>JAQQZX010000011.1:2506680-2524795 GCA_030068355.1 Notoglanidium maculatum | reverse complement strand
GGATGGATGGATGGATGGATGGATGGATGGATGGATGGATGGATGGATGGATGGATGGATGGATGGATGGATGATACATTTTGAGTTAACGATGATAACGACTGGTTTTTTGGTGCCTTCCCAAGTGTACTCGCCCAAGCAGGAACCCCCTCAGTACTCTCACCCTTCTCGATTCGCCTCCATGGACACCAGTGCAATCTCTCATCTGGGTTCCAGTAAGCAGGTAACTCTTTATACAAATCTTACTGCTCTGAACTGCTCAGTCGTTTACATTACAATCCTGCAAGAGCAATAAAAAATATGCCTATATATCTGGATACATAATTCTAAAGTAGCACATTCACCAGATTGTTCTAACATCTAACATGCTCTGTTTTTTTACTTCAGTGCCCTTTACAGGCTTGGTGACATTGTGCAGGTGTGAAAATTCTTTCTCGGCAGCTAAGCGACAAGAGTGCCTTACCGCAGTAGCTTTGACGGCCTCTCGATCCAAAGGACCATGAAGAAGAGCACTGTGATCATTATAAACCACTAAAGAACACTGAATCATTGTTTCAGACACCCGGAAAAGAGGGTGATGCTGGGAGAAAGCGCTGTGACGTTTGGAGAACTGACTCTGTGGCATGACGTTTGCTTGTTACGGGCTCCAGCGTAGCATCACGGCATGTCCTGTCCAAAGTGTAAACGTCAGAATGAGCAAAGCCTGCACAGATTAGATGTCTGATGAACTATCGAATGGAGAATTTGTATAGACCTGCGCTAGGTTTCAGGCGCCTCTCTGAAATCCACACACCCAGTGAATGCTGCATCACTCGCCTCAGTGTAACTAGTCCAAGCTGTTCCTATGATTTCAGATTGAAGGTGAAATATGAATTGGTGCTTGAGGTCAAGCAAGAGAAAATAATGGTCAGACTGTGTGGTAGTACAATTCCGAGACAATCTTTAAAGACAATGAGTTGTGTATAATTAAATTTCATTTGTTGTATTCCTTTTTTCTTTCTTTTTTTTTGTTGTTGAATTTTTCAGGTTTTCCCGTAGTCCTTTTGCATGTAATGAACATCAGAAGTTATTCTCAGGGACTGATTTTATGCTTCCATCCTAGGAAAAAAAAGCTTTTCTGTCTAGATTCTGGACTTTAATCATATTTATACTGCAATTTTTTCAAGAATATGATCATTATGTCTCTTTTTTGTCAACACAAATCTACATCTCCTATATATATATATATATATGTATGTGTGTGTGTGTGTGTGTGTGTGTGTCCCAGGATGCCCTGTGAGCTCTGTGAGAAAGTGAGCTCTGTGTGTGTGTTGGGGGGTGTTTATTTTAGATTCACCCCATTAGGTCTATTTCCTCTGACTCTGACCTGGTCCTCTGCTCAAAGGGTGTGAAAAACCAGTTGAGCAGTCACTCCAAGGAAGTGAGCAAATTAAGTCATTATGCTTTTTTTCTCGACCTTTCCAGACTGTGATTAAAATCGATATTTCCCGAGAGAAAACCACAAGTCACAAGCATATGGTTTGGATACGATGACTAGAAATTGGTGGTGTAATTTAAACAAAATGTCACATTTCAGTGTCACACTGTAATATGTACATTAAATGCAAGGACAAGCAATAATGTGTGTAATATAAAAACTGTAATAAGATAGTTATGTTTCTGTTTTGTTGTTGTTGGGTTTTTTTTGTTTTCTCGTGCAAATGATTTACCAGGAGGTATGCCTGCCAAATATTTCACAGTATGTATTAAATTGTATTAGGTTATTTTTGGTATAACTTCTCCTTTTGTTATTCAAACCAGTTATTAATAATCACTGACATTTTTTTTTTACAATTTTAATGGGCTATTCACACAGTTATCAACAGGGGGCGCACTCAGCGAGATTTTCTCTTCATATCTACCCCAATAAACAAACTGTATAGTCTTGTATAGACTTCATTTCTTTCTGTCAAATGCAAATTTTTTGTACATTGGAGGAAAGAGAAACGTAAGTGAATTAGGCTTAGACGTATAATTATTTATTTTTTATTCTTGAATCAGAACAGATGTTGATTAATTTTCTGTAACAGCAGCATAATCGTTTCTATAGTAACAGCTGATTTACATAAATGGATTAAAAAAAAAAGAAGCAAATAATCATTGATGTGACGTTTGCTATGAGGAAAATGTTTAAGTAACATTAAGGAAAGTGTTAGTAACAGTTTTGTAACAGTCAAACATAAAGATGCTTTTAACAGTTAGTTCTCTGCCATGGAAACGTCTTCAGAATGGAGGATCCTTTATGCATATTTCTGGGTGATAAGGGTGTCTCTGCTTCACATCGGGCCATATTGCCCCACCCTGATAGTTATTTTCCCATAAAAGTGCAGATGAATGTCTAGTCTCATTTAATTGCCCTAGTAATAGTCTTAGGTAATGTGCATTCATGAAGATTTTGTATACTGATTTATGAAATGTAGACACACAGCACAATCCAAACAATTACTGTTTAGTTTGATCTGTTTTCATTTATACTATCACAATAATAAATTGATTTGAGGGCTCTGGTGGTCATGTAGCACTCTGATTCGACTATTTTCTATTAACGGTTGACTTTTTGTAAGGTGTATACAATGATGAAGAGAACATTTCTAAATACAGAGACCATTTCTTTCCTTTCTGGTTAGCTTTGCCGAGTTTGAGGTCATTATAGCCTCCTGTGTAGAGGGCGGGACTCCTGCTGAGGGGAAACAGGGAACAAAGTGGATACAGAACGTGGTGTTCAGCACTACTCTAATTAATCAGTGCTAAGTCAGCACCGTCTGTGCTCAATTTAGAGTTCAAAGGTCAGCGAATTAAGATGAAGAGAAGTTGCTGAGACGGTTCCTGTACCTCCTCACCACTAACCTCAGCCTTACATCTGAAACAATGAGACAGCGCTTGACACTGAAATGCAATGAAATTCAATTTCATTTATGGGCAAAAGCACACAATGCATAAATGCTAAACTTTACAGAAGGCTTGTTTAATGATCGCATTCCTCTTGTCCGCTGAGAAGAGCTTTCTCCTCTTCTGGGCCTTCTTTGGTCTCTAAAGCCATTCTCAGCTTTTGCCAGAAGACCCTGGTGTCTTCTCCATGGTTTGGCCATTTGAGATAAGTCTTCTTCTTCACCAGCTTACGAATCCGATAGTATGGAGACAGCTGGTGGGTTGGAATGTCCTCCAGGAATATCAGGATTAATACATCTTTCTTCTCATCAAACAGTCTGAAGTTAGCCATCTGAATTTCTTTGGAACACCATGTGCTCCTCAAATAATTGTACGTGATCAAGCAAATGGTCTTACGACTGCTGTATATCCCGTCCATGATGTTGTCTATGATGGCTCTTCCCGGCTCAAAGTCCCTATGATGGAGACAGAGTCTCCAGCCCTGCTCACCTTCCAAATTAGGAAGCAGCTCCTTGACAATCCAAGGTTCATCTTGGGCATTGTAGGAAATAAAGGCGTCATATGTGAATCCATGTTGCTGGTGCATCTGTTTCCTTTTGCTGTCATACAGGAAGGCGATGAACAGGTAGTACGCATACAAAACCTGCCAGTGCAAGAACTGATAAATGAACGAAACCAGCAGGGTAAGTGTAACAACCACAGAGCTGCATACAAACATGACAAAGTCTATATTCACATTACACGACTCTGTATTGAGGTCTAAAATCCTCTTGCCTCTCAGTGTTAGTGGGTAGCTACAGATATAGCCATTCAGATAAATAACCTGGGTGTAATTACTTTTCGAAGCCCAGTCAATAAAATAAGCATTGTTACAGTCGCAAGTGAAGGTGTTTTTCCTCAAGTCAAGGTGGGTCAGACGAGGCACTGACTCGATCACCGTTTGGTTGATGATATCTAACGTATTCTCAGACGCTTTCAAGACCGTCAGCCTGGACAGTTTTGCCTTTAATAAGAAATTCAGAGAATGAATCCGAGATCTTTTGATGATAAGCTTAGCCAGCATTGGGATGGGGTGGAAAACTTCTGCGGTTATGGATTCATCATCTGCGAATGAATTTTTCGAGAGCTCCAAATACCAAAGTTTAGGAGTGGAGTTAAATGTATTAGGATGTATCTTATTCAGGTTCATGTTTCCACCGTAGAACATTTTCAAGGAGGTTAAACCTTGAAGCAGGTTCGAAGGCAGTTTACCAAAACCTCGTCTTTGGCTATGAATAGCCAAAATCTCCAGGGAAATTAAATTGATAAAAGGGGGCCTCGGCAATGTATCGACGTCGAAATAAAGGTTGTTGCTATATAGTTCTAGGTTTTTCAGGTTAGGCATGCCTGAGAACACTGCTGGGTCGCTTATTTGTTTAGCCTTTAGCCTGTTTGAAGAAAGTAATAAGTCAGTTAGATTTAGCAGTCTGGAAAATGCTTGCGCATTAATCTGAGAAATCTGATTGTCCGCTAGGTCGAGGATCCTAAGATTAGACAAACCCTTAAAGTTCTCCTCGCGGAGAGTGCTTAACTTATTATATGTCAGTTGCAACTCTTTCAAAAAAGGCAGGTCATTTTCAAAAGCACTGCCTATGGTCAATAAGTTATTCGATCCCAGCCTTAAAATTTCAAGGTTATTCAAATCTTTGAACGCGCAAGAAGGAAGTTTAGAAATTTTGTTGCTGTACAAATATAGCTTTTTCAATTGTTTTAAATTGGCAAAGTCTGAACAGTTTAGCATACTAATCCTATTTCTACTGAGGTCTATAAATTCAAGCGTTGGAAGATGTAGAAAGGAATTTTTGATCTCAGTCAGTTTATTAACTTGTAGATGGAGTATCCTCAGCTCTGTTAGTTCTTTAAATATGGGTGCAGAAATATTCGATATTTCATTTTCTCCAAAGTCTAGCTCTGTCAAGTTAGAGCAGCGATCAGGCATAGGAGATGTCAGCTTTGGGATTCTGTTGCGCTGCAGGCGTAGCACCCTAAGTCCAGGCACGCATGCATACCGTAAAAGAGTCTCTATCTTCCATTTCAGTTCACTTAATCTGAGTTTAAACAAGGAAGCCCAGGAGATGTTCTGAAGCACTGCAGCGAGCTTCTCTTCTGAAACGTTCAATGCGGTCAAATTCAGTTCTTTTACTGAATTCAGAAAAGTCTTATCTGTGATATTCCATAGCATTGTCCTGTTTTGACCACAGTATGATATATCAAGGTAGTCTAGATTTGGGAATATATTTTCAGTTATTTGGAACTTGGTCAGGGGATTGTTTGAAAAAACTATTTTTTTCAGCGACAAAGACGTCCTTGACAGGTCGTACGAGTTGAAAACGTTAAAGTTGTTGCTTCCTATGAGCAGTTCCTCTAACTTTGGGGACAAAAGTACTGGTTTGACATTGGCAATCTGTTGGAGGTTATTTTTCGTAAGGTTCAGCACCTTCATATTCTGAAGAGTGTTGAAAGCATTTTTGTCAATGTTTTCGATTATGTTTCCATCGAGACGCAGCACTTCCAGGTTGGTTAGACCCTGCAGTAGACCTTTTGACACTGTTGTCAACTTGTTGTTGGCCAGATTAAGATAGATCAAGTTGGGAAAATGCTCCGCAGTACCTTCCTGTATCCACGAGATGTTACTGTCAGATAAGTTTAGGTCTCTGAGGTTCCAAAGGTCCTCAAAATCTCCAACTTTGATGACTGAAAAGAAGTTGAAAGAGATGACTAGAATTCTGACGTTTATGGGTATCGGGGAAGGAATCGTATAGAAGCCCATGCTGTAGCAAAGAACTTTCAGATCCTCAGTGTCATTTAGAGCACCAGAGACAGTGCAGTTTGTTAGTGAATACGCACTGACTTGGAAACTGCAGATGCTTATACAGAGAACAGCTAGTGACATGGCTGCCTTTGAACACACGTTTTCCAGACTTGTGGTCATCCTTAAACCGGTTGAGTTAGTCATCAGCAGGTGACTTCTTCTCGTGCAAGAGCTGTAATGCAAAGATCACACCAGTCGCTCAGATTTATTTTATGGTAGAGATCCTACCTAATTTTAAAAAACAATTTAGTAATTTTGGTAATTTAGTAATTTTAGAAATCAGACTGATTCAGAGTCCTACCATCGTAAGAGTAAAAGTCATTCCATAGTTCTGTAACATACCATTTTACAGAAGAGCAACTTATTCCAAATTAGAGAAGGAAGAAATTTGAGGAACAAAGATGGTTTTGTCATGACCTTATTGAAATCTGACACCATCGTGATGAAGGTAAATTATAAGAAAATTAGAAGCTGGCTCAAATCCCAGCATATCTCACTTAAACTGCTATTTAAATGTTTAATCAATTCATTTTGGATAAAACAAATAATCTAATCTAATAATTCATCTATTCTGAAAACATTTTAAAGCTTGTTTTTATTGATTTATTTTTTCAAAATTATAATATGAGACAGGCTAAAACAATATTACTTTTGTTCAATGAAACAGAATATATATACATGGGAAAGACACATACCTCGTTTTAAGCTAAATTTCCATGCTTGGTTGTTCTCCCAAGGCTTGATTAACAATGACATGAGGAAGTATGTCATCCGAAAAAAAACAGAAGTACGAGGACTTTCACCACACAGGAATGATGATGTGGTAGGCTGTCCTCATGCCTGATCATAAGAAATCTCCCAACCGAAATATAAAAATATGTAAAGATTTACCTTATATGTAATATAATTTTTAATATTAATAAACCTCAGTTCAGTATCTAATTCATTTTAAACAAATGGACTATAATTAAATAAAAAATATATTTGCTTGAACAAAAAATGCATTTCAAATCCGCTGGTTTCAAATGGTAAAAACATCATAAACATTTCCTATTGTTAGAGTAAATAAATATATCTAATTAATTACTATTTCGTTTAAATTAAAAGCTACATTAGTTATTACGTAACGGTGGTTCTGTAAATCACAGATACCCACCAGAAACTGAAAACCTTCTTTTGATTGCACACAAGACAACAGAGTCTGAGATTATTCCGGATTTTGCATAAGTACCGCTGTCATGCAGTCATCTTCCCCTGGAACCTTTTTTATTGAGTTCTCATTGGGACAAAGAGCCCTGTGATGGTTCATATCACCGCAGTTACATATCGCTCACACCACTCTAAGGTGCTGACGATAACTTTATAGAGCGTTGCGAAGGTGCCGTTCCCTCCAGTCCACCAGATAGTGCTGACTTGTCCTTTTCAAAAAAATTTGGAATAAGTTTCTACCCATGATGGCAACCACATTCACCTTTAGCATAGACTTTGACTTGAAGCCATCTAGCAATCCCTAAAGAAAATTTCATATTTTGGAAACCAGTCAGTTTGGAAACACAGTGGATCCAGTCAGAGAGGTGTAGACCATTCACTGAACAGCTTTCATGTAAGGGCCTCATTTAGCTATTCATTCTAGTCCCACCTGTCTGGAGTGCCAAAACTTTTCATTCGTTTTGGATTGCAAATGTTCTTGGGAAGGAAGTCGTCAGGTCAACACGGCACTGTTCCTAACTCTACCCCTTTTTGTTAGAAAAGTCTTGCATCTCCAGCAAACTATGTCCTCTGCCCTTCTTTCTTAGATGAGGACGCATCTCTGTTTGCGGGACCTGGGGTCCAAGCGCAGGCTGACCAGGGTTTGTAGCCAGAACTTTTGCAATATAATGAAATTTTAGGGGTGGGGTAAAATACTAATCTGCAGCCAGAGAAAAATAACACAATGTGGCGCCCCCTATCTGTGAATGACCTGATCTCCATAGGACCTAAAAGGCACAAACCTAAGCAACTTACACCATAGCTTACATAACATTAAGCTACATCTTAAGAAGTACAGCAAAATTACTAATTCAATATCATTATTTAACTGTAGCTGATGAAATCCAATGTTATACCTCTGAATAATTAATTTCATTAACATAAAAACAGTTTGAATCATATTTATTCAATTATAGTAAGCATGAAGCACTTCCCATGAACACTTCGCACACATGAAGTGCTATTTGAGAGGAACAGTGTACGCATGAAAGAACTCATATATATATATATATATATATATATATATATATGTATAAGTGGTCTATTCAATATACTATAACACTTATTTCTTTAGTGGTTGTGGCTTTGAAGGTAAAACACCATACAGAGCTGTGTATATAGTAAGCTAATGTAAGGTAATGTAATTCTTACAACATGGTACCTTGAGTTTTTCCTGTTAAGACTCATGCAGTTGGAGGCTATGCAAACAGCCCATGTGTTCATCTTTGTGGATGACGCTGGGTTTAACCTGACAAAACAACAGCAGCGAGGACGGAACATTGTACGGCAAAGAGCGACAGTGCAAGAGGGACCAACATCACAATGTGTGCGAGAATATGCAATGATGGTGCGTTATCACACAAACCAGTCACTGGTCCATACATGAACTCGACAAGGTACTGGTACCAGGGGATGAGAGAGAACGAGTGAGCACAAATGCACCAGTATTTGTTGTGGTGTGGGATAATGGGCCATTCCACCACTCCACTGCGGTCACCGAGTGGATCAGTCATGCCAAGAGATACTATACTAGATGTCCTGGAGAGGACATCAGATGTGATGTACATGAGAACTTCTGGCCAAATCCAGAGGAGAGGATAGATTAGCATCACTACCACTATAGTATTGTTACAGTTGTGGACCAACTGCAAGTGTGTGGTTTTTGTTCCTGTCTGTAGTATTGACTGAAATCCTACTTTTTTATATATATATACTGTAATTACCCCACAGTAAGAAAAATAATCCAGAGTTACTTTAAAGATGATGCTTTAATGATGAACCGGATTATATTTTATGTAACGTGGTCTGTTGTTAGTGTTGTGTAGGCCATTCTTGTGTGTGTGACATAGTGTTCTTCCAGTAAGACAAAAAGCAACAGGAGCAGGAGCAACAGTGCCTCCTAGAGGAGACATTCAAGTCACAACATATGTCTATCCACAGCGTACCTACAGAGTAGATTCGACACAGAAGTATAAATCAGCCTTTACATTTTTTTTTCAAAATCCTTCACCATCAAATCTTCACATTTATAGAGGCCATTCTGTACATGTTTACACACTGTCATCAAAACTGTTAAAAAATACATTCACCTGTCAGATGCACCTCATCTCCTTCCTTGATGAACTCTACAGGATCCTGGTACCACAGGATGAGGGTGAGAAGTACCATATTGCATCGAGAGCGAGAGTTTCGGAATAATTTTAACCAGTAGATGGCGCTTTGAGCCACTTTCAACCAATAAAAACGCAGATTTTTTATTAAAATGGTAATTGTTATCAATATTAATACAGCTTTGATGTTAATCAAAATAAATTTCAACTTGTACACTAAATTCTTTTTTTTTTTTCCTATTAAAGATCATCATTCTTCCCCAGAAAAAGAACAGTTCAAAGACATCATTGAAAGCTGAATAGTTCCATGATGAGTGTATGTAAAGTTCTGTACAATTTCACTGAAACTGAAAGGAGTGTCTTCCTGGCAAAGCAGCACAGCTGGAACATGGTGTGGGTCACAAACTATATAACACCACCAAACACGCCAGAAACTGATGTTAGGAAATGGACGTTGAACCATCATGTGCTCACCGCTCCATGTTATATGACTTTGAGAGTGACTTGGAAATAATGAAGTAATTTAAAACCATTACTGGATGCATTTTAGTTGTTCTATAAGTTTGGAGAGTCACAGTGAATATAAGTTTAATAATATGTACAGTGATAACAATTATTATTATTCGTTAACAAAAACACACACACACACGTTCATGCAAGATGTTTATTGATTATTTTGAAAGAAAAAAGGGCCAGTCATTTTTATACTGGTTCTGCTAACTTACCTCCATTGTGAGTTTTCTGAATTCAACCATTGCACACGAGCACTCATTCTCCAGGGATTTGTCCAGGCCTTGGCTGTTCTTCTTCTTTCAGTCATCCTGCTTGGCCTTCTCTTGTTCCTGGTTCTGGTGCTCCTGCTCTGAATCCACACTGTCCTCCAGCTTGATGCTCTCTTTCTCCTCCTCCTGTTGTTCTTGCGATGGAGTCAAAGTGGCCTTCAGCTGTGCAGCTTTTTTCTCTTGCTCTCAGGCTCTCATCCTTTCTCTTCCCTGTTCTAAAATATTCCGTTGTTCCTCACAGATGTTCAGGGAAGCCTGGATCTTAGAAAGGTTCTGCAGGAGAAGGCCTTCTCTCTCTCCTGCTCCCATTTACTTTGCTCAGACTTCATCTTAACTCATACACCTAAATGTGATTTACCTTGACAAGTACTCAATCCTATAGCCTGCAAAATCAGGCTAACAGGACAGGTGCGGTAGTGCTACCATTTGCAATAGATGTACTATAGTATATTGGTATGATAGTATAGTATGGTATAGAATGCACACTATATATAGACATGATAAACACACAGACAGAGAGAGAGAGAGAGAGAGAGAGAGAGAGAGAGAGAGATTTAAATTTATATTCAGTTTGGACACACCTACTCATTCATAGGTTTTTCTTTATTTTGACTATTTTCTACATTGTACATAAATACTGAAGAAATCATAAGACATGAAGTGTCTTAATGTAATAAAAAGAAATAAAACCATTGAATTAAAAGGTGTATCTAAACTATTGACTTGTATTGTATTATATCATTATAAAATACAATCACATTTAGTATTTTGCTTTAGGAAAAAGTAAAACAAAAAGAGTGTCACATTTAAAAGATTCTAAGGATGTAGACGAGTAACATGGTGTCGTGTTTATGGAAATTTAAGGATTCCTATTAGACCTTTTCAGTAATGGTGACCTTAATTAAGCATAACACACATTTTTAAGTCAGTTTGAAGGGAGAGTCTTAAGATTTTCAAATATTGTGAAAAAAAAAACAAACATTTTTTTATAAGAAAAAAGTAAGAACTTTGAGAAGAAAAGTCGGAGGTCTGCCTTTTTTCTCACAGACCGTAAGGATCACATTGTGTTTTTTTCAGTGACTGAGTTTTTCAAACTCAGTGAGAGATTCCCAAAAAATCTGAAAAAATAATAAATAGTTTCTCATAATGTCTTCCTTGAAGCTAATGCATTGTTTAGTTAATTTGGACACTAACTGGCTCATGGAGGCCGACTTCCATACGCCATAGCCACTAACGTATTAGTGATTCTCGTGCTCCTGGTGTTATAGATGGTTCAATGTTTGCTGGTTTTTTGACCTGAACAATGCTGAACTTATAATTTGTATTTATAGAGGATTACACAGGGCAAATTTAATGAAATACAAGGACAAAAAGTCTGGAGCTTTGCAGTCTGACTCCACCACTGAAAATTTGTTCTTTAAAAAGATTTTGGAACATTTCACAGAAAGGTGTAAGCCAAAATAATGTTTAATATGTCGGCTATAATATTTACACTCATGCTGTATTTTATTTAATCTATGTGTAACTCCAAATCAATTTATAAAGATGAGCACGTCCTGTCATACCGACAGTATGCATCTATGCCTCAATATCACCTTTTTACTGTTTATGAGCTAAGCACATGGCTATGCATTAGGAACTTAGGGAATCCAAATGGCTGCATAGTTACAACCGCGTTGCATTGTGGGTGACCGGATGAGCTGCAGTGACGTCAGTGAAAACAACCCATACAAATGATACAATAATCCTGTGATTTGAATTACTACTGTCAGAGCTGATGTTATCAAACGTTAATCAATACTGATGAATCATACTTAACAGTTCAACATGACTGTAGAATAAAAGTAAATAAGTTATCTTAAATGTGGATCTGTAATATTTTATATTTATACGTTTGATCGATCGCCGAGCTGTTAGCCATCGAGGCTCTGAATCGATTAGCAATCCTGTCATCCATTTCTCTGTGCGCGACCTCCTTAATGGACGCTGTGGAGTTGTTTAAGAGGCTTGGAGCCGGCGCAAAGTTTAATTTTAAAAGATTTGGCAGAGATGCGGAAAGGTTTAAGGTGATGTCTAGATCTATCTCTGCCTTGCTTTTCACAGAATAGTCGTATTTCACAGAAGCGCTTTCATTTTAAAGGCAGTTTTTATTAGCAAAGTGGTTTAGCCATGGCTAACAAACATGTGCCTTCATTCTGCGTGGTGTTTACATGGCGAGTTAGCTAGCCTGCTAACATAGCTTCACGTCATTAGTTTTGCATTTACGTTTAAAATTCTAAAGAAATGAATTTGAATCAGATATACGTATCAAACATTATGTTTAAATATCGGAGCAGCATGCAAGCTATTAAGCTAGCTCTCTGGCTGAGCGTTAAACTCGTTTTTTTTGGTAAATTGACGTAAATAAAAACCCTACACATGGATTTTCACCTCATTTCTATCTAACTAACTTTATAGAAGTAAATGAAACATCTGTGTTCCTACTCCTCCTCTTCCTGAGCTTGGCTGTGATGTTACTGTATCTAAGCACTTTTCAGTAGTTTAAACACTCCATGCACCTCACAGTGTTTAGTTTAATGTCTTTACACTTTGTCTACAGGTGCTGAGGTCTCCGAACAAAGAGAGCGCCAACCCTTTAACTGAAATTAGCTTCTTTGGCAAAACCAGAGAAGAGCCGGCTGAAGAGTCCAGACATGATGATGATGATGATGATGAAGAGCATGAGTCAGAGGAGGATCATCCAACCATCGTGGATGAATCGCTGAGCAAGCGGAAGCGAAAAAGGAAAGGGAATAAAAGAAAAAGTCAGGGTAAATACAAACATTACCAGTTTATACGGCGCTAATTGTTCATCATGAACGTCTACAATGCTGTTGTAGAACCTTAAGATGACATGGAGGCGTTATTGTTGGCCCCCTCGCCTCTTTCTGTTCATGCACAGATTCAGAGGAGAGTAGCGATGGCGACGATCCGGAGCAGACGGGGATTCAGTGGATGTCGTCACAAGACCAGAAGGTGAAAGGACCGAAGAAGAAGGCCACAGACGGGCCGTCTATAAAGAGATTAAAGCAGCTTCACAAAGAAAAGGTAGGACAAGTATCTAATGTTCTGCCACGTTATCAGCGAGAAACTTTTTGCTTTACGCTGATTTTATCTAGGTATGTTTTGACCTATGAATATATGAATCTAGTGAGCTAATAGGAAACAAAACGACAAGGATTTTGCCTGCCTGTGCTGATAAAACAGGTTGTTTAATGTTTTAAAAAAAAAAAAAACAAATCGCATAGTTATTCACGTGAGTAATGAAAGTGTATGGTTTTTATATTTATCCGTTGTATAAATTTCTGCATCCATCTTGAACTGGACTGCAGGATGGACAACCGTTTCAGCAGTTTACAGATAAATATCACATAATACGCATTCAACTACTCTGTTTTATAAACTTTTTGTTGTTATTATTATTTTTTTTTTAAATCTGTATGCTAGAACTTTCTTGTGAGCAGCACCTCTGTGTTCGAAACTCACGCACTTGTTTTGTCCGAACGTTTCAGCTCAATCACATCCGGCATCAGAACAGGATTAACGTGCACGGCACCGACGTTCCAGACCCTCTCGGCACATTCGAAGAGCTTCAGCAGGAATATGAGCTGGATTCCCGGATCATCCAGAACATCGCAGCGGCTGGCTTTCAGACCCCGACGCCCATCCAGATGCAGGCCGTCCCTCTGATGATGCACGTAAGTCAACGTCTGTCTGTCAGATTTCCCAGGATGCACTGACAAGTCACATGAGTATACAGCAGAGATACTTGTACTGTATCATATTTGACATATTAACGTACACGTTGAGGATGCTATAAAGATTTCAGGCTTCCAGGTTGCAGATTAATACCGGGTTCAAAACACCTCCAGAAATCCATGTAAAAAGAGGCTCGTTTCCAGGAACTTATTGCTAATGTCAGTCAGGACTCCTCATCGGAAAATTAAGATTTTCGTGATTAGAGATGATTAAAAGGCATGGATCAGGAAAAAAAAAAAAGTTATTTCTGGAATACGTGTTTGTAATGTTTGCCATGCATTTTTACAGTTTTAGACGGCACACTGTGGGCTTAACATGCTTTTTTTTATATACGCTTCAGAGACGAGAAATCCTGGCGTGTGCCCCCACAGGCTCGGGCAAAACCATCGCCTTCTGCCTGCCCGTGCTGGCGCATCTCCGTCAGCCGCTCAACAAGGGCTTCAGAGCGCTCATCATAGCACCCACGAGGGAGCTGGCCAGCCAGGTGAGAGCGTCACACACCAGCGTACTGTTTGAATGCTCTGATTTAAAGGCGACTTATTTAGAGGTGATGTAAAAACCGCTCCTTACGCGGTCGCTTGTAGACGCACAGAGAGCTGCTGAAGCTGTCCGAGGGAGTCGGCTTCCGGGTGCACATGATTAACAAAGGAGTGGATGCGGCCAAGAAATATGGTCCCAAGTCAGCCAAGAAGTTTGGTAAGTCGCCACGCTTTAAAATCAGATCTATTTATTTTGAAATCCCCTTGAAGCGCCGGCCTGAGCGAGCACCGTTCCTGTTTGGCTAGCTCGCAGACATGTCGCCTTTGTTCGTTTGACACTATTTTGTTAGCGGAACTGAAATGGAGAAAAAAACTGTACGAGTACCCTATACTTGGCATTAGGCTAAAATATTGTGTAGCCATGTTTACCGCTGATGTATAGATAAATCCACTATAGCGAATAACAGTTTCATTCCTTCAACCGCCCGAACGAGTGCAGGTAATTTAGCTGTTATGATTTGAACTTTCTGTCTCAGACATACTGGTGACGACGCCAAACAGGCTGATCTACCTGCTGAACCAGGAACCTCCAGCTGTCGATCTCAGCAGGTCGGTTTTCTTCAGGACTTTCACCATCCACAGTACAAAAAAGACATTAGCATGGCTACACGCTAAATGAAACGATATGATTAGTGCTGATCGTGTGGCATAGTGAAATCTCCTGCGTTCTGTCGTTGTGGCGTGCGCAGTGTGGAGTGGCTGGTGGTGGACGAGTCCGATAAGCTGTTCGAGGACGGTAAGACCGGCTTCAGGGAGCAGCTGGCCACCATCTTCCTGGCCTGCACCTCGCCCAATGTCCGCCGCGCTCTGTTCAGTGCCACGTTCACCACGGAGGTTGAGCAGTGGTGCAAACTCAGTCTGGACAATCTTGTCTCCGTTAACATCGGACCCAGGTACGGGAGACGTCTGCGTCTCGTTTATACAGCAGTACTGTGATATTCTAACACCCAAGTCTTTCCGTTCGTGCAGCTGGCTTTGTGCAGTTTATTCATAAATCATTTGCACAATAAACTTAGCATTTATGGAAAATCCAGTGCGTTCGGTTAAACGTTTTCATTCTGTGAAAGCTTGCGGATTTGTGCAACGTGGGTCAGAAGGAGACTCGCTCTTCAACCTCGATCGTATAATCGTCGAGTTAAATCGAAGCGTACTTGTTTCTCGTATTAGCGATTCCAAGCAAATTCATGAATAAGGAGAAATAAGACGAGCCATCAAACTAGAACAGAAGTAATGGCACCTTAAAAGGAGGAATTGTTGTTTTAGAAACGCTTTAAACATATGTATAGTCATCATTTTTCAGTTCGCAAATACAAATCAGCTGTACGCAGTTTGCAATCGGAATATTTATCAATATACGCATGTATACGTGAGGAAAACCGGTGTTACTAAACCTTTTGTAAATCTGACAGGAATGAATTTTTTTTAGTTCCAAAAATATTCAGATCTGTATAAGGCCCGGTCTTATCGATGCTGTAGCTGTGTGTCGTTTCCGTCCGCAGGAACTCCGCAGCAGAGACGGTAGAGCAGGAGCTTCTGTTCGTAGGTGCGGAAAATGGCAAGCTGCTCGCTATGAGGGACCTGATAAAGAAGGTGGGTGAGAATTTGGACGTTACTGAAGCCAAGTAACTGTAGCTGACCTTAAAGCGGAGTCTGGTCAGTATGAGCGCTCGCTGCGAGGACAGGATTTTTTTTTTAATCTTATGCAAGTTATTTGTGAAGGAACCAAATTGAAAATATGTAAGATTGGGTGGTAATTTTATCGTAAGCCTGTAATGAAGAAAAACAGCCTGTGTGTACTGGTTTGACATTTTCAGTTACTACAAACCCTCACGCGTCTTCTCAACACTTCTATACAGGGCTTTATGCCTCCCATGCTGGTGTTTGTGCAGTCCATAGGGCGAGCCCGGGAGCTGTTCCGTGAGCTGGTGTACGAGGGCATCAACGTGGATGTGATGCATGCCGAGCGCACGCAACAACAGGTTAGTAATGGAAGAGTATGCGTGCATAAATACTGACCCCCTTTCTTAGGCATTTCTGTTAACACAGTCTGACCTGTTGATGTGTAGATAAACACACAGGATGGAGGTCACCGTGAGAGACACATTTATTAGTCACGACGGTGGTGGAAAAGTCATTTCACGCTTGCGGGGGGAGTAAACAGGAATATTTCCCATGAGCACGTGCTGTACTTGTGTTAAATGGATATACAGGAAATCCTTATTAGCTTTATATGTCCGCTGCTGGATAACTGATCGGTAATAAGGATTAGCATGATCAAATGTTTTAAATCTGTTATTAAGTCATGTGTGTTACTGGACTAATCGCTGCATCTGCTTCAGTGGCTTTAAAAGCATATAAAGCTCAAAACAAAACAAGTTCTGAAGTAATACTTCAATAAATAACCAACTAAAATATGCCTTTATTTCTACTGACTTGGCATTTTGGTGCACTGAAAAACGGGGATTTCCGCCTATTGGTCAGGACGCGTACACACAGCGGATGCAACAAACTGTCAACACATGCACGATAGTTTAAAATTAGTCGCCATGTGTGTAAACACCTCGACCAGTTTGCGAACACGCTGGCTGCATGGAGAAACGTGCCGCAATAAGCTGCGAACACGACACAATGGAAATGTTTCTAAGCTGAAGAACAGTCCTCGTATTAGCTGTGCGTCTGATCACCGCGTTTATGCTGGCCTCCTTCGCCTCTTTTATCTAAGCAGCATGATTTAATCACGTAGAACCAACTTGCACACTATGATCAAGATACTCGTTTCCTTTAAAGGATGCAACCGTTAAACTGACTCGGCTTGTGAGTTTTCCGGAAGGTCACCCGGGAGTTTCTGTCTCGCTTCCCCTGGAAACATTTCCGTTTCAAACGTTTTAGTTGTAAATAATTTCCGTTGTGTTTTCAGGTCACGGAGGCGTGTGTGAGTTTGCGGAGGCGTTTCTCTACGCAGCCTGTAAGTGTGTGGGCAGTTTTAGCAGTGACGACATGACGTGGTTGGGAAGGTTTTAGGGCGCCAAAGCAATGTTTTAGAATAATAGCAGGCATTCAGTACTTCATGATATACAGTGAGGAGAAAAGATCATGCAGGTCAAGTTTTCAGACTATAGAGGATGTCGGCGGTTCCCCTGAAGGAAGCTGATTCATTCTGACTCGAAAAGTCAATTAGCACAGTGTGACTCAGTTTATTGCCAAACGTCAGCGTGCTGAGTGAGTAAACCCGCGCTGAAGAGACGATGTCCGAGCTGTTTGATGATTTATGGGAAAGCACCACTTTGCTGTGAACGTCGATCTGTGTTTTGGTTCAGGTTAAACAACGCCTCATATAAGATAAAGGAGTGTAACAAGTCAGTTTTCTCCATCAGTGATTAAAGCCTGTGATTTCAGTGGCCTTTTGAGATTCCTACTTCTCACACCGTCGTGGTCCTAATACAATGCTGGCCAAACGCTAACATTTTAATTTCTAGCCCAAGCTCTTATCCACCCTCACATCCACAGATGTGTAGAACTTTCTCCATGTCACATTACACGATAAATGAGGGCGTGAACGAAAGAACAGTACCTCTGTATCTCTCTCTCTAGCTCTCTCGCTCTCTCTCACTCTCTCTCGCTAGCGCTCTCTCTGTCTCTCTCTCTCTCCCTAGCTCTCTCTCTCTCTCTCTTGCTAGCTCTCTCTCTCTCTCCCTAGCTCTCTCTCTCTCTCTCACTAGCTCTCTCTCTGAATCTCTCTCTAGCTCTCTCTCTCTCTGTAGCTCTCTCTCTCTTTAGCGCTCTCTCTCGCTCTCTCTCACTCTCTCTCGCTAGCGCTCTCTCTGTCTCTCTCTCTCTCCCTAGCTCTCTCTCTCTCTC
>JAQQZX010000011.1:2493940-2505928 GCA_030068355.1 Notoglanidium maculatum | reverse complement strand
TCTGCGAAGAGTTTTCCTCACATCAGCAGTGGTCAGTCGCAGCACCTGGTCACTGTGAGAAGGGGTGGTCTTCCTCGTTGTTATGTCGTTCTGTGCATCGAACCGCGCAAAGAAGTTGTTTAGTGCATCTGGTAGGGAGGCATCACTGTCACAAGCAGGTGTAGTTGTCCTGTAGTCAGCGATGGCTTGGATGCCCTGCCACATGCGACGGCTGTTGCTGCTATCCTGTAAGTGGCTGTGGATTCTCTGGCCGTGTGTGCTCTTTGCTGCTCTGATGGCCCGAGACAGTTTGGCCCTCGCTGTTCTTAGGGCCACCTTGTCACCTGCCCTGAAGGCGGAGTCACGGGTCCTCAGCAGCTCACGCACCTCTGCGGTCATCCATGGCTTCCGGTTTGAGCATTTAATGATGGTCTTGGAGGCAGTGACGTCATCTACGCACTTGATGATGTAGCTGGTCACTGATGACGTGTACTCCTCCAAATTGGTGATGTTGCCTTCGGTTGCAGCCTCTCTGAACATATGCCAGTCAGTGTGCTCAAAACAATCCTGAAGAGCAGAGATGGTTCCTGCAGGCCAGGTTCTCACCTCCTTCAGAACCGGTTTGGTGCTTCTGACGAGTGGCCTGGATGGTGGCATTAGCATAACAGTGATGTGGTCTGAGTAGCCAAGGTAGGGGTACAAGGTAGGCACAAGGTAGGCACCGTGTGGTACGCGCCAGGAATGTTTGTGTAAACAAGATCCAGCATGTTTGTCCCTCTCGTTGCAAAGTCCACATACTGATGGAATTTCGGGAGCCCTGACTTGAGACTTGCATCGTTGAAATCTCCAGCGACAATAAACAGTCCATCATTATTTTGTAGATCGCTAATAGCCCCATACAGCTTCCAGAGCGCATCCTTACCTTTAGCACTGGGGGGAATGTACACTCCGATAATGAACACAGCAGTGAATTCCCGGGGTAAATAAAAAGGTCTGCGGTGAGCAGTAGCTAAATACCAGCACAGAATCCTTGCACTATTCCGTGTTAATATAAACACACAAGCCACCACCGCGAGTCTTACCGCACAGAGCTGCTTTCCTGTCAGCATGAAACGCAGTTAACCCGGCTAGCTTATTAGCGGCATCCGGAACTCTGTCGCTGAGCCATGTCTCCGTGAAAACAATGACGAAGCAATCTCTAAACTCGCGCTGGGTAGTCCATTTGGATATATTCCAATTTATTGTCCAGAGAACGGACGTTGGAAAGTATTATGGTTGTTAGGGGCGGTTGGATAGGATTAGCTCTTAGCCTAGCGCGGACCCCGCCTGCACACCTCTTTCGGCGGACCCTCCCATGGCCACTGGCATCAGGCGACGCCGTGGACTGGAGGCCTGGTTTCCATAGCAACCCAAGGACAAACCTGATCCTGCAGGTCAGTTTTTGAGTATTTCTTTATGTCCAGTAATGTTTCTCATGGGTAGACATGAACACCATTTGTTTTGGTGTCCATGTGCCGTCGGACTCACGCCAAAAAAAACAAAATAGCACAGAAAAAACACAATTTTCACGATTTTCGGATCTGGAGTGGCCGCTGCATGCTACGGCCGTGCCGCCATACATGTACAAATATTGAACAACACGCCATACATGCAGAAAAGATCCTTAGAGAGAAGGAAAAAAAACAAAATTGAGAAAAGAGCTGCTGACTTACACACTGCCACGTTAACTATGTTTCAAGGCATAAGTACCCGAGGTACATGAGGTGGGAGAGGCAGAGGAGGATGGGGATGAAGGAGGGATAGAGGAAGGGGAGTTGCATCACCTGGAAGAGACATCACGCGTTTCAACTGTGACAGTGATCAGCAGCTTGTTAGGGACTGTCCACACAAGAACACGTGCTTCCATTGTGGCAGTGATCAGCATTTTATTAGAGACTGTCCACACAAGAAGTCACACGCTAAGGAGGATTGATGGGCGGAGGGAAGGGATGGTGAAACAAAGAAAACAAAGGAAGGTAACGCACAACACATACACCGAAATCCAGAGACAGTTCAATATAGGCAGGGGCAGGAATAAGCTATATAAACACAGTGCAACACTAGACAGGAACATGAAGGCCAAAGGTCTGATAGAAAGTATAATTGTGACATGAAGTGTGAATGTAGGGACAGGAAGGATAAATTACCCATGCTCCATTCCTTTTTAAAATATGCTCAAACACCCTTTCAACAACTTCCATGTATACCTCTGGTGATTAATGGGGAAACATTAAAATTTTTGGTTGACACAGGAGCAACACATTCAGTTATACAGCAGGGAGCATTTAGAGCGGCCCCAGCATTAACATCCAGGACGTTGTGTACTGTAGGTGTTACTGGACACGCAGTAGTAGAAAGGATTTCAGAAAGTCTCACATGTGAAAGTGAGAATGGATTGCAAACAAAAATCTCTTTCCTAATCTCGCCATCCTGCCCTGTTAACCTACGGGGTGGAGACCTCATGTGCAAATTGCATTTGACATTTACTTCATTACATGAGGGCTTAGTTGTGAGCCTTAGTGATTTTCAGTGTGTGAAGTACAGCCCAGATAATTGTTCCCTTTCACAGAACTAAAGAAAGCATTGCAAACCACTCCAACTCTAGGCTTACCTGACCCAATGAAACTGTACATACAAACTGTAGATGAAAAGAATGGCTGTATGTTCTGTTGCAGAAGAATGGAGACAAGCTGAGTCCAGTAGCCTATTTTTCAGGTAACTTGGAACCTGTCACAGATGCCTTCTTCTCTGTTTGAGAGCAGTAGCAGTGGCAGAAAAGGCAATGGTAGCCTCACGAGACATTGTAGGGTATTCTGATCTTGTCTCTTAGTTCTTCACGCAATCTCCATTCTACTGCTGGAACAAAGAACATCTCATTTATTGACACAAAGGTGGTTGAAATACAATACAGTATTGTTGGACATGCCTAACATTATAGTAAAGCGTTGTACAGTATTAAATCCTGCTACTCTACTCCCCACAGAAGAAGATGGCCTCTAGGAGGATTACAGCTAACAAGCACCAACTGCCATCTATAGCATGAGTATATGGGAAGTTGTTTACAAATATCTTAGAGAAGAAGCAGCTTTACAATAACTGGTGTCGCTAACAGAGATAAGTACATGTCAGAGTGAAGTTGTAGCAGTTAGAGAAAACAATACACATGGACACATCCCAAAAGTAATAGCAAGAGATGTGTTAATACAGAGATATACTGTTCTAGCTATACTTTCTCTCAGCACCAGCAACCCTGTAGAAGATCAAATATGGGGAACTTGGTGGGTTCAGAGGGACATTACACACCATCACACTGATACCTCAGATATTGTTTGAGCAACACCTAGTACTTCATGGAAAGGGCCACTCTTTGCCAGATGAGTCCAGGTGTCCCAGAAAATATGGTGAGATGGGAGGAGTGCATGAGAGCAGTACCCACACTCCTAGAACCAAAAACTGTCAATACAAGTGAAGGTTCACTTGGTGAAGACCATATGTCTAAATACTGGCCCCCGCATAAACCATAGGTTGATCACATGCAATATTGTAAGTACTGCTTCCTGGACGGTGAAGCAACCCACTTAATCCAATTGACAAGAAAAAACGTTGATTATCACACTAACAGGCCTACTGCTGGTGTTGATTCACATGATGTGCGCCCTGACAGGCACAGTGCATGGGCAGCAGGCTCAAACAACGAAAACAAGCTGTGAATTTATACTGACAAATGACACTAATGGGAAGATATATTGTCCCACACCTTTGGGAGCGGGCTATCACTCTTACTTGTATAGGCATCATTGTGGCAGTCAAGATTGTACATCTGTGATAGCATCTACAGGGTCTCCCACTGTGTACAGGGGTCCTTGTTATTCAGTGATGAGAGACATAACGTGGGGGGAAGTTATGGGCCCACTACATTTCACATTAGTCCCATAAACACGTCGGATGCAGGGCTTTATTATTGTGCTCAGGAACTCCCCGCCTCAGCCTGCTACACTGGTCCTTTCTCGATCTTAGTTAATTTTCCACAACCAACTGATGATCGAATAAACTCTCTCACTGATCAGGATGATTTGAATGCAGATGAGAGTGAAGAACGAAGAAGAGATATCCCCCCTAATGTTAAGCCCCAAGATTCCTGATCATATACACAGCAAGCCTAAGCATGCTTTTTCACAATGTCATGGCAATATGGCCTGCTTACTCGCAGTTTTGCAGAAAGAGACAGTAGAGTATAAAGGCGACTCCTGGGCGTGCCTAGCTCTGTCACACAGCTGAAGCTCGTTTCCACTAACACATAGCGTGATTAATAATTTGACTGGCAACCATTTGAGTCCCAGCTCTATGTTAACAATCCTTAATTATGGTTATCAGCTTAGAGCCAGTCAAATCCCAAGTGCCTCTGAGCCAACATTAGAGGATGAGCCATATGGCACAGTTCATGGCAGGATCGAAGTTCCATGGCGTCACGGTGAAACCCTCATTTGTGCTACCGATCCCAATGGTGTGAGGGTAGGAACATCTAAATGTAGCACGTCACTTTTGTTAAATCAGACACTGCAACAGTGTCTCGTCACTGTATACAACAAGACAATCCAATTCTCATGCAACATCACCCTCACAACCACCCCGAGCTCCATGTGGGTTTGTGGAAAACATTCTTACTATGTTCTTCCATCCTCTTGGTACGGCTGTTGCTACCCGCCAATGGCAGTGCCCTCATTTCACTTGCTTGCATCCACGACACCCAAGCAACAAAATAGAAGCGTTCTGTACAACCTATGCTCACCTGGTACCAGGGATGATACCTTTGGGATCCTTGGACTTGGCTTGGAGCATCAACAGGCTGGTTCCTCGTCCCTGGGGGTGATACAGCAACACTGTTCAACAAGATGAATAGACTGGTCTGGCAGGTGCTGGCATTTGCAAATGATACTGAAGAGGTTCTAGGATTAATAAACACAGAAATACATGCACTCAGGACAGCAGTGATCCAACATAGACTAGCTTTGAATATCTTGCTGGCAGAGAAAGAAGGAGTGTGCAAAGTGCTCCAATCCTCCTTTTGTTTTTATATCCCCAACAACCATGGCAACATATCCTCACTGATTGAACATGCAGCAGACAATTTACACACCGCCTAAGGAAGAAATATCATGGATGAATTGGATGAGGAGTGTGTTTGGTGAATGCGGATCATGGTTTGTGATTAGATGTCACCCAGTGATGACCATGATACTGTTGATTGTGACTTTTCATGCCTTATTTCTTTATTGAAGCATTGTATTTTGAGATGAGTTAAAGTTCCGACTGATGGCGGAACTGAATATCAGCTGGTGAGTGTGGGGCAAAATACTATCCCTGATTGGCCCCCATCTCCAGCTGAGGACTTGTAGAGTCAGATTAGGACAAAATGTGCCAGAAATTTGTTTGTGTGTATTGTTGTGCTAGATATGTATGCATGTGCGGAAAGGTCAAGTGTATGTGTGAAAGCTGATTAAAATATGAGACGTATCTGATTTGAATGTGGGACAGGCTTTCCAGGCAAGTAAAGCTAAATTAAGCACCATAAAGCAGAAACATGTCCATATGTGTGATCATATGTGTGAGTGTAACTGAGACGCTGTCGCTCCTCCTCCCTCGCTACAGCTCTGCACACACACACACACACACACACATATTGAGTTATGTCGAAAGTGCTTAGAGTAATGCTTTAAAGTATAATCCAACCATATAATCCTGGCATAAATAACTATAAAGGTGCTGATAATGTAATAGTCTCAGGAAGAAGTAGAAAGTACCTGAACATCAAGTAATGTGATACACTTTAAGTGTGGGTTTTTAAGGGCAGCATTGTTCCACCTGAAAATCATGTAAATAAAACTGATAGGGCTCTAATTATAGACTATGCAAGAGCTAGAGTCTCACAGATTCTTTATTAATCTTTCTAACTATTGCCAAAAAAACTGTCCTACTCAGTTGGAAATCCAAAAACTCATTAAGCATCCTCCAATGGAAAAATCTAACAGAATACATTTCACTTCAAATACAAACATAAGAAAGATATACAATCTATTACAGAAATCTGGAATCCCCTCATAACAGTACTCCAACCATAATAGAACTCCTTAACCATACACATAAACACACACCCTCGCACAATGAAACACATAAATACATTGGTTGTGCAGCAGCAATAGAAAATGTGCCCCTGTGAAGGAATTTTGTTTTTTATCAATCTTGTTGTCTCTTTGCTCCTAGCTACCCCTCAAGGTTATACCCATGAGAACTCTGTATCAGTACAGGATGTAGTGACTGCATCCTTGTTTTTCTCTATGATGTCTCCTGTATTCTTTCCATTTGCTGATATGACTAGTTCAAACCAATTCTGTGAAGGTCATTGCAGGGAACATCTGCGGGCATGCCCGAACTTAAAAGGAACCACTATAAGAAGGGGCGCTCTGAATAAGGAGGCCAGAGCGCACTCTCAGATCTTCTTCATCTCCTCACTGTCTCTGTTATTCTCTATCTTTGTATTTAATAAAACCTCTATAAAGACGAGTCTCTGATGTTGTGAGTGACTGCACCTGCATCCAATTTACACCACACCCTACACACACACAAACATATACACACACACTATGCCACAGGAACTATGAGAAGCAATAGTTGGCCCAGTGTCTGCTATCTGCCGAGCCTTGATTATTACATGCTTGTTGATTTTGAGAGCAAAGCAAAAATGTACCATTAGTTCTCAATCCCCCACCCCCCAAATTTTTTTTTTAATTAAGGAAAAAAAACAAATGGGGCAATATTTGCAAGTCACTCTGGAATGCCTGATTATACGTCTTAGTCCCAAAATGAACTCCAAAAAGGTTGGTCATTCAAAATTCTTCAGTTTGAAACCCCATAGAGACCCCAATTTTTACTTTATATATACTTATATATATAATACTTTATATTACCTAACCCATAAAGGCTTGAGGAATGTGCAATATAGTGTCTTTTTTTCAGCACAACCTAGGAAATATGATGAAATAATTTTTGTTTCATTTTTGCCAACTATATAAACATAACTGAGCAAAAATTAACAACATTTAAAATCTGATAAACTTTTTAAAAATTAAATTACTGTCAAACACACACACACCTTCTTCACAGGTTGAAATTATAAACACATTTATTTCAAAAGAAAAAGTTGAACATTTTAATAAAAAAACAAGACATAAGAACAATTATTTCAATATGGATGTATGGTCCAGGTTGTGTAAGGCGGTAAGACATGCCCAAGATGGGGTCTCCCTCTGCTGTCCAAGTTATTTCTATTTCTACTTCAAATTAATCAATTAGTATTTTGTAATCAACAATTAATTATCTTAAATGTAAATCAAATTAACAAATCAAACTTAGTAATTTTAAAAAGCTGGAGTCCTTCTTGGTGGTAAGAATCTAGCTGATTTATTGCAGAGAAGACATCAATCTGAGTTTCCCAGGAACTTCCAGGAAATTCCCAGGATGAAGTCTTCTGAGTCAACTTTATCAGAGAACGTGTCTCATTTAAAAACAGACCAAAAATTACAAGGCTGACCATAGAGTTTTTATACAATTCTAATGAGGGCCCCTCCTGCTTCTTTCATGGTGTAACCCCAGGGAGTCTTGTAGAGGAACCCCAGATGATACACAAACAATTACCTTAGGAACTTTCTTCTTCCAAGGAGGAGTAGCAGAATGAGACTACCAGACACTCATTTGGTTTCTTACAGAACAAACAGCTGGCATTTATTTGACATTCAATGTTAACATAGTACAAATCCATTATAATTTTTTCTCTTAAATGTCCCTTTAGAAATTGAGATCAATTATATACATATATATTTCAATTTAGCTTCCAGTCAAAAAAATATAAAATGTGAATAGAAAGAAAAAGAATACACTTCAGAGATCTGATGAAGTAACCTACAATTAGAATAAACCAAAGTCCATCTACCTGGGTAGTGTGTGTGTGTTTTTCTTTTCCTTAGTGTGATAAAAATCTGAGCACTCATCCGTACGATGAATTGAAGACATAGGGAACAATTCACATCGATGATGAGATGTTCCTCTTCGCAAGAAGTCCATCCAATGGCGATTTACTCAATGGATCGTCTCACAACTCATCACATGCAACAAAAAAAAAACAACCTGCATAGCAGGACAACATCCAATAACTTCATCAAAATAACCTTACTAGATCTGGAAGTAACATTACCCAAAATCTGTACATGTGAACATATGATAGTTTACGACTTGCGTGTGTTAAGTCAGCTTAATCACTGCACACACAAAACTCACTAGCTCACCACATTGCAACATGGCTCCAACATAACTTCTCATATCATTTATATAATACAATTTGGTTCACTTAACTCAAATTCAATTCTGATTGGTTTTTTGCTTGTGCAGTGCACATCTTATCAAAACATCTCCATGTTATAAAACAAATGCAGAGTGTAAGAACTTAATCGTATCAGCGACGATTCCATTCTCTCAGGTTCGATCTGACTTCCGTGGGTGAAAGCTTCTCGCTCGTTTCGGATCCGGGGATCAAGCAGACACACAGACACACCATGTAGGTGTATGCTAAAATCCAAAGTTTATTTGTGACAGACAAGTTTATATACAGTAGCTTGGGTGTGTGTACATGCGTGTTTGTGCGTCTCTGTGTGAGGGGGCGTGTCTAGCATATAGGTGGGGGACAGGTGAGGGACAGGAAAGGAGAAACAAAGAAAAAGTGGCCTCAAACAGCTGTGGGTTAGGGAGGCAGGAGACAAATGGTCTGCTGGATATGAAATGTGTAATTGTTCTTCTGGGGGTGTGTGAGTGCTATTCAATTCAATTTGTATAGCTCTATAACAACAGAAACTTATGAATCTATAAATATATATATACATATATATAAACCTATCTATGTAGATTTATCTATATAAATCTATATCCCTAATGAGCAAGCCTGTGGTGACGGCGGCAAGGAAAAACTTCCTGAGCTAACTAAAGGAAGAAACCTTGAGAGTAACCAGACTCAAAAGGGAACCCATCCTCATTTGGGCCGCACTGTATAGTGCAATTGCAACTAGTCATATATCAATAATTGGTTCAAATTTAATGTGTGTATGCCAGAATATGTGTATGTTGTATTAGAGTGTGTATGTCAGGATTTGTGTGTGTTGTGTGTCTGTGTCTGTGTTTGAGTGTGTGTGTATGTTAATGTGTGTATGTCAGAAGTGTAAAGGTGTGAAAGTAAAGACACAGAAGACAATGGGACAGACAAGTGGGCTCCGAAAGCTGGGTGCCGGGTTTGGGTCAATTGATATGCTAACTTGGGAGACACGACACAATAAATCAAAATTAAAGTTAGTGGCTAGAAAAATACTGATATAAAAATGTAGCCTAAGAATTTTACCTAACACAGAGTTAACAAGCAATATAGACAATAGAACATTCTTAATAAGAGAGCACACTCATGCTCTACTTCGAAACACATTGATTTCGCTATGATTTCTAACCAAGCACATGGCGAAACACATGGCAAGATACTCACCGGAGAAAAGAATGCAACTTCTTAAACTCGTCAAACTCTTAACCTATTTCTCTCAGTTGCTAACTCAGAGGTAGATTAGTGGAGAAAACCCCCTCCACTAGAATCTTTCCTTCGTTTTTCTTTCTAGCTTCGACGCTGTGTGGTTTTCCTATTTTTTTCTCTTAACTCATCTCTTTTTGCCGCTCTACTGTGGTAGTTTTTCCTCCCTCTGCCCCCTACTGGATCAATACAGCATGCCATATAGCATTGCACTACAAAACAACCTATGCAGGTGAAAACATATACCCAAAAACAACCCAGAAATTAAATATAAGTGGCAAATATCTTAACCCTGCTATTGGCTATTTTTGAGTGGGTTACAACGGTTTTCAATGTCTTGACATTTCCTAATTAGTATATTTCCATTGTTTTTGCTGAGCTGTATTCTCTACTTTCACCTAATAAGGACAACATCACTCTCTTCTTCAGAGGCCCTAGTACTCCCTTTTTTGCCCAATATACATTAAGCTGTCTTTTATGCCTTATTTCCCCTTTTCAGTATACATACTCTAAGTAACCAAAATTATGTCTGGGAACAGCATGTACTGAGCCCCTCATGTCTGATTTCTAACTACCCATTTTTCCTGCTGTTTGTAACTTTAACCTATAGCATTTACCTCCTGGCCTTTAGCTCAACTTCCCATTTTTTGTCTCCTGAACATCGGAAACTTCCCGTTTTTTCTGGTTTGATTATGACTCCTCTTGGGTGTATGTCTAAAGACAATATGTGTTCAGATATAATAATTTTATTCTATTTAGATTTTTAATACACCACAGTAGATTTTTATATATTTTATGCCCTGGAGGCCATGACACTCCACAAAACAGTTTCTGTCCAATAACATGCATGACATATCCAGGTGTAATGGAAATTAATGTTATCCCAATGTGTGTGTTTCATTAAGTGTTAAATTTCTCTTTAGAAGAAAAAGTTGTTTTCTTCCATTCCTCTGTATCTGTGTGCAAGATGCAACACTCAGATAGAAGCGCTGTTTTTCTCCTACCATCAAGGACGTGGTGCATATCTGTAGTCAAAACTTCAAACTATCTCAGGGGAAACTAGAAACTATCTGTAAGTGTAATAACCAGCTTGAACCAGGTTAAGTCTGCGTAGAGATACAGAACCGCATAATACACCAGGGGTTTATAAAAACTGCCCCCATACAAGAGAGGGGGGATCTTTTCCTTTTCTCTACCTTTCTGATTGCAGCTGTGCGTTGTCTTATAGAATAAAGGAGATTTTCAAAGAACTGCCTCAGTCTTTGTTTGTTCTTTAATTTTCATCACATAGGGAAAGGTTTTGTGCATCCCTTTACCAGAACAATTCTGGCACTGTGCCCACCATGACCCTGTTGGAGCTGCTGATTTCCTGGGCACATGGAAGAGGAAGACAGTCACTGCTGGAAAGAAAAACAACTGAAAAAGTTTGAGGGGTGAGTGCTCCACTGTCATTTCCACCTGTACACCATAGGTCTTCAATGGCCAGAATCTCCGGGGTGGTGGTGTGGTATCTGGGCCATCATCAGTATTCCAGTTTCCTATTTTTTGCAATTGGGGAGATCTGGAATGAGATGGTTGAAATGGTTGTCACTCTCCCTGTCTCTAACCTTGTCTTTGGTGCTGTCAGTGGGCTCTCATCTTCTGATTGCTCATCACTGAAAAAAAAACTGTTTAGTTGTACATTTTATTTCTGTTTATCCCCCCCCCCCCCCAAGTGTTCTTTATTAGCAAGTGTAAGACTAGCCAAGACTAGCAAGTGTAAGACTTGCCAAGAAAAGGTGAATCTTCCTCTCGAAATAAATAGCCTGGTTTTTCTGTGTGCCCAGCTGCTCAGCTCTATATTCACACAAATATAAAGAATTGTACATTTGCAATCTTTTTTTTAATCAAATTACTATGGAGTATAAAACATTACAACAATCATACAAGGATTCCATGTCATTTTGAACCTACAGAGTTGTTTCAGGCATTTCCTGGGAGCACTTTGTGCATTGTTCTTGCACATTCACCACTGGCTCCACATCACTCCACATGTATTCAGATGAAAATACACTGTTTTATATTCCATTCATATATTTTTTAATCAAATTACTAGCAAGTATATAAGTATTTTACAAACAAACCTACATTGGTTGGGTTACACATGATTTAAAACTTACAGTTGTGCTTGAAAGTTCGTGAACTATTTCTGCATAAATATGACCTAAAACATCATCAGATTTTCACACAAGTCCTAAAAGCAGATAAGGAGAACCCAGTCAAACAAATGAGACGGAAATATTATACACACGTGGACAAAATTGTTGGTACCCTTCAGGCAATGAAAGAAAAACTCACAATGGTCACAGAAATAA
>JAQQZX010000011.1:2472807-2493840 GCA_030068355.1 Notoglanidium maculatum | reverse complement strand
GAGAGACGAGAGAGAGAGAGAGAGAGACATGAGAGAGAGACGAGAGAGACATGAGAGAGAGACGAGAGAGACATGAGAGAGAGACGAGAGAGACATGAGAGAGAGACACACATGAGACAGAGAGAGAGAGAGAGAGAGACAGAGAGCACTATCCAGTCTCTTTTTTTGCATTAAAAGTGTTTATACCATCCATAAGTAAAAGTAAACCCACAATGACCAACATGAACACTCAAAATTCAGAACTGAGACTGAAACGTTCCAATGTCAGAAAGTGCATTCATTAATGTTTAAACATATGTCTGTTATTAAAATGTTAACTCAACACAATATCAATGCTGATTCAGTGTTTCTAACTTCAGGCTGAGTGAACCACACGCTCAGATGAAGAAGCACTTGCTCTCTGCTTCAGCTCAACATTTTTATACTGACCATTTCTTTGTTTTGTTTAACAATCCAGGAGGAAGATGACCATGAAGGCAATGAAGAAGACAACTTCATTTGACTTGTTACAGCAAGAATTAAAATAATGTCATCTGCTGAGTGATGTATTCTGTATCATTTCATTGTATTTGTAAGATTCACTGAGTTGCACAGAAGCTGCTCACCTGAGAACAAAAGCGGCTGGGATGGGATTTAAGATGGAATATCCTGCTGCATTATTTCCTTGACAGTGGGAGGCTGGAAATTTCCGACAGTGGGGGTACAAATTGGGGCAAAATGTGGATGATCAACAACAAGCTACAGTGCTTTTGTTTGCCAAAACCAAACCAAAACCAAATCAGAGTTTGAAATGCAAAAACAATAAAATATAGGTGATGTTTAAAACGACTTATTAAAAAAGTGACACTTTTGTGTTTTTTTTTTAGGTAAATTATTGCATTCCGAGCACAGGTGCATGTTACATGCATGCTATGGTCACGTGACCTTCTAATGAGCACACACAAGCTACAATTATTTGCAAGTGCTTTTCAAACTCTATTCAATTGATTACAACACAAAGTATTTGCCGTTCAAACTGACAAACTTTGTTTTTTGTAAATATACACACTCAATTTGATGAAAAAATCCCAAAACAATACAATTACAAATACATTTTCAGCCCAGATTTAAATACTGAGACTGTGTCTGAGTCCCGAACACTAAGTGGAAGGCTGTTTCATAACTGAGGGGCTTTGTAAGAGAAAGCTCTCCCCCCTGCTGTAGCCTTCAATGTTCAAGGTACTAATAAATAGCCTGCACCTTTTGATCTAAGTAGGCTTGGGGGTCATAAAGGACCAGAATTTCGCTCAGGTACTGAGGTGTGAGACCATTCAGTGCTTTATAGGTCAATAGTAGTATTTTATAATCTGTGCGAAATTTGATTGGAAGCCAATGCAGTGTAGATAAATATACACTCATTCTGAATTTGATGCCTGCAACATGTTCCAAAAAAGGTGGGACAGGGGCAACAAAAGACTGGGAAAGTTGTGGAATGCTAAAAAACGCCTGTTTGGAACATTCCACAGGTAATCAGGTTACTTAGTAGCAGGTGATGCCATCATGATGTCATCGTTCACAAGCAACGGGGGCGAGGTTCACTAACAAACAATTTCTCAACATTTCAGTTTCTCAACATACAACTGCAAGAAAAGTATGGATTTCACCATCTACGAACCATAATATCGTCAACATTTTCTGGAGAAATCCAGAGAACTGTTAAGGGGATGAGGGGCACATAAGGGGCTACGCCGAAAAAACCAACACTGAATGGCTGCGACCCTCGAGCCCGCATGCGGCACTGCATTAAAAACACACATGATTGCATAAAGGACATTAGAGGGGGTAGAAACCCATTCTGAGGTCAGTGCACGACACCACACACATTCATATCTAGAGGAAATTTGGAAAAGCCAATAGAACTGGTATGTTTTTTTGTGAAATACGAGGAAACCAGAAAACCCAGATGGATACAGGGAGAAGATGCGAAACTCCACAAAGACGGAAACCCAAGCTCAGGATCGGACCTGCGACCCTGGAGTTATGAACTGCACCATCATACGGATGGCTTTTTTTCCATCTCTTCAAAAAATCATGACAACACAATCACGCTCAAGAGAAATCACCGAGTTTTTATTTGCAAGAGAGAACTGTGTTTTCAAAGCACATGTGGAATACACACCTTTTGTTGCAAGTCATGACACAAATTGCATTTGAACAAAAAAGATTTCATCGTTGGCAACACTACTGCTTTTGTACAAGTGAGAACTCCAAAGGGATCAAAATAATCCTGACTCTAAACTATTGGTAAGAAGAAAACGAGAGCACACTGCAAGCGAGGAGTTACTAATTTGTTCTTCTGGGCTGTAAAAACACCTGATTATAAACTTAGTCAAAAAGTGTGTAGATTTGGGGAAAATCTAGGGTTGTTTTAGGGTTCTATATATTCTATAGCCTTGAATTCTATATTTATTTAGTTTTATACAGTGATCCAGAACCGGTTTAAATGGAGTGGTAACAGCACGCTCCTGTAGAGACGCTTCTGCTTGCTAAACATGAGGGAATGTTACAAATCTACATCAATGATATTCTTTTAAGTATTAAAGAAATTCAATCATAGCACTTTCACTTGAGGTTTTTTTTTTTTAAATAAAATATTCAACCCCTGTGGAAACCTGTGGTAACACGTACAGGTAAGCTATTAGCTAGCCGAGCGAATCTGACTAGCCACCCAGATCTTACAGCTAGAAAATAGAGCTCTAAAAAGGCACTTTGGTGTTCAGTATTGATCTGTTGTTTTAAATAACTCCAAGTCCTGCTACAGCCTACAGGAGAACGTATAAGGAGCATTTTGCTAAGATAGCAACATTTGGCTAAGCTAGCCTATGCATGTTTCTATTGTTAGCGAATGTTAACTTCCTTTATAGAATGCTGATAATAGAGGTAGCGTTCACTTGAAAATAGCTCACTAGGTTTGTTTAACATGGATACTTTTAAAAAATCCTTAGATTGAGAACATGTTCAGATTGTGTCAGTAGTAGACACATAAGGTCTTTTATAAAGTAGCTTTTCACCAGATGACTTGTTTACTCACTTGAATACTTCTCTTCATTATGACTTTTACTTTTACATGAATTTTACTACAGTAGCAGTACTTTTACTTTACTTGTTGTGCTTTGTACACTTTCCTCCTCTATATGTCATGCATAGATTTAAAATGGAACAGTATGATTAAATTTTAAAAATGAATTAGTGTACGTCTTTTAGACGCATCCTATTATCCCTAAAGATTCCAATGTAAATTGCATACAAAGTTTTGTACTGAGATGGAACTGGTTTCCCTGTTGCGTGTACTCAACTCCATCCTTTACCTTGTCCACTTAAGTTTTCTCCTCTTTTTGTAAAATATCAAAACATGGAGATATAATGAATAGGGATTCTGTTAGCCAGGAATAACAGGTTTTTGCTCCATGTATGTATGTATGCATGCATGTATGTAGGAACACGATAAATTAAAACCTTGCTGGTCAAAATGTCTGATAATAATGCTCATTCAAAACATGGCTATAACAAAGGCGATCCTTATGCAGGACAGCGTGAAGCTGCAAAGACACATTTGACACTTGTGAATTCAGCAGCAATGAAAAAAATTGAGAAATAAAATGTTACCTGGGAGCCTGTAGGCTACGTCTGATGCCATGCAGGCCTAGCATTTTTTTTTTTTTCTTTTTTTTTTTAAAAAACAAGCTACTGACGTTACAGGTTACAGATGTTTCAGAATAGCTTGCATTTTAGTAGCTAATGTTAAGATTTTTCTTAACTGTTTCTGTTCGTTAAACAGTCAAATCGATTTGAGGTCTTTGTTATTCTTTCGTCAGCCTAGGCGTACACTGTATTTACGCTTGTAACAGACCGTTATTGAAAGTTTCACATTTGTCCAGTAAAATAAATTCTTCCAGGACACTGAACTGGCAAGAAGAAAGCCTTGCGGAAACCCTGATGATGACCACATACAGCAGTGCCTCACTAATAAAGGACGTTTTTAACTTGCTTCCTCTGACTCCTTTTACTCAAGTTCGGCTCAGTTGATTATTCTCTGCACCATGTCTATAGAAGCTTTGACGAAGATCGCGTTGTCCCTGATGTAGTTCCTTTTCTTCATCTGCTCCTGCGAGATGAACTTGGGGTATCCGAATCCCAGCATGCTCTCGTCCAGACAGCCCGTTCGTACGCTCCCTATCGCTCCGGGCTGAGGCCTCTGGAAGTTCTTCCAGTTGGGATCTGGGCTGAAGCTCTCGGTGACGTGCTGAGGTTTGGAAAGCGCTGGGTCGCTCTGGTCCAGCAGTGAGAAGGTGACGCGGTGAGGGAATGGCCACTCCAACAGGCCATCGTACTCGCCTGGGAGCACTCTGATGTAGAGAGACAGGTGCGTTCCTTCACCACTGCCGTTCCCGTTAGGGAAGATGGAGACTTGGAGACGGTATCCATAGCGATGAGAGTAGAAAGCAGGGCTGAAGAGCTCTGAAGTGCCATTAGAGCCGTTTCTGGTCTCTTGGAGGTGACGGCTGTAGTTGGGGATTTTCCAAAGCAAAGTGCCGTCTTGGTTTCCGGAAAGTTCCTCTACGCGACGCCGCAGGTCCCGCAGCTCGAGTCTCTGCCGGTTCACAAGGCCACAGAGCAGAGACAGGTGAGTGGGGGCAGCCTCGTCCAGGTGAAGGGCTACTGCGGGCTTGGAACACTAGCAGGAAAGGCAGAATGTTTGAGTTATTAATCCAGTGAAGTGGTTCTCATAGCGGAAATTCATTACAGAGGTGCAAATCTATTTCTTTATTTAATGTATATAATAATATACAATTTTATATTATTTAATTAAACCTCATTAACTCAAACGCTAGCAGAACTTTACATAATGTCAGCTTGGGCCATAATGTGTTCTTTGAGTGGAAAGTTAAGAAATAGAAAACTCTATAGCGTAGAGGAGTTATTATTTTAGATTGAAATAACTCCTCACTGGTGAGGCACTGAATTGCTTTCACGGTTAAATTCGTCCCTGGTTACAAAAAGTCAGGGAATCTCAGAGCTCGTGAAGTTCATGACAGGCTGGAAAGGGAAACTTTAGTCCGTACTCTGTATTTGCAGCCGGCTTCTTTGAACGGACAGAGCACCATGGTGGTCCCACAGCTCTCCTTAACATGGGCCATTAAATCCTCTCGGGCGATGCCGTGTGTGCCGCAGTTGTTGGGACACTGCACCGGGAAGCGTGGACACTGGCTCTGGTGATGCTGTTCATGAAAAACGGGAAAAGACAACGGTTTTTAGAAGTTTGGGAATGCTTGCCTTTTTTAAATTAAAAACGTATGACAATACAGTATGCTGACATTCCTAATATTGTTCAATGTGTCATAAGATCAGCTCACTCACCTGGATGGTGTCGTAGAGGAACTCTTTGCTACAGTATTTGCAGGAGAGTTTGCGCTTGGGGCATTCAGACAGGCCGTGCTGGGTCAGCAATCTGCGCACCATACGAGCCCCGCACTTACTCTCACAGTACACGCTCTCCTCTGGACACATGTCCTGGTGCCGCTGTTACAGGATGGAGACATTTAGCATACACTCTAATTATTATGTAATTAATTACACTAATTAATATCATTGTCTTTTTTTTTTTTATTCATTCATCTTCAGTAACAGCTTTATCAATGCACCCTGGGTAGGACACCAGTTCAGCACGCACTCGCACACTCACGCACTCACGCTAAAACTTTTAATCTTGTCAACAGATTTCCTGGCATGCTTTTTGCAAAAGAAATTTAAAATGACAAAATTAAAATCAGCATTTATCAGTAAATCTTTACATTTATACCGATAAACAATAAAATAAAACTGAAATTGTAAGGACGTCATCAATTCACACAAAACATTCATGAAGTCAATGCCCCACATGATGAGAAAACAAAAGTATTCTACTAATTTGTGCTGCATTTTTACAATTTGCACGTTGGTCAAAGAGGCCAACGGAAAACCATCTTCAGAAAGGTTTAGGGTCCTCTGTAAAGCCTGACCTCATGTGCTTCCCCGGTGAACTCCTGAGCGCAGTGGTCACAGCGCAGCTTTCTCTTGGGGCAGTCGTGCTGCAGGTGCGGAGGAAGATCACGCCTCAACAGTTTCAGCATGCAGCGGTTAGGACACGGCACCACGTTATAGGTACATACTGATAGATGTGCCTGAAACACGGACAGAGACGCAAAGAGATCGATGATGTGTCATTTACTGATTATTGTTAAAGATATTTCAGTTATTTTGAGGGACGTAAGCTGTGGCTAGTGGTTTGGAAACTTCTCAGCTCTATCCTAAAGCAACTTCCCTGAAACACATGCAAAAAGATGAGCTGTGTGAACTGGCGGGCAAAATGATTGACAGCCAAGTAGATATGGGTTGGATGTTGGAGCCCCACATCATTTGTATTTCCTCTCCTGTGTACAGTACAGGGTCAACGGTTAGCCAGAATGTATGACCCAACAGTTATTGCTTGGGTGACTTTGTAGATCTGCTGAAAAATCCAGCCTAGCGGGCTGCTTTAATAAAAAAAAAAAAGAAAAAAAAAGGCTGAGCTGCTCAAACTGGTAGACCATCTTTGCTAAAAGATCTTTTTCAGCTTCCTTATGACATGAATAGACCGAATAAAAGTTTAAGATTTATTAACTGCCATACCGTTGTGTTTTTTTTTTTCCTTAAAATATTTTTTCTAATAGCATTAGTAGCCAGTATCCCTTTTATCAGCGGTTACCAGTTAGAAAAGATCGCCTACCAGTTTGACCAGTCCTGCCTGTGGTTTGGTAGCTGGTCAGACAAAGCTATAGGGAAAACAAAAAGTGAAACAAAATAGCTCCTGAATGCAAAAGGAAAGTCTCCGCCTTATAGTTGGGAGATCACGTGGTGAAATGCCAAATCCAGCCCTAGTCAGGAGCCTAGGGAGCAAAGTTAGCCGTGCTCTGTGGTGGGAGGGGCAAACGCTCTCTCCCCTTGTCAATCACAGTGACACTAGCCATCTCTGAGCCCATGTATGTGGAGGAGGGTGGCTAGAAATCTGCCCAGTGTGTTATGCTGCTCTGCAGTTGGAAAAGATGAAGAGGTTGGTTTCTCTTGTCCGACAGGGAGCATTTTTATTGGCAGATGACCAAATCAAGAGAAAATGGAGAGAAAACCAAAATGCCTTCCTGTTTAGTAAAACTATTAACTACACACAACACTAACACCGTGAGTTCCTTGAATGGAAATTTGTAGCAGCTTACAAATATCTCAGGAGAAATATTAAAACATTAAATGACTTTATGAAGCTCAGTATTAAGTTTGGACAAACCAAATGTAGCTCGTGCACTCATTCAAAGCATATTTACGTCATTATTTCGTATAAATGAACCAAAATCTACAATCAGCAGCTAATAAAGCGCCTTTCACGGTTGTTAGGGACGTCAGTGTTTTCGGCCCGCATGGTCCGCGTGTGATAATAACATCAGTCTAATATACTGGTAGTGAAACGGTATCATGTTACTGAAAAACCTGCACTCCAGAAGTGCTGACACTGGAGACTCTTTCCATAAATGTTAAATAAACATCTTACTGAAAACATATCAATCATTGTACATTATTCTTTGTTAAATTAAAACATGCTTTTAAAATCCACTTATTATTAAGTCTCCATTATGTGGATCATCTGCCATACAAGTTCCTGTAAATCACTGCAATGACAACCTACTAGAATGAGCTCGTTAATATAAACGCGTTATTTGAATGATGTCTACGGAAAATTAATCAACACCTTCTGACCAATCAGGTTCCAGAATTCAACAGCGCTTTTCATTTTCATCACGTTTCACTTTCACGACGTCATTTAGCAAAAACAAAATCAGACTGCAAATTTAATTGAAATGTTAAAACCCTTCAGAAAGGCAGTCAGTCTTTGTGTGTGTGTGTGTGTGTGTGTGTGTGTGTGTGTGTACCTGAAGTTGCTTGTTCTCTGCCGACCAGCGGCAGCCCTCCTCACTGTGAATGCAGCGGATGGGCAGATTCAGAATCTGCTGCTCCAACTCCACATCCGGAAAAATCTACACAGCACATTACGAGCCATTATTTTCATGCAGCGGGACTATTCTTGTGTATTACAGAATTGTAAGATCTGAAATGGCAACTAAAAAGAAAAGTGTATACAGTTCAAGTACATTTATTCACTAATATTTACATGTTAATGCTTGAGGTGACATGGTGGCTATTTCTTTCTTTATTTATTTATGGCATGGCTGTGGCTCCCGAGTGTCTCAACAGAAGAGCATTCACCCTGTCGTCCAGAGCTCGGGACAGTGCCACGCCTATCCATGGCCAGGAAAGCAAGAGAGCAAAACTGACCCTGCTCTCTGGGTGGGAGGGGCATAGTCACGCTCTCTCCTGTCAATCACAGCAACACGAAGCAATCGGGAGTTAGCCGGAAGGCAGGAATGGATAGGTGACTAAATGAAGGACAACAATGGGGAGAAATCCAAACAAGAGCATGACCTTGTCATGAGGTGAGCGTATAAAGATTTCTGTGGCCACAAAGCACTTAACTCGTTGCATTTTAAAATGAGTAAGACAGAGAAATCATCTGAATTTGATCATCATGGCTGCAGGAAATCAATCATGGAGACTTTTACTACGTAATCTTTTTTTTTTTTTTTTTAATTTCTTAAAGTTCAAGTCCTTTATAATAAATCCTTACTATAGTAACGATAAGATTAGAATAGGTGCATTAATATACGTAAATTATATTGCAGCCGGCACTACTGTCTATTACTGTTAATAAACCCCTTCTGACCAATCAGAATCGAGCATTCAATAGCACTGTGCTGCATTATAAGATAATGTCCATGTCACTTCAGTGGTGAAGGTTCGAGCCACCCGCAGCGAGTGCACTATAACTGCAGTCTGATCCGAGAGCACCACAATTAGACCCAAGAGCTCGAACCCAGGAGTGCAGCAAACCGTACGCAAAGACACGTTCACTTTGCTTCATTTTCAGTGGAAGTGATTGCAGCACACTTACTTTAGCGTAGTCGAGGGGCAGCTGATCTTCTGGGCACTTGAACACACCGGCACTGCAGAACAACAAGCAGAGAAGGTGAGCAACACCGAGTCAAGCGTCATCAGTGAAGACTTCAAATACTGTGCAGATTTCAGGTCACCGTAATGCACACGCATTTCTGCTATACGGCCATTTTCCACTCCGTAATCCTCCGTTCTTACGACAGAGATGATTCTGTACGTCATAGATACGCAGTCTGCACTCACACACTGTTTTTTTTACAGAAACATATTAAATCTAAATCTGATTATTTGCTAAAAACCTCAAGCTTATCATCTGCCGAACATTTGTAACTAGTCCATTTTGAAAAGCAGCTCCGTGACCAACTGTCCTGTCCGGTACTCTGTTCTGGAGCTCGGGGCAGCAGGATTCCTGCCCCAATGCGCATTTATTAGCGTTTGTACAAGTAGATGCCATTTTTACACAAATCACTAGAAAATTAGCAAGTCAAATTTCCCATTTTTTTAACTTGCTGGTGACTCAAAAGAGGTATTTAGTATTTCACTGCAATTTAAAATGTTTGCAGCATTACAAACGCACATACACCAAGATGAGCGTTCATTTTAAATTCCACTTTTTTTATATATATATATTTAACATCTTACAGGCAAATGAAAAGCAGCTCTATAATTCCAAATAAGCTGATCATTCTCACTTCTAGTTTGCCAGGCTTCATGTTCCCATAACGTGTAAACTCTCAGCAGAGCCATTCGTCACTCTCAAACTTGCATACATTCCCTCGCAATGTCACTGTAGTTACTGAATAATCCATGATCGTTAATAAATAGCTGAATACTTACCTGAGAGTTTAAGCATTTACTATGTTAAGCACAACATTTAGATTTTCAAAGAAGATAAAAGTTTTTTTTTTTTTTTAAATGAAAACCCAAAATATTTCCCCAACACCTCGTCTCGTTACAAATCAGGTCTGAAGACGGTGGGCGTTTGATTTTAATCTAAAAAAACCCTCTAGAGGCGACACTGTGCACTGTCCGACCGACGGAGCTTTATTTGGGATTCGGCTACAGAAAAAGGGATGCCTGATTGAAATGACCAGTAATTAACTCCAACAGTGAAATTTGTTCTAACGGCTCCATCACACACTGAGTGAGTAATAAGGATACACCCAAAAAAAAAAGGTCCATGATTTTTCTTTGCATATAAATGATTAAAAGGCTAAAGCATGGGCACCTTTTTTTTTTTTTTTTAAAAACTCAGGCTTGCCATTAAACAATCACTGACTCCAAGATGTTTCTGCAAAAGATATTGCGATACCGATTTACCCTTTTGTAAAGAATCATGTGCAGTCGGGAACTGCTGGCTGGCAGTGGCAATTGCAAACGCTCATCTGCAGGGCGGATCTTTAGGTGATTTGGCAGTAATGCATTAAACAGCAAAAAAAGTACATTTATTATATAGCTCTTTGGCAAATCGGTTGTTTAATGTCCACATGGCTAAAATGTGTTTGTGCTGCTTAAAGTGTTTGAACATGTTTGCCTACTGATTGAGAGCCAAAAACAGCACTTGATCATCTTTCTAATCACCACCATCATTAAAATTGCTTGTAGCGACACTTCTTTGTAGGCCTATTTAATCTTCCTAGGTCCTTTCCCCCAAAAAAACCACAAGTGCTGTTTTTATAACTGATATTAATTATATTCTTGTTTAATGTTATCTAGGTTGAACATAAACTGAGAGGTGTTCTTTCCCCCACATTACTGAATGCAAAACTTTCCCTCCCCAATCGAGAGACCGTGAGAGATGACGGAAGGAGGCGGGGCTTGTCAATTAATATCAGTCAAGTAATAATAATAATAAAAAAAAAAAACGCCTGTGCGAGTCATTCCCGAGTCACATGTCAGCTGAATCATGTATCATGAGAAAGAAGCTGCTCTTTTTTGCAGGATGACGCATGCTAGTGTACTCTGATGATATACAATATACATGATATGAGAATCAGAGTAAAAGTCTCCGGATGTCTCGGTTGTGGATACTTAATTCTCTTACTCAAAAACGTAGGAACACTCGCGTTATGCCAAAATCAGTGGGGTAAAAAAAATTATTATTAAACCAAAAAGGTGTAAAGTCTAAATAAACTTCACATTTTTAAAAAAAAAAAAACAAGGTTCCATCAAAAGCCAAACTGAAACTAAAAACAATTTGAAAATTCATACAAAAAAAATATAAATCAAAACACACTGATTTGAGACGATGGCCATGTGTATGAAGCGTAATGCTGTCTGTTTTACACACATGCACGGTTTTACCATCTTTGCGAGGACCATCCATTGGCATAATGATTAATGCAGCTAATTAATGTTAGCTCTGCGCCTGCACCTAACCTCAGTAACGGGAAAGAAACTTTTGGCCCTTTTAATTTTTCTTACTTGTGTTTACAAAACACACTGAGGACCATCCAAAATTGTCCTCACAAGGATACAAAAACCTACACACCCACCCCTCAGACTCGGTTTATCCACAAGAAAAGGCACACATGTTAATGCTTGTCTCTAAATGCTCTTATTTGCTTTCAGATTTGCTCCATTCAGCTCCAGCTCCACCCAGATCAGCTCATCAGTGTTCACTCCTGCTTCTCATAATGAGCCTCACCGGTACCCATTACTGTGTGTGGATCCCTCTTTGTTTGCTTGTTTTTGACAAGTCTCGTATTCACTGGAACCTGATGTCAAGTGTACGAAAAAAGTGTCCAAATGTGAATAACCAATTTCACACATCATAAGAAGTTGCGAGTAGGCCTGGGTGACGGGACCTAAAAATTATATCACGGTGTTTTCTGACGTTTTCATGATTACGATGTATATTATGCTATGAAAATAATGTTCAGAGACAAAAGAACATGCAGCACACGCAGACTGGAGCCAGAGGGCGCTCACGAGCTCTCGTGCACGCGGCGAGATTGTGATATAACTGGCTAATATTTATTAATTTACTAATTCTACACAACATGCTACATTACACAGACTCTTCACTGATATATTCATCGGGGGTAAAAACACTGCAGCGCCCGGTTCATTTCTTGAGGAACGCTGATATTTCTGGTAAATCACGACATGCAGTTGGCTGATATGAATGGTTATATCACGATAACGATCATTTATTGATGCATCTCCCCGCCCTGGTTGCAAAAAATGACTGCGTATGACCTCTAACCTCGTTAGCGTAAACCTATTCAACGGCAGGTCACGAGCTCGCTGTGATCCGGTCCTTTATTAAATACTGATTACTTGAAAATCCTAAACAGCAGACTCACGAAACAAAAGTGATACAAGTGAATACGGACGAAATAATCGTGCTGTTCTGTTATTGGGGAAATAATCCGTGCCGAGGTGGTGTGATGCGTCCCAACGCAAAACAGATCCAGAAGTAGATTATTTTCCATCAACAGCACAGCCTGAAGTGATTTCGCCTGAATCACCACAATGATTTGCCAAACATTTTTACAGTTTTTAATTTATGAATGAATGACGATACACTTTTTTTAGTTACACTACACTAAAAAAAATATCTATGAAACAAGCTGGTTTCTGTAAACAACTTACATTACAAACTCCGTTACAACGAAACTCTTTTGAAGCTAAAAAGACAAAGAACCTGGAACGTGAAACGCCAAAAAAAACAAAACAAGCGTCATCGTTTCCTTATTATGGCGGCCGCTCGACAAACAGATTGAACGTGTGTAACTGATGATTGGTGAATTTTCTTTGAGGAGAAATGGATTGTGTTTCTGGGAGGAGGCTCAGCGTCAGCACTTAAAGCTATAATTGAGTTTCCTGCCGTGGGAAAGTCTTCAGGACGGACGCGTTGAGCTTTCTTGGTAACGTGACAAGCTGCATTTTTTGACTTAATCACCTCAAGAAAGAAAGAATAGAGAGGACGGTGAGAGAACGAGCCTTTATTGCTGCTACGCCGTAAAAAGATAACAGGATCGAACTTGCTTTGCGGAATTTCTGCAACATACAATAGATAAAAAGTATGACATGTCATTCTTTAATAAGTCGCACCACCTGCTCGTTGATTATTTAACACCATGTCTTAAGTTTTATTCCTTACTTGGGATGCAACATCTCTCACCTCATCAGTCACGGTGGGGTTGCCAGACGTGCGGATAAAACTTTCGTTCATTTTTGTTTTGTTGGTTTGATTTCTAGCATTGTTGCTTTCAAACCAAGAATTACACCATCTACGCTTCACCTTGCTGCGTGACCTCAATTTCATTTCTCTACTAGAAACACGTTCTTAGTCTTACTCCAACCTCAGAGTATGAATTACGCCTGAACTGTAAAACTAACATCTGTATTTAAGATCACATTTTATCAGTGCATAAACAAAATATGATCATTTCTATTCTGAAATCAGATCCAATCCGTTGACCTTTTTCCCCCTAAGAGTTAGAGGCGGTTCTCTCTCTCTCTCTCTCTCTCTACCTGTCATCCATCATCAGATCCTGTACCTGTGACTCACGGTGTCTCCTTACACTGCAAAATTCCTCTTTAAAATTCTTTCCAACAAGCGTCATTATTTCTTGAAATGACATGCCGCGATCCGTTCCTCACACGACGCGCATGTCTAAAACCGGACATGAAGTACGCTGGGAGTCTGCCGACCCTGATCCTCCGTCACCACGCTCCAGGACCCGCGTGCATGCTGTCGTGTACACAGATAAACCCTGATAACCGACTTCAATGTTTATTGAAGATGAATTGTTCATTGTTTATGATGATCAATCCCATTCAGAGACCAGATCGTTTCATGTCTTTGTAATTAACATTTCTTTCCAAATAAATATCCTGCAATGATGTCCAACACATCTTAGGATGCACGTGGGTTTGTTTCTCTTTGCATGTGAAGAGGCCGGGGATAAAAGAGGTGCAGAGCGTTTCTGCTCGCACGCCTTCTGTTCGCAGACTTTGTAAAAATAACAATAACACGCATTGTCGCTAATAAAACGCCGCTGCACAAATAACCCACAGAAAAGCAGAAACCAGTTCCTCGCCGTCAGGCCTGTGTTTGACTGATAACAAGAGCGAAACTAGTCAGGCATGACCGCGATAAGACCGGCGTGAACAATGAGCACCGCTGTTACAATACGGCCTTTCAGAGGCATGGAGCATTTCACTCGGGAAAGCAACTTGCCTGACTGCATGTTTCAGACGACTCACTGATTCACTCTGACGTGAGGACGACGTGAGGGCTCCCGGAACATGACGGTGTGAAAAATGAATCGATTTCTCAAAACGCACCTGGAAGGATTTTGCTGCCCAAAAATATCGATTAAACCAAACATGTCCGGAGAGTTCCGGAAAGAAAGAAATGCACCCCTGCGTTCTGGTCATGAGGAATGCTGGACTTTTGCCGGAAACGTTTTGTCAGTGTTGTAGTACTGGCGTCTAACGTGTCATGGACACAAATAAAGCTATAACCAGCGTTAGTGTTTGCGTCAGAAATGTTTTAATGTGTGCTCTGGACCAATCCTTTAGAAATGAATAAATATGTGCTCCCCAAATTAAACCGATCCTATCGGAGGAGCAGAGCGGGAAATAAACGCCGAGCTTTCGTTCCATTATTTGTCCGCCTGCTTTCGTGAGAAATTCCAAACTGCAAACAAGTATGACATGTTTGTTTGATTCCGTACAAATAAAGGCGCAAGATAATGCACAAGCGCTATGCCCTCTCCTAACCTTAACCGTTGTATCATTTCAAACAAATCGAGTCGTGTGAATTGTTGGAAATTTGCAAATGAGACCACAACAACCACCGCAGTGTGCAAATGTACGCCTTGGGTTGAGCTAAATGCTGTTTTTTAAACATCTGTCATCTTGCTCCACCAGTTTGGCTCGAAGTCACTACAGGAGCTTGTGCCTGGAACCGAGACTTGTATGTAGGTCATATTTGCCTTTAATGCTCGTGAAAATGTAAATCATTAGTGTTCAGTCTCTTGATGTAGGATGCGATTAATAGCAACTGATCCAGACCTACTGGCTGGATATTAAAACAAGTACACTCACTGTCTGCTTTATTAGTACACCTGTACACACACGCATTCATGCAGTTATTATTAGGAGCTTTGTTTTACGTTCACATCAGATGTACAGATGGGGGAAAATGTGATCAGAAACTTTTAACCCTTTCCGTAGCCTCAGATTCCTGTTCTTGGCTAACAGGAGCATGTAACCCCATGCAGTCTTCTGCTTTTGGAGCTCATCTGCCTCAACATTTAGCTTGCGAGATGCTTTTCTGCTCAGCACGGCTGTAAAGAGTGGTTATTTGAGACACTTTAGCCTTCTCGTCAGCTCGGACCGTTCTCCCGTGACCTCTCTGAGGAAATTCGACGAGGCACGTCTTCCTGCAGAGATGGATGTTTTTGGCTTTTCACACCATTCTGTGTAAGCCTTTGTGCGGGAACGTCCCAGGAGAAATCCTGTCTGGCGCAAACATTCATGCAACGTTCAGCATCACCGAGATCACATTTTCACGCATCGTGACGTCTGATGTGAGCATTACCTGAACCTACATGGTTTTGTGTGTCGTCCTGCTGCCACATGATTGGGTGATGGACGCGGAGTGTATTTCTGAATCCAGAGGAGGTTTACGATCTCCGCTGCATCCTTAAAAATCCTCTTGAATGGTGTTTAGTATAATTAGATTAGATTTAAATTTAAAGCACAAGTCGTAGCGTGTGCACAAAATGCAGTTTGGCATCTAGCCAAACAATAGTGAAGTGCAGAGCGAGAAGACGAACAGAATTGGAAGATATATATATATATACAGTGCAATGGGTAAATATGTACAGTGTAAATATGAACATTATGAGAGGGTGCAGTTGAAAAACGGCAAGGCGTTTATACACTAGGTGGCCAAAAGTAGGTGCCTGTTGAACATCCCGTTCTGCTGTTATAATAATAAACTCCACTCTTCCAGGAAGGCTTTTCCACTTGCTTTTGGAGCACAAAAAACATTAGTGATGTCAGGTATGGATGTCTCGATGTTCCAGCTCATCCTAAAGGTGCTCGGTAGGGTTGAGGTCGGGGCTCTGTGCTGGATGTGCACTCTCAATCTTTCAGTCCAAACTTGGCGAAGCACGTCTTCATGAAGCTGCTTTGTGCACAGGAGCATTGTCATGCTGGAACAGGTTTGGGCCTCTTAGTTCCAGTGAAGGGAAACTGTAACGCAACAGTGTACACACCCATCTGTACATTATCTATACTGCTTAGAGAAGCCAATCCCAGCTGACTTTGCACAAGAGGCGGGGTACCCCCTGGGCAGGTGTACGAAGACACCATGTATACAATTATGTGCTTCAGGATTTGTAGCAACACACTGATGAAGACCCACATGTGGCTGTGATGGTCACGTGTCCAAACTTTTGGCCTTATGAATAGTGCATGTATCATGGAATAACATGTAGCCTACATTATAAACATAATAACAACAACCTAACACAAGTGCAACATGAAAACAAAAAGATTATGTTCAGGGGGGAAGAAAAAAAAAAAAAAAAAAAGAGCAACACCTGAAAAACTATATGTGCGATGATTACTAAGGTCACGTGACAGCCAAGCACACGTCACAGAGCGCGTAGGCTCCTCGCGCACTACGTAGATGCTTATTTACGTGCTCGAGCATGGAGTTTAGGGTGTAGCCAAGGAAACGCGAAAGGAGCTCACGTGTGAAGGAAGTGTTTTAAAAGTTCAGCATGCTAACAGTGTACACGTACTTACCTGAGAAACTCCTGTAGGCAGGTATCACAGAACCTGTGTCCGCAGGTGGACACCTGCACAGGCTCCCTCATCGGCTTGTTGCACAAAGGACACAGAAAGCGGCGTCTCGGTCGCTCGAGAAATTTGTAATCTAACCCGGGCATAGCAGCGTGTTTACTGAGCAATAACGCGACGTAAAATTGTATTTACTTCTGATACACTGCAGCTAAACGGTTTAACTCGTGTAACAACTGGCTGTGCGACTAAACGCGTCGTTGTTGCTGTGTGACATTTCCGGATTCCAGGTGCGCCACAACAGGGGACTTTGTAATTTGAGGCACCTGGCTAGGCTCCGCCCTCTCACTGGAGGGGGAGGGGCTGCATTTTTGTCCTAAAATACAAGACTTGATCAACATGGCCTGTTTTTTTTTTCTAACTTAACAAGTTGAAAGACGTCTTGACCGACGTGACACCTGTCCACCTGACCAGTTCAGTCAAACAGTGTTCAATTAACACCTGAAGTGTTCATTAAAGTAATGTTGGGTATAAATAAACACCATATCAGTTTATAATGATGTGTGTGTGTGGTGGGTACACTCTCAGAAAAAGAATAACAGGGGAATCCAGGTAGGCGTGTGCTGTACAGAGCCCCTGCAATCCTGTAAGGAGATGGATATTTTTATCTTGTGCGCACAAGTTATTTATCTTGTGTACACAGGTCATTAATTTGTGGGAACAAGATATTATCTTGTGGAAATTTGTTTTTATCTTGCTTGACCAAGTTATTTATCTTGTGCGAACAAGATTATTTACTATAAATTCATGTCCATCTGCAACAACTATAAATGCACCCAGTCATCATGCACTGGCGAGACCTCAGCTAATCAACTGTTATTTTCACCTCAGAAAGATTTCTGTAATCCTCAGTGTGTATGTAGTGGTTAAGACATTGAACTAGTGATTGGAAGGTCGTGAGTTCAAATCCCAGCACTGCGAAGTTATCACTGGTGGGCCCTTGAGCAAGGCCCTTAACCCTCGACTGCTCAGTTGTATAAATGAGGCTTATGTACTGTAAGTCGCTCTGGATAAGGAGCGTCTGCCAAATGACATAAATGTAAATGTATGTAAGAGCACGGATGCACACAAGTATTCATATAGAAATTATGTAGACGTGTTTTTGAATTATAAAGCACATTAAAGTGAGGTGTACGGTCACCTTAAGTTTTTTTTTCCCCTGTGCTTTATTTCATAATTTTACATTTTTGCCAGCATTTTTTTGTTTGTTTGTTTTGAACAAGTGCATTTCATGTTTTACTGAAACAGTAAATTACTATTAAGCAGATAACTTTGGCTGCTGGTTAGCAAGCTAATGTCACTATTGATATAGTAACTATCAAATGTTTGTGTGAACATCTGTGTGGAATAAAAGTATTTTTTTGTAGAACATAAAATTGTTTTTATTTGTTCGACCACATGTGATACATAAAATTCGTTTCCAAAAACAACTCAACCCTAGAGAGTTCAAAATATAATATAATATAATATAATAATATATATAAATATACTACATAATAAAATATATTTAATGTTTTGTCAAACATATGAAATTCATGATAACTTCCACCCCAGACAACAGGGTCAGAGTATCTCCAAAACAGCAGGTCTTGTGGGGTGTTCCTGGTATTCAGTGGTTAATACTTACCAAAAGTGGTCCAAAAAACAACATCCGATGAACCAGGCTGTGTAGCCCCAGAGTACCCATGCTGACCCCGTCCACTGCCGAAAGCGCCTACAATGGGCATCAGAACTGGACCATGCAGGCAATGGAAAAAGGTGGCTAGGTCTGAAGAATCACATTTTCTTTCCCATCATGTGGATGGCGAGGTGCGTGTGTGTCACTTACCTGTAAAGAGATGGCACCAGGATGCACTATGGGAAGAAGGTGAGCCGGCAGAGGCAGTGTGATTCTCTGGGGAATATTCTGCTGGGAAACTTGTGTCCTGGCATTCATGTGAATGTTACTTTGACATATACCATCTACCTAAACTGTGTTGTAGATCAAGTACACCCCTTCATGGCAACAGCATTCCCTAATGTCAGTGGCCTCTTTCAGCAGTATAATGTGCTCAGCCACGCTGCAAAAACTGTTCAGGAATGGTTTGTGGAACCTGACAAAGAGTTCAAGTGTTGACTTAACTTCCAAATTCCCCGGATCTCAATCTGTAGGATGTGCTGGACAAACATGTCAAATCCATAAAGGCTCATGTCTTGGTGCCAGATACCACAGCACACCTTCAGAGGTCTTGCTGAGCCCACGCCTCGACGGGTTAGAGCTGTTTCGGTGGTACACAATATTATGCAGGTGGTTTTAATCTTATTGCTGATTCACCTTTGTTCTTTCCATGTATTATATTTTAAGATCCCAATTTACCTGATCCACGCAGAAACTTGCAAACGATTACGTTATAAACGTCTGAACATGATTCGAAGTAATCGTACGCTTATTTTGTTATGATAATATATATCGTAGTAGACATTATTAATCGTGATCATTTTAAAAAATGAGCTAAAGCATGTTATTCTTCCTACCTCAAGCTTTTTGGGTTCATTTATACACCCATTTATGTGATGTGACATTAAGTAAATTATTTATATCAAGCATTTCTACTCCAAGGGCTTGTTTCTGGCATAGTCCTCCAAGGTGTACATGTTTTGTAGACTTATGTATCATTCACCTGGGATTTATTGATATAGTATGATGTTTAAAATGAATTAAATGGACCATAATACATTTTTAGGGTAAAGTTGTATAGGTAAACGACTCACACCTTTCTAGCTAAAAGATACATACTAAAGGTACAAATGTGCTCCATCACAATGACTTGGCAACCACAGTTTAGTGCCCTGTTTTTCCGAAGGTGTACAACAGTAATAATAGTTACCACTAAATCATTACATTGCTTACTAAAACCTCCCACTTGACAAAATATTCCTTGCAATGAAATACCTATGAAACATTCTGAAACTCTTCTGATCAGCCTATGTGTGAGTCATGACTGAAGTCTGACTCAATAGTTTACACAGCTATTCAAGCATAAATACAGACTTTTGACATCCTAGACGCTTCAGCTGTGTTGTCTTTGATTTGTTGGTTTCATCGAAACATGTTCCAGCTTGCAGATCCAGTTTTACTTCCTAATTCCTCCCGGTGAGTTCATGGTTTAATTGTAGTCTCGGTTCAGCCTGCCGCACTTCTGATCCGAGAAGTAAAAGCATAGTGGTATAAATAGCACACACAGTTGAAAAGGCTTGATAAGTAATGAAAATTCACTATGGATATGTTTAAATAGTTTACTGATGTTGGATGACGACTGAACGACGGTGTTCCCGGATGCCAACAGATCAGTGTGCTGAGTAGTGGAGGGACAGGTTCGCACAGTAAAGAGTAAAGACTATTCAGATGATTCATCATCTCATCATTGTTTCCTGTTTCCTGGTTTTTGTTTTACTTCAAAAGAATTTCCTTCATAAAAATGTTGTATTGATTTAAAAACAAAGTAAACTGTAATTAAGCTACCTGTGCTTTAGAAACTAACAGACAAAAAATCAGCCATTAGAAAAGGTAGACACTTTTTTCCCCTTTTCCTCTACATGGTAAACAAGGTCACTGTGGTGCGCACGCATTTCTGATCTATGGACATTATACACTCCATAATCAAGTCTTTGCAATATATTTGACTGTTATATAGTTCTGTACTTCTCAGACACACTGTTTTCACTCACACTTTGGATCGCGTCTTGAAGGTGATTGTGTTTCATTCCAATTATTTGCTATAAAATAAGACGAGTGGCTGCTGAAAGTTTTTTAAAACTAGCTTAATTTGGCAACCCTGTGATTAAATGTCCTGCCGCTTCTCATCCAATACTGAAAATCTTCATAGTGTGAGCACAGGTCACATGATTCCTACCCAAATGGGCCTCTATTAGTGATCATTGCAGTTCCCATTTTGACCACTAGGTGCAATAATAATTCTATGGTGCTAAATGAAGCAGTGCGCATGCTACGTGGAAACCATCCATCCATTATCTATAGCGCTTTATCTGTCTGGGTCGCGGGGAAGCTGGAGCCAATCCCAGCATCTTCGGCTGAGAGGCGGGGTACACCCTGGGCAGGTCGCCAGTCCACCACAGGGCCAACACAGACAAACAGCCACACACGCTCGC
>JAQQZX010000011.1:2433037-2454892 GCA_030068355.1 Notoglanidium maculatum | reverse complement strand
GCATGTCTTTGGACTGTGGGAGGAAACCGGAGCACCCGGAGGAAACCCACGCATGCACGGGGAGAACATGCAAACTATACACAGAAAGGCACCCTGGGTGACCCGGGGATCGAACCCAGGAGCTTCTTACCGTGAGGCAACAATACTAACCAATGCACCACCGTGCCGCCCAAGGGATATATTAAAGCTGTTTATAGTCCCTTAAGATTTGCCACAACAATATCCGGGCAACATACATCCAAATGATATGTGAAAGAGTCATTTAAGGTATAAATTTCCAAAAAGCTTGTTGTGAATTGATGTAGATATATTTCTTCTACCTTCACAGCACGGATAAACCTTTGAGCAACTGTTGACCTTCAAAGTATAATGTGCTAAACTTTATAACCACAAGCATGCACCGTGGAAGGACAGCAACCTTCACCTCCAATTTCCCAGTTTGATCAAAGAACACAGTTTATAATGATTGTATACTGATTTAAATATAAAACTGCTGTGACCAGGGTTAATTGCAGCATCGAATATAGCAGAACAGATTAAAATAGAAAGCAATAAATATACAAGCATTGACCTGTTGAAACAGACACAGAAACCTATTGTTGTTTTTATTGAACCTAATCTCTAGGAACTTAACCAGGCAAAAGATGTCCCAACAAGTGCACATCTCAGAAAGTGCGAGCTCATACATTTCCTTTCATGCTTTTGAGATAGCTTATCTTAACAAGCACATGTTTAAAATTTCATATGCAACTCAAAATCTCTTTTATGCAGTCCTTTGCAAAAGTATTTACCCCCCACTTCAACTTTCCCACATTTTATATTGTTACATCCAGGGGCTGAAATTGACTTGTTGGGATTATACTGTAAGTCACGAATTTACACAAAAATAACATATAATAAAGGAGTATGGGGGAAAAATTACATAAAAAAGTCAAAAGATAAATGAATAAATAAATATAATTTTCATAAGTATTCCCACACCTTGGAGTGAAAACCAATTTCATGCTCCATTCAGGAGATGGAAAAATCCTTAAAGTGAAAAGTGGAGGAGTTTAAGTATCTTGGGATCTTATTCATGAGTGATGAAAAAATTGAGAGTTAGTTTGACAGATTAGCTCAGTGGTAGCAGTGCTGCAGATGCTGTTCTGATCTGTGGTGGTGAAAAAGAACTCTTTGTTTGTGAACAAAGCTCTCTATTTATGAACCTAACCTCACCTATGGTCATCAGCTGTGGGTGGTGACCAAAATTAAAATGCTACTTGACAGGAAACTTTACTTACTCTGTCCAAAATAGGGTGAGCAGCTTGACAATCTGGGACAGCCTTGGACTATAGCTGCTGCTCCTGTAAATAGAAAGGCACCATTTTGGGGGTTTGGGCACTTTACAAGACTGATCTTTGGTTCCTGATCTTTGGTTCCTGCTCATATGAGGCACTGGGCAGAGACGCAATGGCAGACCCTGGACCCATTGGAGATAATTAATCTCACAGTTTGCCTGGGAATGTCTAGGGATTCATCAGGAGGAGGTGGAATCTGTGGCTAGGAATAGAAAATACTGGACTGACGTACTCAGCCTGCTGCCAGAGTGGCCACCACTGGGAAAAGCGCAAGGAAAAGGAATAAATATATGGTGTTAAAACTGTAAATTATTTCCGGTGCAATTTGTTTCCATCAGAAGTCACATGATTAGTTGAATGGAGTCCATGTGTGTGCACAAGTGAATCATCAGTAAACATCATCATGAAGACAAAGGAGCAATTATAAGAAAATCTGGGATAAAGTTCTGGAAGATCAACGAGGGTGTGGTTATAAAAACAAATTGGAAAGAAATACGTCATTGCTGCGACTTAGTCAAGAGGAGGCCGTCTACCAAACGACGCTGACTTCTAAGAAGGATGTTAGTCATTACTAACTATCCATCCATCCATCAATTATCTATCCATCTGGGTCACGGGGGAAGCTGGAGCCAATCCCAGCAGTCGTTTCGGGCGAGAGGCGGGGTACACCATGGGCAGGTCACCAGTCCACCACAGGACCCATTATTAACTATTGAGCAGTTATTGTCCAAAATTAGTCACTTTTTATGACCACTGCAACCCATTCTTTGACTTCCACTGGTACTGACATTAATAAGTGGCATTAATTGAACATTTCCTCATATAAGTTGCTTCTCATGGAACATCATTTATAATGTGTAAGACCTTTGCATTAATTCAAACACAGTGATACTGTCTTAGATCACAAAGGAGATGCATCTACAAAAATGGCTTGTAAAGCACAATGTCATATGTTCATATGTCATATGTATGTAAAGGCAGGAGCATATAACTGTATAAAACTAGTATAAAAGTAAAAATTAACAAAAGTGAAGATAACAAAAGGTTAAACAGGCAATGAAGCCTTGTTTGTTTCCTGGACTTCTGAACCACTTTCACTGCATCCTCCTTATCCACCCATCTCCCTCCCACTAAATCTCTCCGAGTTCATACCAGCCCCTTTCTTTTTAAAGTTAATGTTTAATTTTTACCTGTCTGATAAGGCTTATATACACTTAATTTGTAATATCCAGTCTCTCCCGTTCCCCTCTGATCACACACAGTGAGCGTTTCCCATCTATAACCACAAAATGCATTGTCCCACGACAATCTTTGGTCAAATTGGTCAATGGCTATGGAGATACCGCAACTACCTGATCATCTACATCACTCCTTTCCTCATACTTCCTCTGCCATTGTGTTTCCCTTCGTCGGTAAGAATATGCATGCGGAAATCTTGATCTGTAGTATGTAGTATATGTAACTGTGATTTGGCGTAAATATGTGTTAATGTGTAGTATATCATGCATACAATGTTTTCCTGTCATTCCTGTCTCTCTGGTTATTTTTTAGTTAATCAAAAACATTTTTTTGCAAAACAATTTTACAGTTTTAATTAATAATAATTCAAATAGTTACTAATTAACACTTCAATTTGTGTTTGTGTGTGTGCATGCTCTAAAAACTGAGCTGTTCTTTTGTGTGTTACAATTTTTTCTATGGCTGGATATCAAATACATGTAGCGAGCACTATTAAGTAGTGCACTACAAAAGTTTATATTTTGTGCTATACCCAAAGTAGCCTGTTAATTAATAATAAGCAAAAGGACTATACATAATAATAGATATACAAGATGTAAGAATATTGTGTAATAATACGTCTTATTCATGTGAGGTGTTTAGGTATATATTGTGGTGTTTGGTGTGTGTATGGAGGCATCTTGCATTTTTTTTTATCTTGGAAAAGACACAAGGAATATCTGAAAGTTTTGAACTTCTGGGAACATTTGGCTGGTCCCTGTGAGGATTTTTTTGTTTTCAACAAAACTGCAAATTTTATTTTAAAAACCTAAACAAACCAAACGTTACTCTTTTGGTGACTGAAGTTAAGGGTAGGGTTAGATTTAGGTTTCGCATCGCATTAATTAGCTGCATTAATAATCATGTCAGGGGAAGTTCATCACAAAGATGGTAAGACAAATGTGTGTGTGTGTGTGTGTGTGTGTGTGTTGCATGTCATGATCAAATGGACAGTTCAATTATAAACTAAATAATACAGTATATTATTTGTTAGTTGCTTCTCATCCCTAAAATGCTTCAATACGGAATAAGACACCTTTAAAACCTACTGATTCCTGATTTATGCTATTTACATTTAAGTAAGTTAAATAATTGCAGAAATTAGCCCAAACCCTAATCATTACCCTAATTTTAGCTCTACATCCATTGTCAATTTTTCAATTAAAAAAGGTTCTACTTAGCTTCATAAAGAAGTTCTGCTCGGAACCTTCTTTAAACCAGAGTAACTCATTAACAAGTTCTTGCACTGATCTTCTAATTTATGAGAACTATATGGACTGATTATCTAATCTAGACCGTCTCGATCTAGCATTAGTGCCTCATTTCAAGATAAAACTACAGAAGGGCTATAGAGATTTTAATCAGTCATCAATCTTCTTATAGCTATTCGGAAACCATAAAGGTGAATCATCCCAAGATAAACATCAAACTCATGATCGAAAAGATTTACAGCTATGCTAAAGGCTAGTCAGCATGTTAGCTGGTGTTAGGTGTTTTTTTTTTTTTTTTTTTTACGTCTGTATCTTTAGCAGAATTTTTAAAATGACAATGTTGTTTTTTTGTTTGCTGCAGGAAGCAAATTGTGGCTATGTTATCATCCTGATGGCACTGTACTGGTGCACGGAGTGTATACCGCTGGCAGTTACTGCATTGTTGCCAGTTATACTTTTCCCGTTTCTGGGCATCATGAAGTCTGAAGAGGTAACTAGCGATAAACCTGTATCTTATACTTCATGGACTCTCAGTGTCAGCAAAACAAAGCATGCTCAACTGTAGCTGTGACTTTTAATTACATAGGAAAGCCTAAAGTCTCTCAGAACTTTCCTACAATCTCACCGCATGTGATAAAAGATTAAATTTTATAGCTCATAAAAGTATATATATATATATATACAGTACTGTGCAAAAGTCTTGAGCCACCCTGTTTTTTTAGTAAAGCAAAGATGACTTCAAAAATAATGGCATTAAATCTTTCCACTTAAATGAAAAATACTACAATGTGCAGTACACTGTAATAAAGTAAACAAAGACAATATTTGGTGTCACAACCATTTAAAAGAAAAAATTGTAATCCCAGGTACAATGTGTACAGTTATATAAAGAAATGAGCTGTAAGTTTTATGGAGCATCTTGGAGAACCTGCCCCAGTTCTTCTGGAGCCTTCGACAGTCGCACTTGCTTCCTTTTTTTTTTTTTTAGGCAAAACCCAGGAGTCTTCATTATGTTTTTTTTTTTGTCTTAAATGTGGTCTCTTACATAATATGTTGCTTTCTTTACTGACATACAAAACATTTTTCAAATGCAAATAATTTTTTTTGGAAAAGTAATGTTTGGAAATCTAATATGTTTTTTTTACTGCCTCAATAATGAACAATTCATAAAATAAATATCTATAATACAATTTGTACTAAAAAAAAAATAGGGTGGCTCAAGATTTTCGCACGGTACTGTAGAATAATCAGTTAATAAATGACTAGACAGGCAATTGAAGCCTCAGACACTGTTATTGTGCTGTAAAGCTTTCATCAGGTACAAAGGTGCTAGTAAAGTATCAGATATGACCTTCCTTATTGATGGAATTATGGCATTATATGGATCTCAGACGCAGAATTCAGACCTGCTAGCTCAACGTTTTTTTGTTTTGTGAGCCTTAAATTGTGTAATAAAAGTTAAAAAGCAAGACGGAACAGCTTGAGTGTTTACCGCTCTCGTCACTTCTGATTTTTTGGCTTTTTCTGATCCTGTCTTTTTAATTGCTGATTCGGTTTTAACATACTTAAGCATTTCTAATACAATTTGATTCATTTTCTTCCGACAAGTGTTGCATTTTTACGACAGAAAATCAATTAAAATCCAACTCATTCCAAATCAGATTTGCACCAAACCATTACTCAAAACCTACAGAAAATCTTCAGCTTTTCCTTTATTATTATTTATGTATGTTATTTTCACTACATTTTTATCTGGTAAGTCAGGTAAAAAAAAACAAATGAATAAATAAAAGCACAGGTTCATTTTCTCTAAAAGCATGCCAGAACAAATGCAAAACCAGGTAAATCCCAACTGTACTTGCTAGCTAGGGGTAGGCTAACAGTGAACTAGCATAAGTGTGAGGAAACTGAAAATACACCTAGCTTAAATAAATTGAAAGGAACAATGTAGTTAAATAGTAAAGCTGAACTGATTGAAGCCCACAAAATGTGAAATTGGTCAATTTAGCATAAAAGTGTTAGCATAGAAAAAGCTTGTTAACAAGTAAGCTAAATATCCAGTATTCCTGTAGCTATTAGCTAGAATTATAAATGCTAAGGTTTTGACTAGCTAGCGACTACCATGAGCTCCACGAAATGTATCATTCATTTAGTATGCTAGTAGATATTGGCTAGCTTATAAATATCAAGGGTTTGGCTGTAGTGACTAGCATGAGATCTAGGAATGCTAGCATATAAATATAAGTCAAAGTCCAAGGAAAAAGACCACGCTGACTCGGCTATTATTCTTTTTAATTAGCACATGATGCTCAATGGCATCTAAAATGTTGGTCTCTTTTGGTTTGGTTAACAATTTTGTACATTGCTGTTTATTGCACACAATGCTGTTTATCTACCTGCTGAGAGGGGTTTAGTGGGATTTATTCCTCGCTTCATCTCTACCTAAACAAAGAGATACCGCAGCACTGTAATTCTTTAGTCTGTCCAGCTCTCTCACTTCTTTATCTGTACACTCTTCTTGTACAGATTAGCTTTTAAAAATTCAAATTTGATGCTAATACTACTGCAAACCTGTCACGCTTATCATCTCATAGATGGCGAACTAGCTGAGCTGAATTTCTGTGCTGTATAGCAACATGGCTTTCTGAGGCTTTGTTTCTGACGTTTGCTCCGAATTCTCCACTATGTCTATGCTAGATTTCTCATGAATACGACAATGGGCATTGCTTGAAAACTAGTGACTGAGAAAAGAAGCTCTTTCTCTGTTGTTTTTAGGAGATAACAGAGAAATCTGCCCGTAATATTTGATATCCCTGACATTTTTTCTCCTATTAAATGCTAACTGTGTGCTAACACAGTGCTAACTGTGCTAACTAAATATAACTGTGCTAGCAACAACAATGTCCTCCTACGACTTCAGAGCAGCGCACAACCGCTAACTTCTCATAGGACTAACACGAGAAAATACAGCAACAACAAAGCAATTTGCACCGCAAAGAATGAGCACATCTGAAATATTTCAAGATAAACATAATTAGCGTGTTTCAAGTTGGTTTTCTTTAACACAGGGGAAAAAGAGAAAAAGCAAAGGAAAGCTTTGACTTAGAGATTTAAAATCTCTGTTATGTTTATGAATCCTGTCTTTACCACTTACACGCATAACTTTAGATGTAGATTTAAGATGAACGTAACAAAAGGCGTTCACGATCCTCGGCTCTTATTTGTTTGTTTCAGGTGTGTGTGTTGTACCTGAAAGACACCAACATGCTGTTCATTGGTGGTTTGCTGGTGGCTATAGCGGTAGAACACTGGAACTTACACAAGCGCATCGCCCTGAGGGTCCTGCTGATAGTGGGCGTTCGACCTGCTCTGTAAGAATACATTAAGCATCCTGTAAAATATACACAGCCGAACATATATAGGAAAAACAAAGCACAGCAACCTTCATTTCTATGTTTTTAGTTATGAGGCCTGAAAATTGTGTGTGATTTTTCTGTACAATGTTCTGTAGGAGTTTATGTCTCTCACGTCATTTTGGATAAATTCTGTTCCACTCTTCTTTACAACATTGCTTCAGTTCTTTGATATTTAAGGACGTTTGTTTATGCAAAGCTCTCTAAAGATCCTGCCACAGCATCTCAATGGGGTTGAAGTCTGGACTCTGACCATTCCAACACCTTGATTTTTTCTGAAAAATAAAATCATAAAATTGAAGGAGGATGTACTCTCTTATTCCCATGACTGTATTTCTGTATCTCTATCTCTATATCTTCATGCGTTTTCCTCTAGGTTGATGTTAGGCTTCATGGGTGTAACAGCGTTCCTCTCAATGTGGATCAGTAACACCGCTACGACTGCCATGATGCTGCCCATAGCCCAGGCCGTGCTGGACCAACTCTGTAAAACAGAGGCTGAGAGAGATGAGAGAGAGCTGAGGGAAGGCAGAGACAACCAGGCTTTCGAGATGGCTGAATTCAACAACACCAAAATTCTTTGTCACCATGACAACCAAAGTAAATCAATAAGCATAATGATTGCGCTCAATAAGATGAAGACTATATCATGACCTTAGTCTGGGGAAAGACCTGTTCAACTAGAACTAGAGCTAGTATTAGCAAAGACTGGTAGCTCAGTGGTTAAGATGTTGGTCTAGTGATCGGAAGGTTGTGAGTTCAAATCCCAGCGCTGCCACTGCTGGGCCCTTGAGCAAGGCCCTTAACCTTCACTGCTCACTTCTTGTATAAAATAAGATTTTATAATGGAAGTCGCTCTGGATAAGGGAGTCTGCCAAATGACAGTAAATGTAAATGTATTAGCAAGGACTGTTGTGACATCATCAGCACTCTGCCATTCATCTGCTTGAAAGCAAAGTTATAACACTATAAACGCACGGAAATTCAGCTCATACGTTCTCATACATTTGTGAGAATGATCAAGAGCATCTTTGTTGTCATGTTTTTCTGTGTAAACAGCTCTCATGATTATGATGACTCCGGTGCTTTGTGGCGTCATTAGCATTGTTAGCTGCCTGAGAGTTAGCTAGCATTACATACATTTCTTTGAAGGTGGTTCCTCCGAAGCATTGCCTTACCTTACCTTACTCTTAATAATAAAAACATCTCCACATTATTTGTTACGTAAAGACAACCATTCACGCAATTCAAAGCTTTATATAGATTGTGTTTACATACGTGCCCAGGAGCAACGCCGCTAATTCTGTATCCAGGTTCGGCCCCTTCCGCATCATAAAATACACCATCTTGAAAAAGCACTGCAAGTGTTTATTCTGCTTTTATTTAAGGTTTTTTTTTGTCATTAAGTGTTTTCAAAACACACTGTGTTTTCCAAGACACAGTATAATTATCTGGCAGTACTGGGCACTTACCAATTTCAATTTCAGTTTTTTCCTTCTGACCAATGGGGGTAGAGTAAAGGGGCATTGGGGCGTGTCTATGAAAAAAGGACTATATTAGCACAAATAAATACTAGAAACAAAATACTCTTGTACTTAGCCATTCATTTTCTCATGTTCTACATATTTAGTGGGTAGGTTATTGTTTATTAGTGAGAATTGAAAAAATCAACTATTGCACCTTTAAAAAATTATGCTATGTTCTCTATAATATTAGCTTTTAGCTATGCTGAAGAATGTTTACACATCATGAGATCAGTGAGTACAAGACCAATCCTCTGGAAAATCCTTCGAAATTAAATAATAACACCACAAAAAAATGCAACAACCAGTGATGAAACTTAGTGGTTACAACATTTTGATCAAAATGGGAGATAGAGATGTATAATAAGGTATTTCTACATTTAATAATAACATAAATGTGCCAAATGTACTCATATTCCAGGCGTAAGAAGAAAACAAGCCAGGCTCTATCATGGGAGGGAAAAAAACCAAACGTGAAACACTAATATTTAACTAATCAGGGCAACACGAACAACACTGGACGCTATCCATACATTTTAGCAACATCTATTTGTCTTTTTGAGGCATGGTTTTGCTTTAGCTAACTTCAAATAAATCATTGTTTACGCCTTTAATTATTAATGTTAAGCTAGCAGTTGGCTTGAGTTGACCATTGAAAGAGCCATTCATTTCACAGAGACACAGACCAGAATGTGCAAATGCTAAATAAGAACATTATTTAACACTGTTGCTATCTTCTGTCCCACCAGATGAGATCTCGGATCCAGAACGCTCCATGGAATCAGCAGCAGAGCAGAAAAGGAAGGATCGGGAAAAGAGGTACCTCTGGCTGAATAAAGGGATGAGCTTGAGCGTGTGCTACTCCGCCAGCATCGGGGGCACAGCCACCCTTACAGGCACCACGCCAAACCTTATCCTCAAAGGCCAGATGGATAGGTAAGGCTCTTTAGCTAATTACGTCTGAATTCAAACCTTTCATGCCTAATGTTTACACTTATGGAGAATCGTTTTAAGGCTGTTTGCAGGAAAATAAGATGTAAATAGCCTCCCAATCACTTGAGACTATTGCTGTAATTTGGCATACATTCATATCGTGATTTCTATTACACTATAGGCTATTCTCGGTGCTGTATAGATTGTAAATCCATGTAAAAAAAAAAAATATCCCCAAATATTTTTTTTTTACTTTACTGAATGCATGAACAGGTTTTTAAATTCTTCTGAAATCACCTGCATCATGCCTCATGGAATTATGTACATTTTGTCAAGAATATTGCTAAATTGTGTTAAAAAAAAAATAATTTCCTTATTAATTTGAACGGTTTTTGTGTATAACGCAGAAAGAATATTTTATTTTTCAGCCATGGTGTTTAATCATTTTTTTCACTCGTGGAATTTCCACACTTGGACAATCAATTTACCTTTTAATATTTTACATTTATTAAAAATGCAATCATGCAATTTTAAGTGATAAAATAAATATGTAAAAAAAAAATGTAATTGTAAAACAAATTTTGCATTAAAATGTCAAAAACCAAAACAAAGACTATTTTAAACAGTTACAACCCAACTAAAATATTAAGCTTTGTCACCAGAGAAATGTCTTGTTGAGGGTTTCCTGTTAAAACCAAGACACAGTATTTGCAAAATAGCTCATTGTTTGAGATATAGTGAAATCATGTCGGTTTCCATCTAACCACGTTGTCATTTTCTAAGCCTCTTCCCAGGTAACCCTAATGTGATCAACTTCGCCAGCTGGTTTGGCTTTGCGTTTCCCAACATGACGTTGATGTTGCTTTTGGCCTGGCTGTGGCTGCAGTGCATGTATTTGGGTTTGAAGTAAGTCCTGAATCATAAATACTACCCATAAAATGTGCAAGGAATGCCTAATAGATAGCCTGAGACTCCCGAGCACTGAACTTTAGTTTCTTTTTTCAGTTTTAAGAAGACATTTGGCTGTGGGTTGAGTACCGCTGGTGACCAGGAGGCCTACAGTGTGATGAAACAGGAATATAAGAAACTTGGCAAAATGACGTTCGCTGAAGGCGCTGTGCTTACAGTTTTTGCTTCATTGGTGGTGTTGTGGTTCAGCAGAGAGCCAGGATTCATTTCAGGCTGGGCTTTTTCCCTTAACCAAGATGGACCGTAAGTACAAAATTTCACATTTGATGGTTTTTTTTTTAAAGAAGTGTAATGAAGAGGTTTCTACAGCTAATTATTATTTGTCACTTAAAGCACTGGATCTACATAAGCATCCCAAACATCAATCCACTCCTATTTTCTGTGGTTTCAAATTAAACCTAGGCCAAAGGATAGAGCACTCCACCTAGTGGTAGTGATTTGTCATTACACACTCAGGGTCAGTGTTCTTAACGGTGCACGTCATGATTAGTCAAGCGCTAGTGATGTTTAGGTCTCTAATGGTTTAGTAGGTTGATTTGATATATAAAATCCTTGAATCCATCCATCCATTGCCTACCATCCTGACCGGAGACCCATCCAAACACAAACAAGCATTCTGGGCCGGAAGTCTGTTCTCTGAATGAGTTTTCTCAGCCTTTCAGCTAAGGCTATGGCTTAAACCATCATTTTTGATCATGTTTCTGGATCTGATCATCCATTTTCATTGGTCTTCTACATTTGATCATATCATTCAGGTTATTTCATTCGAAGTATGAACATAAAGAATAGCCCTACTGCACCTTTAAATACACTATTGCACCTTTAAGCTCTCTAATTGATAAAAACGCATCTACCTTGATGCGTTATATAAAGCCAGTTATTTAGGCAGCTCAGAGCTTTATTCAGGTTCTGTTTACATACGTGTCAGTAATTCCATGTCTAACCTCCTCCCATTAACCAGTAAATGTCCACAGCTTGGAAAAGCATTACCAATGTTTGTTCCAGTTTTACTACATTTCTTGTCATTAAATTTGTAGAAAGCATGGCGTGTTTTCTTGTCAGACTGTCCTAAGTCCGTAACAGATTTTGTCACGCGGGGCGGGGTGAAGGGGGGTGTCTGTGAAATGACTCTGGCCTGGACCACAGATTTCCAAATGAGTTCTCAGCCACAAAATGATGCCATTGCTTACAAAAATCAACGATTTTTTTTTATTTTTATTGTGTGTTTTGTGTATTAGTAAGAAATAAAATACATTTTTAAAATTTTTAAACTTTAAATATTTTCAGTACTACAGGGAATGAAAATCTAATCGAAATTCCCTTGTCTTCATGTCTTTCTCACAGGTTTGTTACTGATGGCACTGTAGCCATTCTTATATCCACTCTGTTGTTCCTCATCCCATCCCAAATACCATGGAGATGCTGTGCTAGCAGAGAAAATGAGCATGAAGGAACAGAAGAAGGTAGGAAGATCCTTGTGCAGGTTTCTGTTGTAATTTCATCATCAATCTTATTCAGGGGTACGGACAGGTAAACTCCTGGAAGAAGCGATTTGAAGCTGAGGGTGTTTTTTTTTTTATCAGGAGAAAACACAGTGCAGCAAAGACAGAAGCGCAAGGCTCCCCCGGCTCTGCTCGAATGGAAGGTGGTGCACAGTCGCATGCCATGGAATATTGTCCTGCTCCTGGGAGGTGGATATGCCTTGGCTAGTGGCAGTGAGGTAAAAAAAAACAAAAAACAAAACATCATTTATTTTTATAAAATACTGAAGGCTAAAACCATTTTTTTGACATTTCTCTTACCAAATGATTTAATGTTCACATTACTCCAGTGGCTATATGAATCTTTTCAGTAAGTAAGTTGAGATATACTGATAAATGATGATATTGGGCTGGGTTGCCATAACCATGCATTTGTAATACTTTTCACATCCAATTTTTACCATACTACTTTCACGTTCTAACCATTATCCAAACCATCATGGTTTATATTTTCCCCCCAATTTCTTCCCAATTTGATCACCTGCCAATTCCCACCCATCGTCCCCTATGTGACAGCTACCAACCGTGGAGGGTGAAGGCTAACACGTGCTTCCTTTGAATCACGTGGAGCCAGAAATCCACATCTTGCTGCTGACTGAACTGCTGCTCATGCTGCATCACCAGGCAGCGTAACACACTCAGAGGGAAGCACTATCTGCCCTCGTCCACATACATGAGCTTACGAACACTCGTGATTGGCTAGTGACAGGAGAGAGAGCTCCTCCTACCCAGAGCACATATCAGGTTTTGCTCCGTTGGCTCTGAACCACCAATGGATGTAGTGTCTTTTAAGACATTTGATGACATTTTAAGACTCGTTTAAGTTTCTTCATCATTTGTTGTTACTTGCAATTACTAGACATTTGCAGATGGTGCAAAAATATTTTTGTTTTACCTGTCGTTGTAAAGGAGTCTGGGCTGTCGAAATGGCTGGGTAGCAGTCTTTCCCCCCTTCAGAGCATCCCACCATTTGCCATCTCGCTACTGCTCTGTCTGCTGGTGGGAATGTTCACAGAGTGCTCCAGCAACACGGCCACAACAACACTCTTCCTCCCCATTCTCGCTTCTATGGTAAGACCATAATACAGCGGCACTGCAGTACGAAACTTTCAATTCTGTGTACAAATGAGATACGAAAAAGAGAAAGCTCTAAAGTAGCGGGTCTAAAAATGGGGTCCATAAAGCAGGTTTCAGGTTCCAGGAGGTGAAAAATCACCAAGCAGAGTTATTATCCTGTTTGTCTGGCCACTCGAATTGAATGGGTTTAATCCAAAAACAATTGAGAACCACATTATCAAACATTTATTCCAGATCTCCAAATGTACAAAACTGACAATGTTTGTGTTCCCCAGGCTAAAACTATAAAGCTCCATCCCCTGTATGTCATGCTGCCCTGCACCATCAGCGCCTCCTTGGCCTTCATGCTGCCAGTGGCCACTCCACCCAACGCCATCGCGTTCTCATACGGCACCCTCAAAGTACTCGACATGGTAAAGGCATATTTATCACCTGCTATTTCTTTAGACTGATGTGTTTCATTATTATTATTACCAATTACCCATAATATTTCTAATGTTATATATCACAAAAATATATCTAAAAAAATACAATCGAAAGCACAGAGCTGTATAGATAAAAGGTCCAGGTACTGCTTAATGATACAGTAGCGTCGTCAGTTTTGATCTCTAGCACTGTACAAGACGAGTCTGTTCTCAAGATTTTTTCTTTACTGACTTGCCATGGATTACTGGCATTTGTAATTGGACGTCTCAGTCTTGGGCGTCGGTCTTGGTTTGAGCGATGTTTAATATTTGTGTTGTCTCTTCATTTCACCCGCACAAAGTATGACAAGAAGTAATTCCGTCCTCTAGAAGACGAAAAGTATTGGTGCAATGCATGAATCAGGCCAACTAGTCTTGGCATCAGAAAGGATTCAGCGGTATTCAGTCGTGATTGTGATTCAGTCTCACTTTCGTTTGTTCTCGCTCTTTATTTGGCCTCAGCTCCCTTGAGACTCGGTCGTGACTAGACCTCAGCCAATCTTGGACTTGAAAATGTCACTCTTGACTACAGCCCTGTTAAACTCAATACAGGAATACTGGCCTATACCGGAAGTGTTTTTTATTAAATATGGTTAAAGGAAAAACGTCAGCATGGTGTGTGAGTTCTGGCTCTGACAGATCCTCAACCTCAGCTACATCAATCCAGTTTATATTTTGTCTCAGCAAGAGATGTGCACAGGGCTGTTATTATTTTTGTTTGTACCTACCCATGACATTTTTAACAAATTAGTATTACTTGGTTCTATTTCTCAAAATACAAGATGTCCTAAAAGTCTGGCAATTATTTATTTAAAAACATATATCACACCAAATGCTCAAATTGACGGCCTTGGAGTTCGCGACACTTGTGTACGCACTGAATTTGATCATCCATTGTTAGCCATCTTGGATATAAAAAAATATATATATATATAAAAAATATATACATTACATTTCCTATAAGGAAAAATGCCTATGGACTTTTGGGACGCTCCGTATAAACAAACTAGCAGTCTAATTTAACCTACCATGACCCTGACCAAGGATGAATGAATGAATGCTGTAAATGTATGCACATTCATGTTAATGAGTGTGGTCTTTCTCTGTCCTGCGAGCTTCATATCTGACAGCTTACCTGCATGGGTGACGTTTTTGTTGACGCTCTAGTCCATTGCTGTACACCTCTACTCTCTATCGCATATAAACACTCCTGGCAGAAACGAACTCTTTATAATGTTCAATCCAAGTAATGTATGCACGATATGTATTGAGCCTCAGATGCAAACAAGCAATGGATAGAGAAATTTAAAATCGAAAACTTAACTGCAATATATAAATCCTCAAACTCTTCTCTGTACATTACCAACTCTTATCATTAGTGCCCTTTTTTTTTCATCTAGCATTCAGTCATTCGGATGCTGTTGGCATGAGAATAATTGTGTTTTTCTCTTTCCAAAGGCAAAGGCTGGCTTCGTGCTAAATATAATTGGCATCCTGTGCATCAACTTGGCAATTAACACTTGGGGAACACTCATGTTCCATCTCGACACCTTCCCATCGTGGATCACCAATACAACCGGAACACCATGAAAGGAGCTTCCACAAGAATGACGAGAAGGCAGCAAGACGAGAGCGAAAAGGGAGGAAAATGCACGTTTACCAAAAAACATACAGTAAACATACAGTATTTTGTAGCAGAACTCTCAGCAGCTACTCCACTGGCCTGAACAATGATCCTGAACAAATATTCACAGACATAACCCTCTGCTGTATGTTTATTTACTCCTTCTTTTTGTGCACCCTAGGTGATTTTACTTTATGAAGTGATTTGCGATCAGTATTTAAGTATAAACTATTTAAGGCTTCTATTTAGCACAGTGACTGTGACATCTGCTATATGTACAAATGTAATTTTGGTATATATGTTTTTACTTTTGGAAATGTTTTAACGGATGGTCGAGCACATGTAAATTCACGTCTAACCAAGAAATTAGTGAACATTTGAAAATGTCTATGTGGATCAAACTGGAGAGAAGGATATTAGCGATACTACAAAATGCTGTAAGGAAGAAAGCTCCAGGCTCAAAGGGTGCAACGGAAAACTTCATGACTATCAGGGGAGGCATACGATGCTTCTGTCCCTCGACAGGCTAATAACACTGCGGCGTGAGACAGAGGGGAAATGCTGTAGTGGAAAGTGCCACAACAATGTGAAACAATAAAAAAAAACCTTTCAAATAAAAATTAGAATCTCTGAATTCTAATTATATCTGAACCAAAAGTATGTATATTTTGGTGGACAAGCAGCAAAAATGTTTCAGATCTGTATTTCCTCTGAAATGATATCTTGCTAAGTTCTGTAAAAAATATCTTGAATAAAGGAAAAGTTCTCGAATTAAAGCAAATCTCATTATGGAACAAATACAAGAACATTTTTGTAGACATTTTCTAATTTCATACTTAAAATTGTTTCATTCCGAGTTCGAAAATGGGTAAAAGATATCTAAAAAAAACAAGCTTAATTTGTTTTAAAACATTCTAACAAAGACAAAATGTTGGATTTGCCTGCATTAAAGATATTTTGCAACCTCTAAATGATACAAAATGAAAAAAGAGAACATCAACAACCATGTCAAAAAGTCACATATACGTTTATTTCTTTTATTCCAGACTTGCATCTGAGCTGTTCAAAACTTTACACTTTTCATTTTTTTGCTTTTGTTTGGTTTTTTTCATCAAAATGTACAGTAAATCACAATCATAAATAAAGCTGTTACAAGTTTTAACTAGAAACATTATCGAAGGACTCATTCTGAGCCTTTTGAGGGCATAAAATAAAAACAGATACGATTCCATAAATTCTCCTAAAGTCACTTTTTTTTTACACTTCAAATAAATGGATCGTAAAGGAGATACGAGACGTCCTTGGATAAAAGGCTAATTCTACTTTCTGCTCTATACGTGAACACCTAAAAGGAACTGAATTCACTGGAATGTGTGATTGAAGGAACGCTTGATGGAGAAAGAGATCTTTGTCTCTCATGCCTCTCATGTCTATGACAGTAAAAAGTCAAGAAAACAAAACAAAAAGCCATCTGTTTGTGGAAAAAAAAAAAAGAACGCACAAACCAGACTGGAAATGACGTCAATGCCTGTAATGCACATTGTGCCTCCTTTTTTATACGGATATTTTATCTTTATGAACATTTCCTTATTGAAAAACCGTGACGCAAAGCAGACATGAGCAAGTACACTGACATTTTACGAGATCATATGATAAGGTTTCCATTGTCATGAGAAGTTGTTGTTGTCTTCGGGAATATTTTCTGTGTTTCGTGTGAAAAGATATGCCGTGGAAACGCGAATATTATCTCACCACAGAAATTACAACATGTAAAGACGAAGAAGAAGAAAACGCAATGCTCTACTATTGTGTTCTTGACAAGTTTACAGATATTAAATCTCGCTCTGAGAAAACGGCGATGGAAACGAATCTCATGTTTGTTAATCCCAGTGCCATGCACGCTCAAATGCACACTCCCGTAAACAATCAGAAGTCAGTTTAACAGCATAAAACATTACCCAATATCTCTCTCGCGCTCTCTCACACACACACACACACACACACACGCGCATGCATACACACAGTGGAGCAGTCAAGCATATAGCCCTAATCATAACCTTTACCACCCTGCGCCATTGCCATATTTGGTCACATGAATAACCGTAAAATTTAAATCAACCTGTCCCAAAAGATATTCACTAATATTCGGATAAAATACCAAATAAACATTTTTGCTGGTGTGTTGTGAAAAATCCTACACACATTTATGATATGTACTGTATATACGTGTGAAAAGTCATGGGCGTCTAATCACAGACAGGCGTTAGAACATGTCAATGACATAAACTCAGGGGGAGCGTGATTGGTGCACACAGACGCATGTGGGCTGGGCGCTCGTCAGCCGAACCGTCAGACCATCCAGGTTAGCTCCCTAAAGCTGCCATCTTAAGGACCTCCGCTGTAAGAGTAGTCTGCTTTGTTATGCATGACTAGCTTGTTGTCCACGAAGTAGAAGCTGTCGGACTGCGTCTCGTAGGGGTGCAGGATCATCTCGCGCACTGACACACAGAGGAGAGAGGTCAGAGTTTGGCATCTGCTATACCGGGATGGACTGAAATTAGAATTCATCCTGAGACACAACGTCATCCACACACTGCTGCACATTGTCAAAACATTGCACGCCATTTTTAAAAGCACACTGCTGATCCAACGCTAGTGCAAATTGTATCTGTTATGATCGTAAATGCGTTCTACGGCTGCATTCACCAGCCACTTTAATCGGCCAATCATTTGGAAGCAGAGCCGTGAATACATTCGTGCAGATACAGGTTAATGTTTTAATCAATCATCAGAATTACGGAAGTGGGGGCTTGAATATCATCTCTGTGACTTGGATAGTTGTTGGTTTGAGTATACAGAAATTGCTCAAATTAGCACTCTGGTGAGAAAAGCAACTCAAACTGTGCAACACGTCGAACCTTGAGCCGGATGAACTACGACAGCACCTTAAGTGTGGCGTGTTCTGCGTTCTGAGTTGCTGATCACGGTGGTAAACAGTGCTTATTTGAGTTAGCATAGCTTTCCGGTCAGCTCGAACCGTTCTCATCTGATATGACCGGATGTTTTTTTGGTTTTCGCACCATTTTGTGTAAATTCTAAAATACTCAAACCAGCCTGTCTGGCAACAAACGCACTATCAAGCCACTGATATCATATTTTCCACTTATTTGGACGTTAACTGCTCTTGATCTGCATCTGCATGATTTTATGCATTCTGTTCTTGCCGCGTGACTGGCTGACTGGATAATTGCATGAATGTGTAAACCTAAAGTGGCCTGTGAGTGTGTGTCAGACTCCACAGAGCATTCCTGTTCAACGCTGTTTTAAGAAAAGCCATTATCCATAACCACTTGAGCTGCTCGGATTTAAACCGATTATCCCCAGCCTGTGCACGAGCAAAAACCTGAGCAGTGTGGATCATTTGAGAGTGCACGTTGCTTCTTGTACTCACTGATCTCCTCCGAGAGTGGCGGGAACTCGTAGATGTGCTCGCACGTGTTCTTGCTGCTAGGGATGCAGAAGCCAAACTCGAAGTCGAAGCTCTTCAGCAGCTGATCACGGAAGTAATGCCTCTCAATCATGCGGAAGTTATTGATGGGAATGTCACCCACTGTGAACTCGACACTTAAATAACAACAAACAGGAAGAAAGGAAAGAATGAAGTTAGCATTTAAGAGTATAAAGTGCACGTTCGGAAAACTTCGTTTAACTCATGTCAGAAGTACTATACATTATTCTTGGTCTTCAAATGTATGAGATTATATGGAAATTAACACTTTCTAACAGAACACTTATATTTACACAGGTTGATTGCCTCCATTTGCCTGACATCCATCTTCTCTAAGCACGGCGTATAGGAAAAGCCTATAAACTAAAATATTCCTTTTTTTAATTAAAAAGTTAATAACAAACCTTTCCTCAAAAAAAAAAAAAAAGCTTACACATAAACCAGCTACCTCCATTTGCTTCTCTTTTCTTTAGCTTTTGGCAGGCTGTAAAAAGACAGCTCCAATTTCTAGGTGAATCTGTATACAAATGAGCACAAAAGCTCTTTCCCATTTTAGCTCTGTTTTTCGCAGCACAAGAGAGCTGTTACTTCTGCCTACAGTGCCTTCACGAGCATTCCCTCAATTGTACATTATTGTCCCCTCTGGCGTCTAAATAACGTAATTACAGCAAAGGAAAAAATGCAGTTCAATTTTATTTTCATCAATTAAAATTGTCATAAATTTGTATCGCGAGTTATCGATGCAAGATTTATCGTTACATGTCTAATTATTATTATCAACACTCATTATTTACACCAAAATCTGACACGCCTTGTCTTCCTGATCTGTGTCATAGTGGACATAATTTTCCAGACACGTTCCCAGAGGATGTCTTTAGTAATTATGATTGAATCGCTATACGATCTATATAAGAGACTTCTGTTTGAATCACAGAAATGGGTGTGTCTTCATGATGTATGCATGTTTGACATACTAAAAATCCCATGCATATTACTGACACTTCAAATTACCTCAAATTGACAGTTTTGACCTTTATTACGGGTGGTGCTTCTTTATTCTGACCTAAATATTACAACCAACTTCTGAAAGACTGAATACAGAGCTCCGCCGTGGAACAACTCTTTTCTAAGATGCTTCACAGCATTTCCTGTCCAATCCAATTACATCTGTGTTCATTTCATAATGGGGGCAGAAAGGCTCTTCGTCGAGCTGATGGCATCACATTTATGGACAATTTGAAACATCTCATTTCTGAGAATCATTTTGAAATGTCTCTTTACCAATTTTGAGCTGTCCTGGATAATAAAATAGTGTCTTACTTACGTGGCTCCAACCTGACGTAGGCGTAGGAATGCTGGAGTGAACTGGTATCGGACAAATCGTCCAGCACTGGGGTCAATGTCCCTTTTCTCTCCTCCTTTGTCTAATGCATCAAACATAAAGATTACGCATAACCATGGATTTACACGATTTAAAGGGATTTTTGTTTCCTGTACCCATAGCAAAACATACTAAGGGTGGACGATCACGATCCTCAAGAAAATTTCCATGATACATGATATGCGTCGTGATTTATAGGTTTGCTAACGAACTGGCAGCCATGTTTAATTTTGAAATATAAAGGAGAAAAAAATCTATAATAATAGTAATAATTATTTTGGTCATTTAGAAAATTAGATATAAAATTTTAAAATCACATCACAGCAGCAGCTTCCAATCAGTTTGCAATTGTAAAAAAAAAAAACAGTTTAAAACTTTTAATTAAATGACATCATAATATCTCAAAAAAGCCTACTGTGACATAATTTATCGTGATATATCGATATTATATCGTCATACTGCCCAGACCATAAAACATACTAGAGATACTTTTTTCTCTTTCGGGAACTGATAATGAAACCTTGAGTGTCAGCTATTTTTTTTCTCTTTAATAAACTACCACGCTTTATAATGTGAGGTTTTTTTATTTTTATCTGGAGCCTTTAAAAAGACACAAGAAAAAAAAAGTGTAGCTAAAAACACGGCTTAGCTTTCACACAAAAATCCCTTTCGTCACAAATATAATTATAATAAAGTATAAAATTGAAATTAAAATAAAATACAAAATTTTAATATAATAAAAATCGATCCTAACAACAACAACAAAAAAAATACAATCAAGTCTCTGTAACCCACTATATTTCCTTCAATATATCAAGATCTTCCAAATCCAATTCCAATGCTTTCCATTTGCTACAGAATCAGATCAGATTCATCCGTTTTTTCCACACAAATCCGATCTAAATCTAGCATTGACCTGCTATCGGATCAGTGTCATCTCTAAAACATGCAGAATAAATTCTAAAAAAAAGAAAAAACAATCAACTCTTAAGAGAAAGTAAATGTAATCGCATTTCATTGGGAATCACAGGGTAGGGAAGCACTTGTTGTCTTTCCGATGCTACGAGAATAAATCCGCAGCTGAGAGAGAACAGTTACGTAATGGGATCACTCAGACTCACTCAGACTCACCCGTTACTGGAGGCTTTGTAATCTCAAACAGCACTGTCCCTGTCTCCATGTCCCTTATCTTAAACCGTGTGAAGTCAATGTTGTATACGTTGTCCTCTGGACTGCACAAGTAGTCTGGAAAAGGAGTCAATGAAGATTTATTACCAAGATGTCCGCCATATATCTGAAGTGTTCATTAACACAATGGCGACTGATTGTGAGACGACATCGCAGTAGAAAGTCTTACGTTATTGTTTTTTACCTTTATACTGAGGCAGCCACAATTGTAAGAAAAATTAACTGCTATTTGTTATAAAAAATAACAATAAAAATAATACGTATGCTCTAACCCGGTATAGTAATTTAAATATATACAGTATATACGCTACCAGTCAAAAGTTTGGACACCCCTACTCTTTTTCATAGGTTTTTCTTTATTTATTTTGCTTTCTACGTTGTAAAACATTACTGAATACATCAAAACTA
>JAQQZX010000011.1:2401521-2432937 GCA_030068355.1 Notoglanidium maculatum | reverse complement strand
TATATAAAATATTCATATTTGTAAACAGATGTGTAAATAGGCTATAGGAAAGGTGATACTTCAAACAGTCCTTCTCTACGTCATCAGTTGAGAATTAATGATGGGCCTGCCGTAGATTCTGAGCAAGGTTGCTCACATGTCCATCAAATCATGCTGCGATTCTGAGATCAGTAGTGGATAAGTTCACATTTGCATCTAAAAGCTTTTTTTTTTTTTTCCCCCAAAGTCCATTTGTTTGCTTTTCAAAAAACCTATAATTTCCTAAAAAAAAAAACCATTATTAAGAAAAATAAAAATCCTGTTTTACTACTTTACAATACTTCTGACTAATAATAATAATAATAATAATAATAAATTATAATTATTAATAAAAACAAAGCACACTGTTATTTTTTTTTCTCTTGCGTCCATTAAAACGTCTGCGTTTAAGAGAGCTTGCTTTCAAACTCTTCTGGCTGATGTAATTCCCAGAAACAAGAACTGCAGCGCTAAAATGTGATGATCTCACTGAATATCCTCTGACCTTCTTGTGCATCCTCTCTAATGCTGACTGCATGAATTAATAGCTCAGAGACGGGAAATGTCACTCGGTACGCCACATTCGCGGTCGCTCGGCTTTACAGAGGAAATGGGACATGAGACATTAATCCTCTTCCCTAAATTTAGACAGCACATTGGGAAAGAAACCAATTCCTCTTGATCATGACTTACAAACAAATAGTGCGCACGCTATAAGCTGTGGAACAGCAGGTGGCTGAATCTGAAGCTCTGAGGCGTTAAGCAGGTTTACTAATAATGCAGCAGTGACATTTCTGACGGATTGTGAGGAGCCAAAATCGAAACTCGGCATCAGCTCTGAACTGGTATTTGCACTATGATTCGATAAAAATCTCTTAGTCTGCAATAGCAAAACAAAGACACAAATAATTCTCGACATAAAGTTGAAATGCATTTGAAAGATCAAATTACTATCGATACAGCCGGATCACAGAACCATTACGTCAGACTCCAGGCACATCTTCTATTATACAAGAAAACACTCCGTTATTGCAGCTTCGTCCTGATGTCAGCATGCGCTACGTTTCTTGAGACTTCCTTTAGACTTATCTTTATGCACCAGGATGAGGGAAAAATATGATCTCGGTGGCTTGAACCGTGGCAGGGTTGTTGGTCTGAGTAGCTCAGAAACTGTGATCCAGAGTTTACACACAATGAAAAACAAAAAACATCAAGTTCTGCAAGCGGAAACCTAATGAGAGAGGTCGGAGGAGTGGTTTGAGCTGAAAGGAAGGTTAAACTAACCCAAATATCTAGTCTTTACAACCGTGGTGAGCTGAACAGGATCTCAGAACGCACATCAGCCTTTAGAGTACCAGTAAAAGACCACACCGGGTTCCACTCCTGTCAGACAAGAACAGGAATCTGAGGCTACGGGGGCACAGAATCACCGATATCATGGTTAAAGAGTGGAAAGATGTGGCATTTTAGGAGTCTCCAGTGTTAGCATTTTGCATCATGTAAGATGTAAGGTTCCTCAATAACATCAAGCTATATATGCATACGTAAATATATACAAAAGAGAACAATTAACATAAAGCCTGTAACATTTAATCATAAGAGGAACTTGCAGTGAACTATATAAACACACATGTCAGCTATAAACAGTTAGAATGTATTACGTGTCAGACGAAAGGCTAAAATATTAGCATTGACAAATTGCTGTGATATACAGTAACTGGAATAGAATAGAACAAGACAGAACGTGCTGCTGTGAAGTTGCAGAGAACCTAACACCGAAAGTTAATCGAATCGAACACTTTTGAGAAGACAAACGCAGATATGAGTGTAAGAATTCGTTCACATTACAAGCCTCAATGCTCAGTTCTGATTTTTTGCTCAGATCGGGTTTGCCTATCTTGATGGTTCATTATTACAAGTGAGCTGTATCTAACTGCATCTGTATTCCGAAATTTCATGCATGCACGCATTGATAGGTTTTTGCATGAGTCATCTGTGTCAGCGCCAACAAAAAGCGTCATATTTGTGCGACCACTCATGGTATTAAAACCGACAAAATGGAGCTCACGTATGCATCCCATTTTACTCCGGAGGACAACAAACAGTTGGTCAGCTGTACATGATCAGATTGAGAAGGCAAACAAAACCCAGACAGCTAGCTTTTGCTGTTTTCGCTGGCACTGCTGCACCATGAGACGTGTGGGTATGAGAAAGAAGCGTGCGTATAGACAAAAATTGACATAAACTCCGATCTGAGCGTTCTCATTAACGTCGCATGGCTAAGAAACCGATACGCATCAGATCTAGCCCCACGTGACTCGAATCTGATTTGAAAAGATCGGATATCTGTGTCCGCACAGCCCTGAAAAGATCAGATCAGTGTCACGTTAAGGCAAATCAGAATCAGATGCAAATCAGATTCGACTCACTTAGGCGTAATGTGAACGCATCCTAAACACAGCGCCCTCTCCTGCACACATCGCGCTCTCAAAACATCATGATTAAATATGATTTCAGTGCATCAGAAGATATGACTGTATTTAATCTTCACTCATCTGTAGAATATATCTGATTTTTTTCCCCCAACACGCTTGCATTTTTTAAATTTCCATTTCCGCTTTATTAACTGCACTTCAGGAGGTCTCATCTAAAACCTGATACATCTAGAGGATTGAAGGAGTATTGCAGATCTTGTAATAACACATTTCCAGCAGTGTGTCCTATTAAAGATGAGAACAGACTCCTTGTAACCTTTATCAAATCCAAGAAAGACACAGATAATAATGGTTAGATTAACTTCAGCTGATCCTAATTGCTGCTCTGTTAAAGTTTAAATGCAGTTGTGCTGCTTTATAACTACCAGAGGAAACGATGGCTGTCCAGGGCCCCAGGTCACCCAGAGAAGCTCATTAACGAGTGTGTGAGAGAGCGGGATTCGCCTCGGTTCAGCCAGCACACGCTGTTACCATAGTAAACTCCGGAAAGATGCCTCAGGGATTTAAACATGTCTAGCTAAGGGGCTTATGAAGCAGTGTGTCTAAAAATATACGAAAGTGCAGGTTGTACAGCTTCATCCTTAGTTAACTGCTCTCGTCTTTAACGGTACTAAAAATATCATTTCCAATAAGGAAAGTATCTGAACAAATAGCTGGGTAGAAATGTTTCAGCGGATGCATTTAGAGTATATAAATCTTGTTCACTCAAATTGTTTAATGTGTTATCCTATGAGCTTTCCTCGTTTATGCAAACTGCTGGAGGAAGAAATAATGAGTTTATGTCAAAGGTAGCCATGCTTCTATATATATTCTGTAATATATCATATTAATATATGTATCATTCCGTAATATATCATCATATAGACAAAATATTTTTTTCTCCCAGTGATGGACGGTAAGCATCGAGGTAACTGCATATTTAATTTTAAGTGAACGTGGAAGTCAGTCAGTATAGGGATGATTCATTTCACACGCCCAGACTTTCTCGTCTCCTTGACTAAAAGCACGTGACTAAGGGCGCTATTTGCGTGACCAGGCATGATCTTAAGATCGGCAAATCGCAAATTTGAATCCTGATAATGCTACAGACCTTCGTAGCCAGGACTCTAGAAAGTCAAATTTGCCGTGCTCTATGGATGGGCGGGGCTTAATCACTTTCCTCTGTCAATCACAGGAACACTAGCCAATCCCGAGCATTCGTGTGCTCATGTATGAGGAAGAGCGCTGAGCGCATTCGTCCGAATGTGCTACTCTGCCCTGTGATGCTGCATCATCGGCAGGTGGAAAAGACGCTGTTGGCCGGCTTTCACGTGTCTCGGAGGAAGCACGTGTCAACCTTGACCCTCCCGGATTGGACAGGCGAGAGTGTGCGGGAATGGCCAAATGACCAAACTGGGAAGAAATTCATGACCATGGTACAGGTTTGAGTGAATACATTATGAAGTGTGGTTAAGTGTGCTGCTGCGACATCCAATCTTCTCAGCAGCTTTAGGAACCGAGTCAGCACAGTGACGTATTGCGTGATGACATGCGATAAGATACAAATGAAAATTAGTGCTGCCAATAAACATGTACATGACAGGATTTACAGAAATGATATTTTCTGGGTTTTTCCAATGCCTCAATTTTATGCTGATATTTTAGTGGTAGTTTAATAAATCCGGAGACTTGGAGCAAAGATAAGTGCCCTGCTGAAAACACTAGCTACAAAATAAAAGACTGTGATGAATACGAATACTACGCTTGTGTATGAAAACAGTACAGGAACTTGGATACTAAAACACGGTAAATGCCAAATTTGGACTGTTTTTATCAATAACACTGAAGCATGTCACTACATCGCCAATGAAATGTCTGATCGTACTACAAGAAATACTTCTTGTTAAATGGGTTGAAAAGGTTTTTCTTTTTGCAAAGCACAAGGTCTGTTTTTAACAAATTGCCTGTGCTCAAGAGTGTTATCTAGTTAACACCATCGTTAATATAAAAAAACCTATTTCTTTACAGCCAGAAATTTCTTTTGGGCCAAAACAGGTCTGAAAATCTCACTGCATCTGCAAATTTCTAACATGCCCAACCAAAACAGCAACATAGCGGCATTAATTAGCAAACGATGCTTGCATCGGCACAATCCACAGATGTCATTTTTGCCATAAATACATATGATTGTAGATGAAGAAGGGATTGTGGATGATGAAGACCCTACTATAAAACACTGAGACGCTCAAAGTGAGTCATGTGACATTGGCTTTTTTATGTTTATCCCAGTAAATACATTATAGTGAATTACAAACTGCTACTGTAATATAATGTATAAACTAAACACGATCATCAATCTTTAATAAATTGCTCTTTTTAATTTCAATAACTTTTAATGTGACTCAAGGCATCAATACGTGAAATCAGTTCATTATCTTTCAGTGATTTGATCACAGTTAATGTGAAAATTAGCAAGCAAAGTAACTCGTTCCTGCTCAGTGGCTACAGATTAAACTTTCTGTATGGCGTGCTAGTCTTTAAGCATGCTGACTACCTTAACATTCTGAATTAACACTCAGTCTGTAATGTTATATTTAGTAGTTAGATTTGCAATGGCTTATTTTTTTAAAATTTTATTTATTTATTTAGAGAAATCCTCCAGCAGCGTCTAGAGAGGACCTGTGAAAGCAGCACAATCTGAAACCAAGTGCATCGTCTACAGGCTGCATGCACAGATTGCATTGGAAAGTGCAATACCCCATGGACATTTTTCTTTAAAAAAAACAAAGCAAACATTTTGTAGATTTGCGGTTGATCCCTGTCATGTCAGACTGGCGTACAACGGCCATTAGCGTCCACTTCATAACATCCGACAACCTGCGTTTTCCTCCAAATTATTTGCTTTCAGTCGTGTACAAAATTACTCGAGGTCATTATACCTGAAAGAAAAGCATCATATCTGAAGTATTTTAAATGAACCTTTATAAACCAGTAAATTCAGAGAAATAGTCACAGCTTAGTCACAGTCTAGTAAGGTTATTAATGAGATATTATTAATTATTAATGACATATATCATGATTAATTCAACTGACTAACAGCAAGGCAAACATAAAATATGTGAAGTAGTATTCAGAGTGAATCCTAATGCCAATTTAAACTGAAGGTCACTCTTGATATGATTTAAGGATGCTTCTGTTTGGTATTCTTCATAAATTAATTAAGAATTAGCCATATAATTTGTGCAACAAGTAGCAAAACAATAAACAGTGGGGTTCAAAAGACTGAAACCAGAGACTTGGAATGATCAGAATTAAATCATAAGAATTATGATAAGAGCAAAAACGTGAATGAAAAGTAGAATCTTAGAAAATTTTGAAAACTGAACAGCATGAATGAATTTCTTAATAACTGCTACCTTGCTTAACGTCGGCGTGCACTTGAGCGAACACAGGTTCCACAAGTTAGTGTGAAACCTGATGATCCGTCTTAGGTCAAATCCGTCACTGTGTTGTCTGAAGACGTGCTTAAAGTGAAGGGATAAGACGCCGACCTTTTGTACAAACGAGTTATCGTGGTCAGTATCACAAATTTAATTAAATCGAGCGATATTAAAGATATTAAACATTTCCAGATATTGACTTTTCTTTGGATCCCACTGTAGATTACATTTCTACTTGTCGCACAAATTATATGAATAACTATTCAGGTGGCTTTAGGAGGAAAAGAAATGGAAAAAACGAAAAATATCAAACATTTCTTATAGATTCTCATACACTCTCAAAAGCGCCCGTCACAATAATAAAAGCTTAAGAGGCACATTGTGTAGAGATGTTTATACACAGATCTGGGAAGATGATGGAGCTCATATTTTCTGCTTGTTATCTAACAATACTTAGAAAGGCACGGTTTGACAATCTGAAGATTAAATATAGCTCATCCTTCTGCGTGTCATCAGGACTATAAATACACATGACTAAGACATGACTACAAACGAGCCGTCGTAAATGGATCTTGAACGCGGTACTGGATCAGTTCGAAGGTTAAGGTGTTTGTACCCTGTGTAATGCAACAACAACAAAAAAACAAACAATGACAGCACATGAATACATTTTGAAGACAGTCACATTAATCTCGTGTTTCCTATTATTAAACCAGATCATGGATTATTAAACCTATTTCAAGACGTTTACGCTTTGCATCTCTTTATTCTATTGGCAGATTTTCCTCTTTCAAGCTGGAAAATGTCTTATAATCTTTAGCTCACTTTATAACAGGAAATCAGTGGTAATTTATAAGTTATTAATCCACTTCCCGTTCATGATCAGAGATGGCATCTCACCTGCAACATGTGGTCTGTGCCAAAGCTACTGGTTTAAATGGGAAAAAGATAAAGACATAGGATAAAAAGCTGTCTGTGTTGACAATAAAGACTAGACAAGAAATGATGGCAGACGTAAATGATTCTTCAGGGGATTTCGAGTGTCCGCATACGCACACGCACGCGCGCGCGCGCGCGCACACACACACACACACACACGCGCACACAGAGTTAATGGTCAGTGGGATTTAATGCATCTGGTAGCTATATGACGCATGTAAGCAGCCACGCTTGTTTTGATCATGTGAGCCTGAACACAATTAATAAATAAGCATGTAAATCTTGCAGACGGTCGCAGTCTCCGGTAAACACACCGATTCTGCTCACTTACTTTCCGTGATCTTCTGCAAGCCCAGCACGTCCTCCGGGGTGATGATGGTGTTGGCCAGCAGTTCCTCCTCGGTGGTGACAGGGACTCCCACGTCCGTGGTGTTGCAGCCCTTCTTGACTTTCATGGCCTCCTCTGGTTCAGGGTTCGAGCTCGACTCGCGGTCGCCGGGGCTGCAGGGATCGACGTGTCCGGTGCCGCTGCGACTGGCGGGATTAACGCCGCCGCCGCACTTCTTATTACAGCTCGGTGCGTCCTGGCTGTTGCCTGCGCTGGTACAAGAATAGCTCATTATCCTGTCCCTCCTCCTCCTCCCCTTATCCCCCCGTCTCCTCCTCTAGCCCCTCGGTCCAAAGCGAGACACTGGAGCGGTCACCGTCTCTCTAAGCCCAAGGGTTTTATTTATTTATATGCTTGTTTGTTTGTTTAACCCCAACGCGCTTATTTAAATCTGTCCGGCAGTCGGCCTCGCTTTACGGCACATTCGCCTGGCAAAGCGCGCGTGAACCGGCTGGTGAGGGGTGTGGTCTCCAGGCAACCATCACCATCTGCGATTTACATTCTTGTGTGTAATCTGTAATCTACAAAACATACACTCGGGTTATTAAAACTTGTTCAAGGAATACAACACGGGTGTAAAGTGTTTTTGTTTGTTTTTTGTTGTTGTTGTTGTTGTTTTTAATATATAAATAAATAAATAAATAAATACCCTAGATGATCCAACAACAAAAAAAATGTTAAAGTATCAAGACACAAACTGTGCAGTGAAATAGCGAGAATTAAATTTGCACCCAAAAAATTGATTAAAATCATTCATATTTTGCTATAGTTTGAGGAGGAGGCTGTTTGCTTTCATTTGTGTTTTGCGTTTTGTGTTTAGGTAGAATGGGATCTCAGTGTGTATAGTTCAACTAATTTCAGGATCAAACTACATGAACTTGACACAATTTGACACATTTGACACATTCGCGGTCGACAAATTTCCAGCGTCAGGCCTGAATATGAACTTGTGTGTCATAATCGAAGAACAGCGATGTGGCATCTGGGACGGATGACATGACACCTTGATGAAAAGTCCAGCGTGTCAGAATTTTTTGTATTTTCTTGCCTAGTTCGACAAATCCTACGACATGTTCCTTGACGTTCTTTCTGTAGCCACGACTGACAATTTCTCGACCCTCCTCCGACGACATGCAAGGACATGAACGATGATTAGTCAGGGTCAAAGTTGTAATGCTACCAGACTCCTGACCAAGACACGGCAAGAATTTATGGCGCCATGATGCGCTTGCCTAATCTGACTTGGTGACCATCATGAAAGACAAAACTATCATGTATCTGATCATGAAATGTTGACCAACTCTAATGTCTCTTAGCCATGGTTTCTGTTAACTCAAAAAATCATTATTCATAATCATTTTATAGACTACTTTCATGACGATATTGAGATTTTGTGTTTATGTCAACACAACTAAACATAAATCCTTGCATCAACAACAACAATGCATTGCAAACAATGTAAACAATGTCAATCTTAAAGGTAAACCAGGTAAACAACTCAAACCCTTGTGTAATCATTGCTGTGTTTGGATGTAGTAGTGGTGGTGGTAGCATTACCGCTGAACAGCTCACAGGGTCTCAGCGCGTTCCTCTGGGCTCTCCGGTTTCCTCCCACCTTTCAGAGACATGCACGTAGGTGGATTGTCTCTGCTAAGTTTCCCACAGCATTATGAATGTGATGAGTTCGCTTCCCTTCCCACCTTGCACCCAATGCTCCCAGGATTGACTCTGGATCCACAGCGACCCTGCTGGCCAGGATAAAGCAGTCACTGAAGATGAATTGATAAATTATTAATATTGTAGCCTGCCAAATATTAGTCCATTTCATTTACCTTTAGGCTACAGAACACTCCATTTATGTTAAAAACATATACGGAATGAATTACACACAAGTACAAAATAAAACTATATTTTCTTGGTCATCCTTAGCTAGAAAACCAGTGTAGCACTTAGAGTTGGCTAATTCCTAATTCTCCTCTTTTGTGATTCATTCATAATGATTGCTTTTCAAAAATCAGTTTAAATTCTTTAATACTGGTAATAAATGTCAACCTAGTGGATATAAAGCCTGTGATCTAATCAGATGGAGATGCTCAATAGCCTTCATTACACTCGTGTGCAGCTTTATCAGGGCTTTGGTATGATAAGTGAGATGGGTATGAGGTGAGGCAGAATGAAAAGAGGGACTCAAACACACACACACATAATCACACAGTCATTTCATCTAACGAGCTTGCTGACATGGCTACCCTCTTTGTGATCGCTGTGGTTGCTCTCATCAGCAGAAATGAACACACAGGCAAGCGCAGACGTTTTTACACACACTCAGAACTACGTTTGAAAACACATACAGAGACATACTAACTTCACACATAGACACAGACGTAAAACTTTCCCTATGGGCTTTCTGTCGGCTAAACAAAGTGCTGACAGCGGAGGACTGTGAATGTGCAGCTATTGACTTGATCAAGACTGAAGTGTTTATCAGTTTACACTCCAGAATAACAGCTTGCTGATTTCATTTAAGGATCATTATAAAGAAATATAATTATTGTAATTATTAAGTGTCCACATTGGCTTCTTGGTCCAAGATCTTTTTTTGTTGTTGTTCTGATTCTGAAAGCATGTGGACTATGCAGGATATTCCCAAAATAAAGCTTAATAGGACCTAAAGGAAGCGTAAATTAAAAAATAAAAAAAATGTCCATTTTTTAGATTACAAGCCAAATGTCAAAGCTTGATCCCGGACATTTTTAAATACATACGTGTATAGAGAAAATAACACAATACACAGTTTTTTTTGTCTCCGGTTACAGTTAAAATGCTAAACAGGGTCTGTGGTAGCTCAGTGGTTAAGCTGTTGGACTAGTGATCGGAAGGTTGTGCGTTCAAATCCCAGCACCGCCAAGCTGCCACTGCTGGGCCCTTGAGCAAGGCCCTTAACCTTCACTGCTCACTTGTATAAAATAAGATGAATGTAAGTCGCTCTGGATAAGGGCGTCTGCCAAATGACGTAAATGTAATGTAAGGATTTTGTTCATCCTGTTGTTTTCCATATTTGATCTTAACCTCAGATAGTCGTGTATTCATTACAGATCAACATAGCTACGATTACAACGTTGCGATAACAGATAAAACGCAATAAGAATATACATCTGACACCTTACAGGTTGTATAAATGTAAAAATAGACCAACACAGATGTTCGCTTAACTGTATCGTGTCTACGTGCTCATTTTTTTTTTTTTACTGGCAGAGCTAGCTTCTTTGTGAGGTGTGAGGTGGGAGAATGAGAGGCCCAAAGCTCAGTCTAGAGACAAAAAGACTCCCAAAGCAAAGTGCTGACAGCAGCCGAGGTCTGTGAGTCAGAAAGGCCATTCACCTCATCCCTGTATAAATACCCCTACACGTGCCTGACCAAGAGACCACTTTGTGGAAACCCCCCCAGCGCACACGACTCATACATCGGGGTAAGTCTGTCAATCTCTTGGTCAGATTGATACTTCATTCATGAAAGAATTTTAAATTGTGGTTTAACCGGGATATGGTGATCGTTCCAAATCATAGTAAAGACGAAAAAGCCAGAAATATACAGAGATAACACCGATGACTTACTTATGTGACAAATTATTAATCTAAATCTAAGTAAAGAGTTTATCACAACCAGAGGAAACATAACTGCTGACAAGAATGCCGATATGGAGGATATGGATATGCACCCGTGTGAAATGTTGTGTGTAGGTGTAATGTTTTTCCTGAAGTTCTTCTCATTCTTCCATACAGGTCAAGCAGTACTAAGATATTAGACACAATGGCTCAGACCAGTCAGACGAGCATGTCCATGGGACCATGGAAGGTAAAGTCTGGTAAAGCCCAGGCTCTGGGATTTTCTAACTGTAACATCAAATCCAAATTTAATTTCATTTCATCACTCCATCAGGCTAATAGAATAAGACCACAGCAATATCGAGCTCTTGATTACGATGGGTCAGATTCATTTTCTACAACAGCATGACTCTGCACTGCACAGGTTCATCTTAAATAATATATGACACATTAGCATTTCAGTAGTAGCAGCTCATTCACAGGCACTTAAAAAACGTGTTGTTATTTAACAAACAAATCAATATAAATATCGATACGGTGAAGCTTTTTGTAAGGAGACTCTATTTCACATTTATAGTTAAGGAAGGAGTCTCCAGTCTCAGTGCTATGTAACATTCAGAGGTAAAGCCGTAACTTTTCTGCCACTGGAAAGGGTGCGCTTTGGGGTGTCTCGGTCAATTGGTAAAATGATTTAATTGTCTTATTAAACACTGAAAAATATACAGAGTCTTATAGCATAACGAATGACAGGAACTAGCTTGTTTCATGGACATTCCACAGTATCAAATGTAAAAAGCATATTGTATCATTGTTTAATAAATAAAACCTGTAACTTGTGATACTAAAACACATCTGTTATAGGAAAATAATCAACTTTATTTAGCCGAACCTCTTCTTTGTTGTTGATCTATTTTCCTATAACTGCACATTTTATTCCTTAGGCAATAAAGAGACGCTTGGGAGCGTCAATTCCTCATGGTATACACATGTATTTAAATGCATCTGTGTTTTCCACCAGATCACTGTTTATGACCAGGAGTACTACCAGGGCAGATGGTGGGAGTTCACTTCCTGCTGCAAGAACATTATGGAGTATGGCATGGAGAATATCCGCTCCCTGAAGGTGGAATGTGGATCGTGAGTAATCAGCCATAAACAACTGATTCAATAATAAAAAGCACATACATGCTTACTTCATATATATATATATATATACAGCTTGTATGAAATGTTTACATACTTTAGCTCCTTTACAAAGTCAATGATGTTAAAGTCAGCCTCTCTTTCACATTCATATCCCGCTTCATCTGTTTTTGTCCTTGTTTTTTACCCAGATGGGTGGGATTCGAGCACAGCAGCTACAATGGCCAGCAGTTTGTCCTGGAGAAGGGAGACTACCCTTGCTTTGAGGCCTACATGGGAAGCCATGGCTACCGGGTGGAGAGGATGATGTCTTTCCGCCCAATCTATTCCGCTGTGAGTTCATCCTGCCAAAATTCAGTATATGCTTTCATATTACAGCATGGTTGAATTCTCAACTCTGATTGGTCAGAAGGTGTTGACTAATATTTTATTACAGCAACTCGGAGAATAATTCAAATGATACGGTATTGTTTCTATAGTAACACCTCGTTCACAGGGACATAATCTAAGGCTAATCATTAAATTGATTAAAAATTAAATTTTAACAAATTAATGGTGAATGATGATATGGTGAAGCTTTCAATAAGGAGATGTTTTTATAACTTTTATGGAAGGTGTCGCTGTCAGAAGTTTGCAAGTTTTCCTCCAGGTCCGAGGACTTTCTACTTTTCGCTTTGTTGATAATGACTTGTTTTATTATGTTCAAGAAAGGCTGGACAGACCTTAAGTGATAACTATGGAAATAAATTGACTTGTGGAGGCTTCACAACATTAAATGTAACTAGAAAGGGTTCTTAATAATCAAATGTAATCAGTGGTAATTGCTTTGTGTTAAATAATACATTTCAGGACATGTGGTTATTGGGGAAAAAAAGTTCTTGGTGTGAACAGAAACCTTGTTTTACATCGGACTGTGTTACACTACACCGTCGTTGATTATTTTTCCATACCAGTATTCCCTGTCTTGTTTTATACCTCGCATAACTAATCCAGTGATTCGAATCCTAACGATTACCAAAACAAAACATTCTTAATTGTTTTTTAAAGCATTTGCCTTTTGATTAGGAGATAAGGGAATTGAGTCCAGCTGGTGCCAAGTGTAGCCTTCTCTCATTGTACTCCTTTAACATCAGAAAAATCTCCTAAGAAATTGTTTATGAGCAAAATTTGTGGCAAAGTGAGATTATCCCCATTAAATCGTGTGAGATATCTGTTTATTACGTAGGTATTTTGAGCAAGCACTTCCAGTCTTACTGTTTTTCATGTTGAAACAGTGCCACAAGGAGTCCCGCATGTGTGTGTGGGAGTGTGAGAACATGAAGGGCAGACAGTGGGAGCTGTGTGATGACTACCCTTCCCTGCAAGCTATGGGCTGGCACAACAATGAGATCGGTTCCATGCAGGTCCAAAGTGGCGCGTGAGTACCTCCACCAGCACCACTACTATAAACACATAACACAATCGTAGTCATGACAAATATAACCGCATCTCTCCTCTAGTGAACACATTATCTATAATATATATAGTGGAAAGAATTAGCAATGAACAGACCTTGCTTGTTGTTCTCGTAAGTTATACCAGTCTTGATTACAGGGTACTGGAAAATATCAGCAAGATTTCATGACTGCAGATGGAGTTAGCTTTTCTTAGACACCTTTACTTTAATCACAATACTTGGTCAAAAAGTATGTGCACACCTGACACCTTTTTGAGCATTCCATTCCAGATTTATTCTTCCTTTGCTGTTATAATAAGCTCCACTCTTCCGGGAAGGCTTTCCACTAGATTTTGTAGTGTGGCTGTTGGGATTTGTGTTCATTCAGCTACAAGCACATTAGTGAGGTCAGGCACTGATGTTGGATGAGGAGGTCTGGGGTGCAGTCGGTGTTCCAGTTCATCCCAAAGGTGCTCAGTGGGGTTGAGGTCAGGGCTCTGTGCTGGACACTCGAGTTCTTCCACACCAACCTTGGTAAACCATGTCTTCATGGAGCTCACTTTGTGCACAGTGGCACTGTCATGCTGGAACAGGTTTTGGCCTCTTAGTTCCAGTGAAGGGAAACTGTAATTGTACAGAATGCAGACATTTTATATAGTTAAAAAAAATAAGAAAAAAGACATTTTATATGGTTGAGTGCTTCCAACTTTATTGCAACAGCTTGGTGAAGAACCACATATGGGTTTGATGGTCAGGTGTTCACATACTTTTGGTCGCATACTGTATACCAACAATAGTCATTAGAAGGTTATATGTGATTTGTCTTGTAGTATCTTTTGGCTCATTTTATTTCATTCTTCCAGCTGGGTGTGTTACCAGTTCCCTGGTTATCGTGGTTATCAGTACATCATGGAGTGTGACTGCCACGAAGGCGAGTACAGAAGCTACAGGGAGTTCGGCACCCACGCTCACACCCCCCAGATCCAGTCCATCCGTAGAATCCAGCACTAAAAATAATGTGTCCTTCCTCCATCCGTTCTTCACCCCCCTCTCCGATCTTTCCATTGCTCCGTATTCAACTCCACAGTACAGACCTCACTGCCAGGATTGCCAGCCAACTAACTGGTGCTACATTCATGTAACGTGTCCAATGATTTTTTTTCCCCAGACCTATCTCTTAAGGAAAGAAAGACCCAGAGAGAAAACTTAAGAAGTAAAGATCTTGAAGCTGCAGCCAGGCTGTAGCATAGTGAGACACCTGGGACATTGCTCTCCTTTTATCGCTATGAACTTGCAACTCCTGTCAACTTCTGTGAGACTTGTTGAATAAAGACAACAAGGAAAAAAGCTAAAGAAAAGGAATGTGTGGTCTTTTCAGCATCATAGAGAAGTGGGGATGGTGTACTAGCCTAACTCAAACAAAGTTACTAGCTAATCTCAGGAACATTAAACTTCTTTAACATGCAGTTTAACGTACATAGACATTCATCTCTGGTGTGCAGTTTATGGTCAAAACACACCAGATCTAAATAAAGCATCACGTAACTACACAACACCAGTTTATCACAAATCCATAACTACTAAGGTTAACTATTAGATGTTAAATGGATGTGTGTCAATAGATGCTGTGATGAATACAAGCTAATCAGCTGAAATAAAAGGAAATGGCTAATCGGAAGTCTTACACAAAAAAACCTTCAAACCCACCAAGTCCTTCAGAATGCAGAAAATAAAGTTGATATGAGTCTTTGCTTACTCCAGCAAATGAAATATATTTTACTGAAGTAGGGCCAGGGGCACTCTTCCACTGCAGTCCGGTACCTTATCCATATTCTGATAGCTATAGTGCAAACTGCATTGCGTAGCACGAAAAGTTAAATTCTTAATGTTTTTATCTACATTAAGTGACTTGACTGAATGTTAAACTGAGCCCATTAGATTGACATACATACATACAGTAGAAGAGAGACATGACTTTTCACATTTGTAGGTTACTTTGAAACTTTAAATAATAATGTAAGAATTAAAAATTAGTTTTTGTTTTTTTCTTGGAAATGAAATTAAGAGCATTGAAGTTGTACTCAATACTCAAATACTTTATTGATTCACCAAAAATAATACTTAATATAGTAACAAAGTACAATTAGTCAGGCATTATACACAGATGCACTTGCTAATGCTGGGTAACTAGATTATTTTTTACTTCCTTTGAGATTTTTATTTTTATCTTACTTAGGGAACTACAGTGTGATCTGGTTATTAAGCAGTTATTTGATCTGAGATAACATTTAATGGTGTAAACAAAACCAACAATATGTTTCCGTAAAACAGTTTCCGTAAAAAGGTCTCTATATTTTTGTTCTTATCCAGTGTTGCTAACTTAGGGATTTTGTCACTGGATTTGGTGACATTTTAGACCCCTTCAGCGACTTTAATTCGAAAACGAGCCTAGCGACAACCCTTTTCCAGCACGTTAGTGACTGTCTTGAACTCAATACGGCTCTCCAGCTCACGTCACAGCCGCTGTTATACGAGTTATACGAAAGCAGGTTCACTCGACTCACGATCCGTGTATAACGCCTGACTGTGTTGCACTTGCGACCAATCACTGATCACCACGATCCCTCCATGACCAATCACTGATCACCACGATCCCTCCATGACCAATCACTGATAACCACTGTTTGAAATTTGTTCTTCACTTTAAACCTCCCCTTTTGGAGATATTACCATTTTATAAGTGCTAAAAGCAAGTAAACATTTTCCTTCACGGCTGCTCACAGTCGCTGCTTATTTATCGTCCGCGTTCTCGATAGAAAGTTTCCTGTAAATGTAAACGCGTAAAAGTTTCCTTCATGGTGCCATCATATCTTTCTACAAGAAATAAATTATTTATTAAATAAAACTGAATGACAATCAGTAATAATTATTTTCTCTTCTGATAAAACTCTATGCTATTCTATTCTAAATTGAACATATTCCTTCCAATTTGACACGCCATTCATGATGAATGCGTGCCAATCAATCTGTGACGTCACCTAGCGACTTCTGGAGATTTGCAGGAGCTACTTGCCCCTGAAAAGAGCTAAAAGTGGCGCTGGAAACGCAGCGCGCGCCTTTATTACCAGGTCAAGGTCATATAAATCGCTTAGCAATATGGCGTATATCCGGTCAATTTTAACACAACTTTTCGCTATTTCACACGTTGTTTATTGTGTCAGTGTCGAATCCCAGGCATATGATGAGGAAACGTACAGGCAATACTACAGTTATGGGGACTTTAGACGACGTCTCGAGCATTTCGCTGCAAAATACCCGCACATTTGCAGCCTCACGAGCGTCGGCAGGTCTGCTGAAGGCAGAGAACTTTGGGTGATCAGGATCACAACTCACTCAAGTCTCCTCACGGATGTTCCTGGGAAACCGCGCTTCAGATACGTGGGTAACATCCACGTGGACGAAGTGCTGTCCAGGCAGGTCTTAATCTACCTCACTGACTATCTCTTGGGTCGGTATGGAACTGATCCCAGAGTGACTAGACTTGTAGACAGCACGGATATTTACATCTTACCCAGTCTGAATCCTGATGGCTTTGAGAAAGCTGTAGAAGGGGATTGTAATGGCAGCAAAGAAAACCTCAAACATTTTGATCTGAACTCAAATTTTCCTGACCAGTTCGATCCAAGTGCCTTGGGAGGTGCACCTGAGATGTTAGCGGTCATTAAATGGGCTTTACAGAAAAAGTAAGTCTGTACTTGTAAATGAAGATATGTTCTCCTGTTTGCACACCGCTGTGTGATCATTCTGACATCATAGGCATTAACACGGAATTGCTCTTGTAATAAGCGCCATCCTGCAGGGAAAGCTTTCCACTTGATTTTGAAAGATCTGTGGGGATTTTAGCTCATCAAGAGCATTAGAAAGGTCAGGCTGATGTCTGGTGCACAGTCGGTGTTCCAGTTTATCCACAAAGGTGCCCAGTAGGGTTGTGGTCAGGGTTCTGAGCAGGCCACTCGAGTTCTTCTAGTGCGAACTCCAAATGGCAAGTCATGTCATCATGGAGCTCGCTTTGTGGACTGGAGCACTGTTCTGTTGGAACAGGTTTGGGCCTCTTCGTTACAGTGAAGGAGAAGTGTATGCGACAGCATACAAAGACATTCTAGACAACTGTGTGCTTCCGACTTTGTGGCAACTGTTTGAAGAAGAACCATATGGTTGTGATGGTTAGGTGCCCACATACCTTTGGTCACATGGTGTATAACATTTTGACGGTTCATATTATTATTGGCCCTTGCTTGGATCATAATTTGTAATCAAGTGCGAATGATGCGATCTGTCCTTGCCCCAAGGTTTGTTCTTGCTGGAAACTTGCAAGGAGGCTCCGTAGAGGCCGGCTCCCCCTTTGGTTACTCCAGTTCCCACGGTACGCCAGGTGCATTCAGACATACAGATGATGATGATGATGATGCCCTCTTCCGTTATTTGGTGCAGACGTTTACTGAAAACCACCCGATCATGAGAGAGGGCGAGTCCCGGTGTCCTGGTGAGCTGAACAAGGAGTTCAGAAATGACACGAGTGCAAAGTGGACGGATGTGCAAGGTGAAAATGTATGCATGGTGTTGATTTATTCCTGATGTCAGATTGCATCTTGATGTTCTGAAGTGCTTGTTAACTGTAGGACGTGTGCAAGACTCTGGCTACTTCAGAGGAAACTGCTTTGAAGTCACCGTTCAGCTGAGCTGTTGCAAATACCCATTGGCTTCAGATCTCTACACTGAGTGGAGCAACAACAGGGAAGCTCTGCTAGCATACATGGAAAAGGTAAGAGAATATGGACAAAGTGATGCTCCTACTGTTCTGGGACTTTTGTTCAGCTTTTTTGTTGTTGTTGTTGTTGTTCAAATAAGTTTTCAGACTTGTTCGGTCTTTTTTTTTTTTTTTTTTTTTTTTTTTTGCACTATTGGTCAAGCTTCGGCTGCAGTGGAATTTTCTGATGACTTCAACATTATAATACATTTTGCACAAGGTTTATCTTTATCCACAATTTTAAATTAGTAAGCTTATTTAGCTGCATTTGGTCATCCTGTCCGGTGCAACGGAAACGTGTTCACCATATCACTGAGCGTTTGAATCCCAAAGTTGCCATCTGTCATGTCATTCGGGCCAGGAGTTCAAGAGAGCACATGGATGGAAGGCATACTCTTTCTCTCCTGTCAGTCACAGCAACACTAGCCAATCATGGGCATCTATGAGCTCATGAATGCAGAACAAGGTAGATAGCACTTTCCTCTGAGTGTGTTATGGCACCCTGTTCAAAATCATGTGGTTGGTTGGCTTGATTTTTGGCAAAAGCACATGATAGCTCAGGGTCATAGCTGATGTATGACGGGGCAGATTAGATCGACTGGATACGCTAAATTGCCCGCAGGTGTGAATGTGAGTGTGAATGCTTGTTCGTCTCCGTGTTGGCTCTATTAGATTGGCAACCTTCCCAGGGTGTAGCCCACATCTCAGACAAAGTCAGCTGTTATTGGCTCCAGCTTCCCTGTGACTCTTAACATATAAGTGGTATAGAAGATGAATGGGTCTCCTTAATGTTCACATTTTTTTATAATTAAACATGACTGATTTGCTCTTGGTCACATCAGGAAATAAGTTGCATACGTCTTGTATTATTTTTCTTTTCAAGGTTCATATTGGAGTCCGAGGTTATGTCATGACCACCTCAGGAATGGGTATCCCAGACACAAACATCTCAGTTGCCGGAATAGATCACATCATCACAACATGGATCTTTGGCGATTATTACCGCTTGCTGCTGCCTGGAACGTATAACATCACCGCCAGCTCTCTTGGGTGATTACCAATAATCAGAATTTATTTGCTATTAGTTGGTGTTGGTTGAGCTCTTAGCGTTATCTTACCTTTTGTGTCTCAGGTACCTTCCAAGCACTGTAAACAACGTAACAGTGATTGAAGGCAAAGCTACGCTATTAAACTTCATCCTAAAGGATTTGAGTGAGGAGGTGCTCATGCCCAGGCTTCCCACCACTCCTGTACCAAGAGTAGCATACCAGTCGACTGAACAGGTTCTTGACAACCAACAATCTTCCACACCTGAGCTCCCAGTCCAGAGACAGGACTTTAGCCATCACAGTTACTCAGAATTGGAAGCGTTCTTGCAGCGGATAAGCTCTGTTTATTCGTCTGTTGCCCAGCTGTACTCTATTGGCCAATCGGTGCTGGGCAGGGAACTCTACGTCATGAAGATCTCTTCTAACCTTGTCACTGATGAGCCAGGTAGTCCCTTAGAAGAAATCTGTTTATGTGTAATATCAATTTTTAATGGCTGAGATTAGGGAGATATCATTTATGATGTGATTTAAAAATATATTATTTTGATGTAAACATGAGTCACTTGTTTATAACATGAATCGGCTCCTTGCTAACGCCGAGCTCCTAAAACACGAGCTATGTCAGTAGTATGCAGCCATACAGGGTTAGTTTTTTCTGTGCTGGTATATGATAAGAATATAGTCATTGCAAAAATAGCCAAAATATTGTGATATTATTTGAAGGCCATCTATACAGGCTGTTGATTTTCTTTGCTACGTTTAACTCCTTTTTCATATTTGCTGTTGAGCAGGTAAACCGGAAATCGTATTTGTCGGCAACTTGCATGGCAACGATGCTGTAGGTCAAGGAATCCTCTTGAATTTGGTTGGGTACCTGTGCAGCAATTATGGCAGCAAACCTTTAATCGCACAACTGCTGAACAGCACAGGAGTGCACATACTTCCTTCCATGAACCCAGATGGTTATGAAATGCCAAAAGAAGGTACGAGTCTGAAAATGGTAAAAGGGCCCAATATTGTTGTATTCTGGATAATGATGTAAAACAAACGCTCACCTGTCTTTTCTGCTCCAGAATATTATACGTTAAATGGAGATATATTTGGTGGTGTGAAAGATGGCGACAGTCCAAACGCTGACTTGAGCAGGAACTTTCCTGACCAGTTCCATGCAGCAGATTTTGTACGACCAGAAACCAATGCAGTGATGAACTGGATTAAGGCTAACTCATTTGTTTTGTCTGCTAGTGTTGTTGGTGGTACGTTATAGATTTAGCAGTTAAATTTGAGCAGGACTTTGAGACTCGCCGTGTTAAGCGTTTGTGTTTTTAGGAGTGATTGGAGTGACGTATCCGGGTTCTGTCGATTCTGTTGATGAGGCTGTATTTAAGGCCTATTTGGTAAGTATTGAAGTATTTAGTATCATTGATGTCTAGCCTGAATAAACGACCTGGATGATGCACTAAAAATACTCTTGTGTCTGAGCATGCAAATGATAACCGTAGCATCATCACCTAGAACATGCACAAGTAAAGTGCGAGGATAGTAACACATCTACACTGCCAAGATGATGGGCAGAGGAAAGGTTCTAAAATATAATAGTAAGCGAGTAAATTTCACTCTAATTTGTGTGCAAATATTTGACTGCACCCCACGTCCCCCAAAAATGCTTGATTAGGCCCATGTTGAGTTTCATGAGCAGCAGACTCACAGAATCAACCGTCCACGTCGGTCTTAAAACAGTTATCAATAAATCGTGCCTTTGCTTAATCAGCCAAATACAACCGGAACAGTGAGAGATGGAGAACATGCACAGCAGTCATTACTCAACATGTGGTGAGGAAATGTGACTGAAAATGTGGAAATGATTCCACCCGCTGAAAAGCAAAAAAGCCGCCTGGTTTAAAAATCTCCGTTTTGTTCAAAGAAGGCCAGAATTGCATCTGAAACTAAACTATTGTTGTGGTATTCTTTTTTTTTTTTTTTTTTTTTTTTTTTTTTTTGGATTTTATTTGATGACTGTTCAGGCGGAGGGTAAGTTTCCCAGACAATAGCGCAAAATGCAAATCCTCTTTTCACTCGAACCTACTTCTACCCTATTTATTCCCGGATCAGGAATTTTCATCTCTCCAGATGTCTCGGACCTGCGAGGACCCGAGGCATTTGGACAGAAATAAAATGAATCCTGTTTCTCCGAAAGGTAAGACCTAGTCTTGATTTTTAACCATCATCTGTAACCTAGAATGTATTTGTAGAAATTGTCTGCTCAATATTGGAATAAAATAGAAATGAAGCGACGACAGCATTGACAAATATCGTTAAACATGCCCTCACAGGCATTTATTTTTAGATCTTTCTCATATCATCCTGTACAGAACTATTAGAAAGCTGGTATTTGAATGATCTTTCTGAACGCAGGGATGAATCTGGAGGACTGGATGTACCGTAACACGGACACTCTGGGAGTCCGCATTGGCGTAAGCTGTGATCTACATCCACCAGTTGAAAACATTGCAGCATATTGGACACAAAATCAAAGGCCGCTGCTACACTTAATCCAACAGGTGCTCTCTTTTACTGTCATGCCTTAATCCTTTCTTTGTTTCTTTTCATCCATGTATTTCCAATGTAGAAGAATGTATTATATCTAAGGGTTTTTTTTTTTCCCCCTCTCTTTTTTTTTTTTTTTTTTTTTTTAATTAATGCATGGTGTAACTATTGTGTCTTTCGGTCTCTATGGTGACATACAAAACCCCTACTGGCATAGGAATTATTGTATGTCCAATAGCACTGGCTCATGGTACCGTTGGCTATTTTATACATTTTTAATATGTATATCAGTATTTTAAAGCACTGTTCACTCTTTTATGACATTTAAAAAATGTTTACATCTTGTTGCGTCCTCTGAAATATAAGCATAACTGATATTATATGTATTCACTTAAGATGTGGATAGTGTCTCATGCACGATTCTGACTCTCTTTGCCCTGGGGGACCTGCCTTGCCCACCATGATGCTTCTGCTTGGAGCTTTCCAGACTCTCAGGTCCCATATGGATATCCTCTGTCAATCCAGAGAAGGGCTGATGACTCTTTCCTCTGAACGTGTTACGCTGCCTTGTAATGCAGTTCGAAAAGACATGGTCGGCTGGCTTCACATGTCTCAGAGGAAGCACATGTTAGCCTCCCTGGTTTTTAGTTGTCATAAGATGGGTAGCGCTGGCTGGTGGGCGGGAATAAGCAGGTGACCAAATTGGGGAGAAAAATTTAATGTCCTAGATGCTCCTCATGTGGATACTTCAAATATTGCAGTTACCAAAACAGTTTATATCTATGTTTCAAGAAGTTTCTCTTGGCCACTTTTGCCTCTGGCTTGCTTAATAGGGATTTAAATCTATTATCAGAATTTCTGCAAAGATGCTTTGTGGTAATGTCTATTAATGAAAGTGCTATAGAAATAAATAATAAATGCTATAGAAAGCTCCTCACAGCTCCAGAGCCCCAGGTCTCTCTGAACTTTCTGTCCGAGTTCTCCTCATGCTCGGGTGCTTTTTCTCTGGTGTGATTTTTTTTTTTTTTGTTTTTCTTTTCTTGTCAGGTTCATTTTTCAGTCAGGGGTAGAGTGACTGATAGCCAGTCTGGTCAAGTTATTGCTAATGCTGCTATAAAGGTAGACGGCTCCAGGCATTTGGTCCACACCAGCAGCACTGGAGAGTATTGGAGACCTCTTGCTCCCGGGAAGTACCAGCTCCATGCCTTCGCTTCAGGGTGAGAAAAGAACGGCGATTGGATTAAACTTGAAATACAGTTCACCTTTATTTTATATGCCGTACATATGATTCAACGTCCAAAAATTCAGCGACTCCGTGATGTGTCCTGCAGTTGACTTTAATACAAATCTATTTTAAAGTTTTAGAATTTGTAACTATAAATGAAGATCTAGTAGATCTTAGTAGATATTCTCAAACTTTTTATTTTTATTTTATTTTTTATCAGTTATCAGAGGAGTAGTACCATTCCCGGGTTTTGCATCTCATTAATTGCAATCTAAAATAATTCCAATTGCTATAGGTTTTTGTTAGTCTCACAGTGCTTACTGGAATTATAAGACAACCATAATACAAGCAGCTTTAATTTGCTATTTAATGCTGCTTTCTCCAGGTATTTCCCACTCACTGTGTTGGTCACGGTGACTGTAACTTGGGTGGAGCAGGTGGATTTTGTGCTGACTCGAGATCAGCGGCCTCAAACTGAAAGTCAGGTGGAGGAAGAAGAGTTTCAGAGGTTGGTGGAGAGCTTGTCCTCTGCTCATGGCCTGGAACAGTTTGTCCAAAGCTGTCTTCCAGCAAGAACTCTGCGCTACAGGAAGCACACGGAACGCTCAGAATTCCTGCATGGACTTCACCTCAACTTTCCTCAGATTACTCGTCTGTACAGGTAACCATACGTTATTAATAAAATTATTTTTTGTTTAAAAATACACATCAGTAAGAATAATTAAGACATATCTGTGGTCTAGCAGAAATAGCTGAAGTAATATGGAAAATTGAGCAGCTTCTGTGAGCAAACTATTTCTGTTTGGGGTCAGTCTGGGTAACAGCTGGGAGTCGCGGCCCATTTGGGCTCTGGAGATCTCTGCGAGTCCTGAGTCAATACGGCCCACGGTGGCAAAAATCCGGTACGTCGCAGGTGTCCATGGAAACGCTGCGGCAGGGCCAGAGATGCTGCTGGAGTTTGCATCTGTTCTGTGTATAAACTATGGTGGGAACCCGAACATCACAAAGGTGGGTGTTTGTGACCGGGGGTCCAAGAGAGCAGAATGGGCTGTGCTGTCTGGGTGGGAGGCCTAGCATTCTCTCTCTTCCCTAGCCAATTGCAGACACTAGCTAATTGCAGACATCTGTGAGGTCGTGTATGTGGAAGAGGGAGGATAGCACTTTTTTCCAAATGTGTTTGGCTGCCCTGGGAAGCAACAAGATTAGGCGGCTGGCTTTGCGTGTCTCTCAGGAAACACGCATTAGCCTTTGCCCTCCCTGATCGGTAGCTGTCATATGATTGGGCGGAGCCGCCTTGTGGGCGGGAATTTACCAAGACCAAATTAGGAATAAAAAAATGTTCTGATCTTGTTTTTTTCTAATTACTGTCAATTCTGCTCTTTATTATTTTCTGTTTGTCCACTATAGTCAGAATACTGTCCATTAGCTTGTACACACACACACATTGGCTGAAGAGAAACTCTCTTTAAGCTTCTTGACAGGAGCAGGATTGTGATCGTGCCATGTGTGAATCCAGATGGTAGAGAGCTGGCTCAGGACGGCTCGTGTTTCTCCATAGCAGGACTCCCCAATGCTCACGGTGTAGACCTTGACACAGACTTTGTCTATGGTCAGTTAGTCCACTGCGCATCGTTCCTGCTATGTGTTCAGTTGCTGAATGATTTCAAGGCCTGAAGCCTGTAAATGTGTTTAGGCAACGTGTCTGCGCAGCCAGAAACACATGCGATGATGAATCTGATCGAGGGAGGAGGCTTCTCTCTGTCTGTTACTCTAGATGGAGGCTCTCTGCTGACAACGTATCCCTATGACAGACCTACTGAACCAGGTGATTTATTTGTTATTTTGCTCTGAATTGATGGACCGAACATGTTTGTTCAACACGGATGGACATTTGTCTTTCTTTTATCACTCTAGCACACAATGAAGAAACACTGAGATATCTGGCCTCGATCTATGCAAGCAATCACCCTGTCATGCACTTGGGTTACCCTGGATGCGTAAATGGACTGGGTATGAAATATTTCCATAAATATTCGCCCCTTTAGATGTTTTGACATTTTGAGTGTTTCAACCTGGAACTGAATCCCTTAATTCATATATGTGTGTATGTGTGTGTGTGTGTGTGTGTGAATATAAATTCTCTCCAAATAATAGATTTAATGGTGTTCAAGTAATAATATGAGGTCTGATGACAACTAATTAAGAGGTTTCAGTTCAACAGGGGTGAATACTTATGCAGTCACAACTTGACAGTTTTAAAATTGTAAATAATTTACTTAAATACCTAGATTTGTATAGATTCATGAGATATAGTAATCCCTTGTAAGTCCGTTTCAGTTCATGGTTGAAACATGACAAAATGTGGAAAAGGTTAAGGGGGGTGAAACCTTGCATAAGTTATTATATTTATATATGCCAATCTCTTAACTGTGCATTTGTGTGTCCTGTATGTGTGTGTATGATCATGTGAATGCTATAATCCCACAGAGTCAGTCCAAGGTGGAGTTCTGCGGGGTGCAGAGTTCAGACGTCACATGGGCAGTATGAAGGTTGTGTGCTTTCTGGTGCTACGGATATAAATAATAAAACATTTTATATTATATTTGACTTTCCTTAAATGCTTGTTTCTGTTTAACAAACGTATAACTTCTTATTTACAGAGGTACTGTTTAGGGTCAGTGGGTAGTGTTGTCACCTCACAGCCCCAGGGTCGCTGTCCACATGTATGTACGGGTTTCCTCAGGATTCTCTGGTTTCATCCCACCTCCCAGAAACAAACCAGTAGGCTGAGTGGCTAAGATTGCTTGCATTTTTTTTCCCCTGGACTCAGGACTGGTGTAGGAGCTATATGTACTCAGGGCTGCATGCAGAGTCATGTGATGGTTCATCTGGTCACCTATTACAATCTGAAAAATCCACGTCTCATGCTGACCTGCATGGATAAATCTTCTAATGCGACACCAGCCCATCGTTTGGAGGCATTCCTGCTCAATGGCTCGCTGTGCTTCTGAAAAGCATTTTCCTAGTGTCTGGCATTTGGTAACTTTGTGTGCAAAAAAAAAAAACCATACAGAATTGCGCAATCGGTCCACAATTGAGTTTAGAAATACTTTTCAATGAGAATGCATAACTGTGATTATAAGCTCCGCCCAGAATTAACCCTGAGATCAATCACCAGAACACGCCCCAAGATAACCCCCTAGGTGTGAATGTGGACTGGCATCTCATCCAGGGTGTGTTCGCATATCATGTCCAGTGTTCTCAGGTTGAAGTGTTTACTAAATGTTTGAGTTGAGAGTGTGTAAGAAAGTGTGCACAACTGAAGATCAGAAATCTGAGGCAGTTTGTGTTTTTTTTTATTTATTTTTTTATTATGTTCGGTACATTGCCACCTGTATACACACACAGACATTGAAAGCTACAAATTGCATTCATTAATTCTGTGTGTTTCAGGATTTTAGCGTGGATGTGGGTTTGTGTCCTGAGATCACTGTGTACACCGGTTGCTGTCTGTTCCCACCTGCTCAGCAGCTGCTTCCGCTCTGGGCAGACCACAGGACGGCTCTGTTTGCCATGCTGCTGGAGGTCAGAGCTGCTTTCACTGCTCTCGGAGAGCTGTCCACAATAACAATACACACTGTACACATGTCAAAAATCCCAGTTCCAACATCGTTACCATGTATTCCAATAATATTTACACTTAGACGGGTGCTGTGATTTGTTCAGTGTAGTAATCTAAGACTAAAAAAAGACTAATGCTAAAAAAAAACCTTCATAAAGCATAAATCCACACATTAAAGGTCCTCTATGTAGGATTATGAGGGTATCTATTAGAAGAATGTGAATTTCATAGACACACCGATATTTCCTATACACTATCCGTTTAAATAGGATTAGGATTAGAAATTCATCCTGGGTGAAATATAATCATATAGCACTGAATTGAATGAATAAAAGCATTGTTTTATTTTAATATTATATCTAGCTGCTGTATAGCATGTCAGCGCAGGCCCTCTTGATATCTGATCCATATTATTTGTTTATTTATTTAGGTTAGTTTTTGGTCATGATCTTTAATGCACAAAATACAGGAATGTTTTTTTTATGTCTGATCTTTCTTGCTAGATTCATAAGGGGCTGAGTGGCGTAGTGAAAGACGAGGAGGGTCGGCCGGTGTCTGACGCGGTGATCAGGGTGAATGGCTCTGTGTTTGTGCATACAGATTTGCAAGGCTTATTCCACACTCTGCTGGCTCCAGGAACTCATCAACTGCAGGTTCAAGCTTCAGGTTTTCTCGAGCAGCTCATGCAGGTTGGTCAAAAGAGCAGGTGATGGGAATCTGGAAAGGGTCCTAGTTTGCAAGGAGCTACAAAAGAACTACCTCTAGTGTCCAGTAGATGGTAGTGTAAGCGTGTAAACGCTGGTTTTACTCCTGTTGTGGTGTTCTGATGCTGAGGTTGTGTTTTTTTTTTTTTTTTTTTCCCCCTTCTTGCCAGGTAAATATGTCATCATATCAAAAGGCAGATCCTATTATGATCAAGCTGAGTGTCCGATACAGTGGACACAGAGGCCAGGGTTTAGTGCTGGCTGCTGCAAGTAAGCAAAATTGGAATATATTTTCATACACTAATTACAATTTGGGGAATTTTGAGACGATTTTGTTTTTCGTTTTACTATTCACTTTTATGAATGAATGTCTTGAATTCTTCTTTTATATTCATTATTAACTTTTTTTTTTTTCCCCTCTCATTCCGGCAGTCTCCGTAACCGTCATCCTGCTCTGCTTGCTCCTGACGTGGCACTTCCGCTCAGCCAAGGTCAGCCGAATCAGAGAATCAGTTAGATGGCTCCGTCATCTGCAAGAAGATCTCCAAACAGGGGCCATCGCGTCTGAGAAGTTGCCTCTACACAGCATTTATCTGGAGGACAGCGAGAGTGAGGATGATACTTTTTACCCCGAGCAGCGCTGATTAAAAGTCTTAGCACCCTAAGCTTCAGTTCTCTATTTTGATATTACTAGCTTTATGTTTAACGTAATCCTTTATATTCTGGAATCCATGAATTGATCCGATTGTCTTAAAACAAACACAGTGTCTTGCTCTCTTATACACATGATGCCATGCTTATTTGGTTCACTGCTAATAAACAGAACATATAAACGGGTCTTTGTGAGGTGTTGGGCCACCCCAATCCAACAGAGCAGCTTCTCTAAATCTCTGGAACTGTCGCAGATAAACAAACACTGCTCTTCCAAAAGATTTTCCCTCTTCCTTCAGTTGATGGTGGAGGATGGCATGCGACGTGTCGCTCCAAATTACCCCATATATACATGTTTAATAAGGGTGAGATCTGGTGACCGTGAAGGCCATAGCTTATGATTTACATTGTTTCTGTTCTCATCAACCCATTCAGTGAGCTTTCATGCACTGTAGGTGGGGCGGAGTCATCCTGGAAGAGACCACTCCCATCAGGATAGAAATGTTTCCATACAATAAAGGTGATCAGGCAAAAGAACTTTGTAGTGCGTCCAACATTATACCAGCCCTGCTGTCTGCATTTCTGATCCACAGGTGACAAATTAAAGGAAAAAACCCTGACTGACTAAGTGAAGAAATGTCCTGAGAGCAGATGCTTGAGTTCATGTTTCCTGCATGATGTAATTAGGCAATTAACATCCTAGCTCGCGCTTTTGTATAAAACGGAAAAGGAACCAGAGTTCAGTGAGTTTGTAAGTGGGTTTGTTATTGAAACACCAATGGAAGTTTCATTTAACTCGTCTCTCTGATGATTTTATCCGAAGCAACACCACAATCTTTGCTCAATTGAATAGCGTTTCAATAAGAACAATGACTAAAGTGACATTTGCACCTAATGCTATGGCAAGGGCAGTAAATAGGGCTGCATGTTGTGGTTGAAGGTAACATTTTAGAAATTGTGATTATGATCATAGTACATATTTGTCTTATTCATAAAATTAAATATGTACCATCATAATATATTTGAGCCTTTCAAGCTTTTTCATTCCTGAAATTTCCACTCCTCCAGATATAGATTTGAAAGTGTGGATTTGAAATATCTGTTCGATTCTTCCGAGTGACGCAGCAGAGCAGAGTTTGCCCTATCAGCTAGGGATCACGAGTTCAGATCCTGACACCGCCACGGCCGGGAGCCAAGACGCCACATTGTTTTCTGGATGTGAGGGATGGTATGACTCTGTCTCACCCGTCAATCACGGTGACACTAAAAGATTGTGGGTGTCTGTAAGCTCGTGTATGCAGAAGAGGGCAGATAGCTCTTTCTTCTGAGTGTGTATTGCTGCGTTGTGGTATTCTCCTGCTCCCCTGTCAATCAGAGAAGCACTAGCCAATCATGGGCATCTGTGAGCTCATGGATGTGGAAGAGGGTTGATAGTGCTTTCTTTGGAGTGTGTAACATTGTTAACAAGTTAAATGAAACATTACCTTTTATTAATTTATTGAATCATTTTAACTACAGTAGCTGCATAATAAACACAGCAATCTTGATACTAGTTCATTGTAATCACCACTATCATTTGATTTAATAAAAGCAATATGGACCCCATGGATATACATCCCTAGCCGGGTTTCCTTTGCAGTCTTGCCCAAAATGGAAGCAATTGGGGAAAGACAAAAAAACTATTGTGAATAGTCTGTGCTTCCATTGGATGATGTTATGTGATTAAAAATGGGCTTTGTCCTCTTGCTACAGTCGTTCGGATCTCCGAGAAATGATATTTGGCACAGAACGTCAAGGACATCCACCACAATAGATGTAGTAGTGTTTAAGCGAATGTTCAAAAAACAAAAAAAACCATGTCTCCATTTCAATTTTGCAGTATATTGCATTGGCAAATTGGCTAAAAAACACCCCTGCGAGCAGATAAACTTTATTAAATATTTGAGATTTTTTTTAAAAGTTTCTATTACTTGTTTTTTAGTGCGCAATTTGCACGTTAAGCATGTTCATGGAAACCCAGCTACTGTCCCTTGATGCATGTATTGGTATGTATTTTGAGATTTACACATTTTCATTTGTGTAAACACTGTATGCAGGCACCAGTTTTGCTGCTTTACTCCAGGAGGTTGAATTTGCTACGAAACCATACAACACATTACATTTTGTGGAAAAAAACCCATTTGAATGCAGAGCGAAGCATCCTCGTGGATGTGCAGGAAAACGTAGGGCTGGGCTGGTGGAAGAGAAAGCTCTGTAGTGCAGGAAATCCCAGCAGTGCTCACTTCCAGTAAGTGTGAAGGAGGAGGAAAGAGCTGGGAGGGTGCAGGGATGCGTGTGTTACCAGAGTGCATGCGCGAGGTTAATTAGAATTGTGTTATCACTTGGTTAGTGTGCTTCCAGGATTTTCTAATGTGTACATATTCTTTAATGGAGTGTATATGAAATTTAAAATCAACCACATAGTCTAAAGCTTCCTAAAGCTTCTTACAACCATATTATGGGTTGTCCATGTTGGCTGGAAGCCATGCTGCCATCCAGAGACTCGGAGACCGAGCGAGAGAAAGATTGTGGGAGGACATGAGGGAGAAAGTGCATTAGAAGTTTACTGGAATCTCAATACCATTCGCTATACCCCGATAACGCCACTTATCTGATTCTTTATGCAGTTTATGCTGCTCTTGCACTGCATTTACAACTGCCTTGTAGAGGCGTCGCAGATATCATGGTGGGTGCGTAAACTAACCGCTTCCTCTTATTACCAGCGTGGCATCGATGCGCTTAAACAACACTACTGATTTACGCTGAGATTACGCTGCAATAATGAAATAAAGTCATGATAAAATCATGAACGGGAGCAACGCCGTATATAGCCTCCACTCCTCAGTTTGAGCCACACGCTTCGCCTCCCGTGGGCCGGGTGAGGCTTTGTTCTAGGCAGGAGTCTGAATGAGTCAGACGAGAAGAGTATTATTGATTTCCAAAACTTCATTTAAGCAGAGCAGGATCTCTCCTGCTTTTATATGGCATGTTACTTCATCTTTCCCAGCAAAGACCCACACACACACACACACCGGTGTTGGGAACCAGCTCTTTCATTATAGCAATATAGTGACGTGTGGTTTAAACATAGTGAAGATATCCAATGCTTGACTCATCATATTAGTAGGCGGGGTGGAAAGTAACAAACTACCTGGACTTTCATTACAGTACAAGTACTGCAAGTATGGCACTTTTTGGAGTATAATTAAATCATTTTTGCTTATTTATTTATTTATTTATTTATTTATTTATTCGGGCGGCACGGTGGTGCGGTGGTTAGCACTGTCGCCTCACAGCAAGAAGGTCCTGGGTTCGATCCCCGGGTCACCC
>JAQQZX010000011.1:2375756-2390789 GCA_030068355.1 Notoglanidium maculatum | reverse complement strand
ACGCTCGCATTCACACCTATGGGCAATTTAGAGTAGCCAGTTGACCTAATCTGCATGCCTTTGGACTGTGGGAGGAAGCCGGAGCACCCGGAGGAAACCCACGCATGCACGGGGAGAACATGCAAACTCCGCATGGCTCTGTGCAGGACACTCGAGTTCTTCCAGTCCAACCGTAACACATTATGTCTGCAATGAGCTCGCTTTGTGTACATTTTCATGCTGGAACAGTTTTGGGCCTCTTGGTTCCAGTGAAGGGAAATGTGAATTCTACATCGTAACAAAGACATTAAGACAGTTTGAACTTTGTGGCACACATATGGCTGTAATGATCAGGTGTCCACATACTTTTGGCCATACAGGGTTGCCGCAGCAAATATAATTACAAAGAAAATACTAATTTGTCAAACTATACATTCCAAATGTTATTGCCTACATGAAGTCTATTTAACATACTGTAGAAATATTATTGTAAAAGGTTCAACTAAAGTTAAAAGTGAAAAAAATACATACATTTTGCAGTTGCAGCTTATCACATTCACTTTTTTTTAACTTGTCGCTTTGCCTCAGGTGCTGTAGAAAGTTCCAGAAAAGGAATCTTGACTCAGTGACATGCCTGTTCCCTTTCAGGTCTGCATTTTCATACCAACCCAGTTTGGGTCAAGACAACCTGTCCCAACTCCGTGTCCCTACACGCTAAACCCAGCAGTGTGGTTAATAACCCAGCATTTTTTCTCCTGATTTTCTCCTGATCTGCATTGCTGATCTTGGGAACGCTAGGCGTGACGTGGGAAACCACAGTGACTCGGACACCAGTCCATCGCAGGGCACCATGCACATACACGTTGACACCTTGGGGCAATTTATCTTACCTAGTCTACCAATTGGCATGCATTTGTGGTGTGGGAGGAAACCAGAGCACCAGAAGAAACTCTAATTTGATGCTTAGGACAAAAGCCAGTGAAAATCTAAACCAAGAAAAAGATCCTAAAATATGCAACGTCATCAAAAATGGTTTCCAGTCAGTCTGAATTCACCTTATTCTTTTTCTGCTGTTGCGCATTCTGGTGACTAACCTGTTACAGTTTCAAAAAAGAGCAAGAAAATGGTGAAACAGTGCTCGAGTGAACACGGTGTGGTTCTGCACATACAGCTGGTCTTGGAATACCCATTTGCCCTGTACGTTTTCCTGCTCTGACACAGCCATGACTCTGAAATGGCGTCTTAATTAAACAATTAGTTCAATCAGGTGTGTGAGGACAGGGATAGTCCCAGGGGTGTTCTCCCAGGGGTGAGGGTGTGAATGATTTTGGGCACAGTTTCCCAGCACTGGTCCTGGAGTTCCCCTGTGTTTTTCCTGTTCTCAGTACACCTGGTTTAACAAATCAGCTAATAAACATCCCTCCCTGACTTGAAATGAGTGTGAATAGAGCGGGGAAAAATCTGAAATATGCAAGACAAGGGGTTCTCCGGGACCAGGGATGGAAATCTGTGATTTAGCGGACCTAGAGTTAACGTAACTCTGGATCACATGTTTTTTTAAGAAAGAGGGAGTGAAGTCGGGTGGATTACTGATGTAAGCTTCTCTCTGGAGGCCCTACATTGCTCCAGGACCAGGGTTGGGACATATCTCATTAACTGAACAGAACAAGACGCTAACAAACACCTCTTGCTTTATTTTTAGCAATAGAATACAAGCATAGGTGTATTTTGACCAGACATTTTCCACTCTGTAGAATAAACAATAAACCCAATAAACAGATGTAGAAATATTGGTGTTGGTGGAAATGGCATGTTGTTGCAATTTTCATCGCACTCTACGTGCAGAACTTGGTTACCATCCCTGCTCAGGTACCAGGTGGACCGAGCCGGGACATACGACTGGGGATTTTTTCTTCTAGCAGTCTTTATTTACACACCCACGTAGTGTTCATGCATTGCTGTTTAGCTTGATCTTGCATTTCCTTTCCTATAACAGCATGCTCAGTCATGCTTTGTTCCATTTATACCACAGCAATTAGAAAAAAAGATCATACTTTTTATATGTTTGTAGATATAGGTCATTGCCTTGAAAACATCCAGAAACCTTCTGGAAATGTTACATAAATATTTTTCATACAAAAACCTTCATAGCAATGGTTCTATGTTTTCCCTTCTAAAGATTTTCCTGAGTTAAAATCTGTTAAATGATATAAATTAAGACTTAAATTATCCGCCATTCAAGTCCTTTGAGTTAGTTGTTAGTATAAAAGTGGTAAAATATTACAGAATGTAATATCAACCTGTGATTTGCTGTCAGCGCTGCGCTGTTCGAGAAAATTAAGAAATATATTAACCCAAAATTACATATTTCGAACCGTATCTACAGTCATATAACGGTTTATTGCTGTATTGTCAATACAAGTGGTTATGTCAACTAAAATGTGTCAATGAACTTAGATTTATTGATCAAATCATGCCACATGCTCTTGTGGTGAGTTTTTACCTCTCTGTTATGTGTCACTGGGAAGTGACTTTAACTGTAACAACCCCAAATGTGGATGAAGCTGGGGCAGTTGTACCTCGGCTAATAATCAGACAGGGCTCTACCAAGCCACCACCGTTGGGTCTTGGTGGGACTGTTGGGTTGTCTCACTTCAATAATGTAAATTTAAAGCTGCAAGGCTTGGCTCTGATCCATAGGCATCATCCCAAATGGTTCTCTAAGCCATGCAGTCCGCGTATTCACAATGTGCGAGGAATCGAATGCTCGAGGGTGTAAAAGCGAGCACTTCGGACATCATTTCGTAACAGTTGAACATTGTACCATTGCAAAATGAAACAATGTGTAGGCTATAAACCTAAATCAGCTAACTGACTTGGACTTGGTTTGATCAGTCATGTACAGTCTTTAATGGCTTCTTGAGGACATGTTACATTAAGACAGAAAGACAATTCAGGACTCACTTTATTAGAATATTTTTTTTTACTCATCATTGATTTTAACATCACTGCATGCACTTTGATTTGCTCTCAAGAAAAACCATTTGCTGTGGGTTTTAGTTAAGAGACTACTGCTTCAGTGTGGGTTGCTCGAAACGTTGCATTAAGGGTACTCAGCATGCACTTGTGAGCACCTGTTTGAAGCCCTAAATGAAATGGTACACCCGGTAGCCTTACAAGCGAGAACTGCAAGACTGCAAGTGTGTCAGGGTTTGTGAAATGGCAACACTTGTTTATGCATACATACGCTAGGTGGCAGTGTAGCATAAAACCAGAATTTACAGGAACTGGAGTGTGAAAAATAGGAAGTCTGAGAGCCAAAAACAAAGGAGAATTGAAAAGAAGCATTGAATGACTTTGCTTGGGGATAGGAATGAAGCTGAAAGCATGTTTTCACTCGTCCATGTTAGCATAAAGCGGTTTATTATTATGTATAAGCGCTTCGATTTAACTGGTGTTTAAATTCATAATTCTCACAATCACAGCTGGATCAGATCCTGCAGGCTGATTTAATTATTAAATGGCTCATTATAATGACAGATACATTATATTTCTGTTAAAAAACAAATATTGCCAGACAGAACCTTTGTGTGCTTAGTCTGGATATCCAGCCATTTAAAGAGCCGCATTAGCATTTCGTTTGCATGGCAGTTGCGTTTTGACGTCATAAACAATTTGAGAGTAAAACAATTAGCTTGATTTATACAGACAACAAATCCCTTTTCACCAAGCTGCCCCAGGATCCACTTCATTGGAAATTACCCGGTCGTGATTACCACTCAATATAATACTAAATAAACCAACTACTAAGAATGATCCGTCCTCCCTCTCTCTCTCTCGAGCACTACTCCATGACTCATAAAGTGCATTAGCAGGAATTAGCATGAATAGAGGAGAACATCAACACCTTCTGACTAATCAGAACCATGAACTCAGCGTTGCTGTGGTAAAATGTATTTATTCATGTAAAAAAGTTAAACACAACACAACAGTCGACAAGGTCAAATGAATTATGTAAAAGAACACTCTGTAATTTCTTTACTTGTACACAAGGGCCTTAAATGCTAATCTTCTCTCTGTATATAAATGCCATCTGGAAATATCCCAGAAGACCTGAAGGATACGGGCTCATATTTCTACTAACTTTCTTCAAAATTCCTTTGTTTAAAATAAACCCACAATCTTCCCAATTTTCATCCAAATTTATTTTTCATGAGTATTCCATACATCAAATTTCACGATAGATATATGAAAAAGGATATTTTATTTCTCAAATATTACTAGCCCGACCTTACTTAATTCAAATAAAAGTTCATTTACATTGCTCTTCGTGTTTTGCACCGGAGCCTCTGTAAAATGACAGGATTTAATCGCGAGATGCAGCTACAAAGCTTAGCGTTGACAACGTTCGCTTACCCTTATTAGAGACTACGGCTCAAACGTGGCCGTCCACCCAAAGTCGGTGCTCGGAGAAGTCAGACAAGCAACCAAAAAAGGTCGGGGGTAACTGAAGGAACTGGAGATTACATTCTCAGATGGGAGAAGCTGTTCACAGGACACACCAAGCCCCCATACACACCACAAAGCTGGACTATGGAAGAGTGAGTGAGTCGTATGGAATCCTTTTCAGAGAGCCAAATGGCATGCTGAAGACTCCGCAGATCTGCATGAAATGGATCTCTTGTCTGTGGAGAATTTTGAATGTATATTGTCAAAACTCGACACCGCTCGTCACTCTGGAACACCATACCTGTCGTGAAGCATCAACAACTCCTACCTGGTAAATGTTCAGTCAATGTTCAGACTGCGGTTCAACTGAGAACATGAAAAATGTAACTATGTTGACTGGAGGCCAGTTATGTCATTTGCCCTTATCTCATTTATACAACTGAGCAGTTAAGAGCCTTGCTTGGCAGTGCTGGGATTTGAACTCACGACCTTCCGATCACTAGTCCAACATCTTAACCACTGAGCTACCACTGCCCCTCAGTAGCTGAGCTTTTAGCTACAGAGAATGGACAAGAACATCAGGATCCAGATGTGCGAAAGTAAAAGAATCATATTCCAGAAGACTTGCGACTGTAATTACAGCTAGATGTCGGTCTGATCCAGGATACATTTTGTTCAGTTATTTATATTTTGCGTCAAAATGCAACAATATTTACTTTCAAATGTTAGCGTTTCAATCCAACGCTTATAAATCCAATGAAGTTCATTTCATTTGCAGGTTTCAGCACTACAAAATGTGTAAATGTTCAACAAGGGAGTGAATAATTATGCAAGCCACCGTATTTAAATGAGTGACACGGCATGTTTGTATACGGCATTCATATACGTCACAGGCATGAAAATCAGGAAAAGAACGTGCGTGTGTCAATAAGTACCTGCCTGGATATACAGGTTTTTATTTTTAAACTGATATTTTCCCCAGAGAGGGTTTGAATAAGTTTCTCCTGCTATGTATTGTGCATTAATACTTTTTAAAACAGACTACACATCCCAAAAAACAAACAAACAAACAAACAAACAAAAAAAAAACCCACACATTTTGGAAATAGCCTCCAGCCTCCTCAGTCAAAAAGTCTGGAAAGCACGAGCAGGTCAAAGCTGACCACAACAGCTCTTCAGCTGGCAGCTTTAGCATGTGAATAGGAACATAAAGTTTGCCAGAGAAGAACTGATGTAGGTTAGCCAAGAGTTACACACTCGATCCATCTTCCCCAGTCCTGAATGTTCTCCTCGCCTGTAAGAGAAGAGAGAGAGAGAGAGAGAGAGAGAGAGAGAGATCTGGGTTAAATATAATCAGCAATACTTTGGTATTTACAAAAGGCTATTGATCAACGTATGGAATCTTCCACCTTCTTATCAGCTCCATACAGCTGCTCGAGCAGAAACTTAAACAAACCAGCTATTGTCCATGGAATGCCTATGCCCATTATCATCCACATATGGGCACGGGCATTCCACGCACAATATGAACGACTGTTAACGTGACTCAGAGGAAACATGACCATCTTTGGAATTCCTCGCGCTTGCTGGGAGCAGTTTTACTGGTATTGTAATGAGGAATTGAATACCAACATCTTACAAGGAAGTCTTATCGGATGCATCAAAATCCCCAGGTTCCAGTCATAATACCACTGATGACATTCACTTAACATCCTATTAGGATTAGGAAAGTACTGTATCTAGATCTATGGGGTTATTTATACAAATCTATTTCTGACTTGTATAGGATACGCATGCTAGAACGTGAACTTGTATCCATCAGTATCGACGTTCGTGCACGGACTTCTCTCTCGTTATCAGAGTTGGGTCATTTTCCTGAGAGAACATTTTGTGTTTTCTCTCGACATTCCAACAGCCGAGTGTGGGAAAGGTGTGTTCGCTATTGTTCGTCTCGAAACACGCTTTGATGTTTAACAACAAGCAAAAGCTTCAAGTTGTGTCAACATTGTGCACAGGATTCCTTAGCTTTTCATCTCGCAACACAGCGTGCGTTGGGAGTGTCTAGCGCTTCACAAATCCGAAATAAGATGCTAATTTGGTTCTTTACATGAGTGTAGACAGATTGAGTTATCTGAGACAACTGTACGCTGCCATTTTGTCTGGATACGGAGGAGGTCATCAAGATATGAACCCATGATCAGCAAGCCAGGGATTTTCTAATGAGAATATTCAGAATCCTTTTAGAAGATTCTTCCCATAGTCAGGGCTAGCAAGCACAAATCCCGGCGATGCCACAGCCATAGGTGGGAGGGGCATAAACTGCCTCCCCTGTCAATCACAACGACACTAGCCAATCACAGGAGTCTGTGAGCTTACGTATGCAGAAGAGGACGGATAGAGCTTTCCTCCGAGTGTGTTATGCTGTGTGAGCAGCAGTTAGGGAAGACGGTGCCTTCACCATCCTGCTGGAAGGTAGGTAGGAATTGGAGAAAAATAACATTAGGGTGTTGCGTGTCGTCGTGAATTTAAATGGAAACCAGCGATATTAACAGCTGCTCGTTCGTTTCCGTTTTTCCTCCTGATAGCAACTCATAAGCCACTTGAGGGTGAAAATTGGACATGATGAAAATGCTCTGTGCGTAATCAGTCATTGGCGAGTTTTAAGCGAGACAGCACTTGCAGCCATGACTCACCTGCCCCATTTGCTCATTTCATACATTTATATGTCATTTCTTTGGCAATTTGGAATTTAATATTCATCACATGATATTAAGCACAGGTGGGGATTTGTCACTTTTAAAGATCACCCACTGATTTTAGACATTGCTTCACCCCCCCACCCGACCCCACCCCACGATGGACTCGCCATGCTTAAAATCATTGGTCAGAGAAACGGTATCACGGTATGTTTGCTGTTTACCCGAAATCAAATGCTTCAGAATCGAGTTTGTCCTTGAACGGTCTTGCATCGCGAAACAAATCGAGATCGCTTTATGAATGCGATTTTGAATGCAGCCCTAGTATATAGCCCTTTTGAGTAACCCAAAGTGCAACCAATGTGGAAAAATGTGTTCTCACACCTTCTTGAATGTCATTGAAGAAGAAAGCTGAAAATGTTAGCATCCAGCGACACCCGAAACGGCTTCTCGGCCCGTGTAAGCACTCTCATTCTCGCTGCGCTCGTCAGCTTAGCGGCATCCAAGATGGTTTCAAAGCTCTGAACAGCTGGATTTAATACGCTGAAAAAAGAGCCAAACAACTCTCTCAATATCCCGTCACGAGTCTCCTTTCTTTCCCGGACAGAGTTGAGAATGTTTGGAATTCTTGAGATTCCTCCTGCACATGTTAGAAATTCCTCACAAGTTCTGCGTGTTCCAGTCAGGGACAGATTTTCACTCATCCTCTCCCAACTCTCTTTCCTCCTTTCAGCGCCACCCCGCAAACCCCTCCGTTTCAATTTCGCCCTCCACTACACAGAGTTAAGAGAAAATGATTTTTCGTCACATTAATTTTAGTTAGGTAGAAACTCTGGGGCCTTGACGGCGCTGCTCTACGCTCACATTGTAATTAACGTGTACAAGACGCATTCAGAGATCATACTGGAGTCCTTGCGGGCCTACTTCCTCGTTCCGATGTCACTGTCCGGGTTTAGAAATGACTACAAGAAGCAGCACATCCAAACCATACAAGAGCAAAACCGTACCGAGGTTATGATGTGTCACGCCTGCGAAAGCACATTAATCAGTCCATCGCTGAAGACAAATCAGATCTGCTGAATCATATTACTTCCACAACCTGTGCTGGATCATTCTCATCCCCCTTCCCAACCTATTTCCTCCCTTTGGGAGTAATCTACGCTTCTTTTGCTTTACTTTCTGTTTTGTGCCCTCACCCCTCCCCCTGCTCAAGCACAGACATCAATAAGCAGGCAGACACAGGAACGCCACAGGACAAGATAAGGCTCTCTGCGTCAGCACACCAGCCATACACGCAATCGTGCCTTTGTGCTTTTACGAAACACGCGGCATTATAAAGAGCGACGCATGCCCTCGTAACAGGCCAGCTGCATCCTGATCTGGCTTTGAGTCATAAATGTTCCAGGCTGACTGAAGCGAGAAAAAAAAAAAAAAAGCCTTTCATGATGGCCTTAGCAAATAAATCAACTCCACGCTCTGCATTATTCATCCGTATCAATAGTAAACATGTTGAAATCTTAATCCTAAGCGCTTGTGATGCATCGGCTTCAAGGGGCGGCAAGATAAATCGAGAACGGCTGCATTAATTGCGTCCCCGGTGCTCCCGTCACCAGTCGATCGATTGACATATCGGTTGTGGGTGCAACCCTGCAATGCGTGGACTGAAAAAGAAAACCTTCAGGTCAGCCAGCCAAACCCTAAACCGCTCTGCTTTTAGCTGGAATCCAGGCTCATGGCCCCAATGTGTATAAAGACCTTTAAAGTATATACTGCATAGCGTCTCATCAGAAGGCAAGACGTCAACCGGCCACGCCCTGAACTGTGGCCTCGTGGCACTGCGAAGGAGGCGAACGGGCGAAAGACGGCGCGAGGGAGCAGAAATCGAGGACGGCCAAGATTTCTCAATAGATCTCTGCACTTTGAGGAAGACGACAGGATCAGCTTTGCCAGAGGCTGCTTCACAACGACGACATGACAGAGCGCTGACCTTCCATGGACTTCTCGAGGAAGGATGTGCAAATGTCCTGGCAAGATTACAGTCAAGTCATTTAGCTGTAAAGAAAACATCCTGTTGCGTTAACGTTTAATGTTTTTACGCTTCCTTGTGCTGTTAAACCATAATCAGGGGTTACATGTGTACACATCATGAACCAGTTACTCGGAAGACTCTGCATGTTAACTCGATTCAACTTAACGAGTACGTACTCAGATCGGTTTATCGATTACAACCTTCTTTCCCCAAGTCAGCGTACATATGGTTTCCCAAGACACACTGCGTCACGTGTTCATTTGCCTCGATACCGAACATACGGTTCAGGGTGGGGCAACGGATTAATACCTGACTGGATTGTCTGGTGACCAGAATCTGTCGAATCTTTCTACTTGAAAGAACATCATGACTAATCTAACCGCATGACCAGAATGTTAATCATCCATAGCCTTGTCAATTTGATCAGTTTAACACCAAATACCCATCACCATTTGCTTGCTTGCATTCTATGGCTTCTATAGACTACTCTGATGACATGAACGGTCCTCAAGGACGTGCGAGTTTGTTGATCTAGGGAATGATTTTGCAAATAGATGCAGCTGAACCGGAGCAGGGCGTGGTCACGGGCAAAAATCCTCATCCTCGCTCACTAACAAATGACGTCACAAAATCTGGGTGTGTACCTGGTGGCAAAATTTGAGGAGTTACTGGATCAAAACAGGACTTCTTTTGGATTCTCGGCATCTCAAGGAGCGCCAGTGATGGGAAGTTTCACAAGTGAATTTTTACCTACTAATCTAAGCCCGGTGAATCCTAGATCTATCGGTCAGGCCTCACAGAAGGTCATGTGAGCTTAAAAGGCCATCAGAGGCTACGGTTTATTCAGTAGACGACATTTTCCAGAGTGTTTGCTGCAGCTTTAGCACAGAACTGAAAGCGAGCCACTGACAAAATGGCATTCCTCCTCCTCCTCCTCCTCCTCCTCCTCTTAGCTAACTGCTAGATGGAGAGAATTACATAAGGACACACTCTGTCCATGTCTCTAATCCAAATCAGGAAAACACTGCTAAGCACACAGACACGCTGGCAACCGAGCAGCAATAACGTTACACAAATACTGGCAGGGTTATTTGTGCCAACTAAGTAAGTTTGCCTTATTACGTGTGTATCATCAGGTTCTGCTCGGTCATGACTCCATCTGTGTCACATTACACACTGATCCGAGTGTTACCAGTTGCTTAATATGTAGTTTGACCTCCGTGGTGCATTAACTAGACCGACTTCTGAAGGGTGAACACACAGAGTTAGGACAGTTTCGCACCGCCTAGTTTACTGATCACACCAGATCAGTATTTTTTTTTTCTAAGTTTGGACACTGTGCCAGAACCTGGATTATATAACCTTCACCCGACTAAGATCACGAGCAACAAACAATCAAGCCTGATCATGATGATACAACTAACCTTGACGCGTTTCTAACCCATTTCTTACATTTTATCTTAACCAACGCCCCACCTCGAGTGACTCGATTCGGAGTCGATTCATCCCCGAGCCTTTACACGCACCAAGATTCATTTCTAAACTGAACACGGAGCAGGATATAGACAAGATGAAATGAGCTATAAAGTTTTTTTTGTTTCCATTTCAACTGAGCTCTCACCTCTCTGGGGGGTGGAATGAAAACACCCAGGTCCTTTTCTCGGCGTCTCGTCACTCGGCCGGTGTCTCCGATCAGCTGGCGAGAAGTGACGCGATTTGTAACAGCTGGCTACTGCTGCTCCAACGTCAAAGGTTACGGATGACGATGGCGTCGACTCCAGCCAATAGCAAGCGAGCAAAGGAGGCGGGATCAATCCGCGCTAACCAATAGGAATCTTGTTTTTTTTCAACGACGGTTCACAGTCTGCCCAATGAGACGCGTGTGAAAGTTTCCGAACGCGAAAGTTCTTTCGGGTGAGGCTTCAAGGCCTCGAGAAATAATGGAGGTGCAATAGTCAATATCTTTCATTTCTTATTAACACAAATAATATTTTTTTTAATTTAAAAAAAAACAAAAAAAACAGTTTAATCCATTGTCTCAGAACAATAGTTTTTTTTTAACCTAGATTTGGAAACCTGACTTCCGGTTTCCAGGTTTGTTTGTATTTGGATTATCCTCTTGTCAGTCATTTTTTCGTTATAGACACGCCCCCAAAATTCCTTCACCTCCTCATGAATTTATCATTATGAAGAAATGTTGCAAGTTGGCTTTTAGGTGTGCTTGAAAATAATGTCATGACAGCTCTTACTAACTTCACTTAGCATGCTAACTGCAGTTGAACCACCATAGCTGCCTTTTTCTGGTGGAGCTTCGTGTACATGGGTGAAATAATCTTATAATCTTCACTAATGCACCTTTCAACTGATTGTAAAGAAACTAGTTTTTTTGGTAAGTAGGTCTGTAGACACTCCCACCTATATGAGGATAGATGAAGTTCATAGTAAAGGCCCACTATGTAGGATTCAACCAGGTGAATGCCCCTCCCTTACCCCTCCCTTTCCAAGAATGTACTGTGGCCGTCAGGTGCCCGAAGCATACTTACATTTTTACATTACAGTATTTACACTGACGCTCCCTTGCTTTTTCTGTGCTAAATAACAATCCTCCATTTTTATAATCCTCCAAAAGATCCTCCATTTTACCAAATTTTGGTTCTCAAACTTGTTATCCAGCAGCAACAAACACTGATTCCTCTTCTTTCTTCTTCCTTCTCTTCCTTTCATCTTCTGTGTCGTCCTTCCGGCGCTTCCTTCCGGATTCATGCTGGCACTTGTAAAAACATGAAACATGGAAGGCGCTTTCTGGAGGTTTGTCCGTTCTGGGCTACCGTAGCGGCGCAACATGGCGGCTGCGTAGAGGTGGACCCGCTCAATATGTAGATACAAAGGGCTCGTTCTTTCAGGTACTTTTACACTAATAAAAACATACTTATGAATATTATATTCAATTTCTGCTAATAGATAGCCTCAAAATCCTACAAAATGAAATAATGACAGTGTTTCCGACTCACGTCACTCTATACCTCTGTCTCTTTCTCTGCTCCAGGTGTCTAAACTTTGCCCATGTAATCAAGACAGCCGGATTAGGGACATCCCCATCCAGAACGGTTGGGAGATAAATTTAGACAGGCCCTTTGCCTTGGATTCCCTGTGTCTCTGTCTTCCACCTCTGTGGTTCTAAACCATTTGCCAGCAATGGACACTCAGTACAGGGGCTGAGCTTAGACATAATCACATCACTGGCTGGCAGAAACTAATACACTGCACACAAATTAGAAACACAAATACACAACTCATCTGATATAAATGTGGAAAGATGTATTACTGAACCTTTCACTACTAAGACTGTGTAATACCCATGTGATCTTTTCTCATATAGCTTCAAAAACACCAAATAAACCGATTCATGTCCATGTCCATGACATGTCTTCTGGCTTTTTTGTTTCCTACTTAGTTTATGGGTTATGTTGTCTGTGTGCCCAACTGTAACCTTTATAACTGTTGCTAAATTTGGCTCCCTGGCACAAGTTACGTTCCAGCGATGTGCTTGTACTGATGGCTCTATTCTAAGTATAGGCTCAGTTTCCGACCCATAATCAGGTGTTATGTCAAAGCGCTTATCAGCATTCTTCACAAAGAGAAATGTCACTTGCTTGACAGAATATGTATTATTTTGGGTCTAAATATTACCCAAAATGAGGTGTTTAATAAGCAAGATATTTTATGAAAACACATATATATATATTAAATACACACTATTAGCGGTTTATAAGGTACGTACACCTACATTAAATTATTACATGCACCTACTCTATATTTGAACGTTGTAGGAGTTCACTTACTGGCTGTTACTCAATTGACGCTACACACAATTCCAAAGAGCGGGATCACTATTAGGGCCACAACTGACTAGATGTTATTTGTTTGCTGGAACGTCCGTAGCACAGACTGGCATTGACATGTATCTTTGTATGTTTGGGTGTGGGTACGGATGATTCTTGAATATTGGTTTTTAGCATTGTGAAATTGTTTCACAATAACACACAACACAATACATAGCCACAAGCAAATAGTTGTCATAGAACATGCACTTGTTTGTAGCAGAGCTGCCCAATATTTATATTTTCTTATGGAGATATGGACGGACTATGCGAATAAAGTTAGTGTTGGGTCAGACCTTATGCCACACTGTAGCATTGTAACACGCAGCATTGTAATGCAATCAGTTTATTTTATAGCATATAATACTTTGGTGCCATTAGAGATCCTAACAATCATTAGCTTTTGTCTGTCTTTGCTAATGAATGTGACTGTACAGATTTGCAAGTGTTCATTAAAATGGTAGACCATGTGCAAAAACTGAGTACATCATATATATTTAATTTATCATATGTTTCAATAATTTGAGGAGTTTGCTAATAATTATGACAGTGTTTATAATGAAAATGTCAACTATAGTATTGTGTTACCAGGCTTTCTCAGTCTCTGGATTGGAATACTCATAAAAAAAAAAATGCAACATGCTTTTCAACATTTGTAAAGAGTTCACTCTGCACTTGAAACCTACTTTATGAACAGATTTCATTGTAGTGGGAATATTTTCTTAGAAAAACAGGTCTCTCTAGGGGAGCAAAGGTTTTGTCCAACTTTCCAGGAAGTAAAACTACACTTCAAAGGAAATCATAAATTACCAGCTTAATTGCAGTTACAGTTACAGAAAGTTATAAAAAGTTTTACCTCCTTTTCTAAGTTACTTTATTACGTAGCTGAAGGAGTCCGCGCATGCGCACACCACCCAGTGTGTTTCCGCTCCGCAGAACAACAATGTGGGAGGGGCTTGGTTTCCATAGTGACGCGTCCCACGCCTAAACACTCTGCTAGCCTATCATTCTTACCTTAAGTCTCTTTAAATCTGAACATTTCAAATGTTTTCTTTTTAGTTTTGGAGTGTTTCTCTGGTCCAGTGCACTTTGTTTACACGAAACAGAAAGGTTTAAGTTCAGAGTAGCAGATGCTCGTGCAAAACGTTCTGCATCTTGGTCTAATTTCCGTTAGTTTTACGTTTAGCTTTGGAGGCTAAACACGAATAATGAGGTGACCTTCTGAATCCATAGACTGCGTGTATCATGGCAACTTTAACGGAGAAATTGCGTGATCCCCGGGACGGAACTCAGTCATCCCGGAGAGGAGATGCTGACACCGCACCTGCCTGTGGCTCTGCAGGGAGAGGAGGGAAGAAGAAGAAGAAGAAGAAGAAGCGAAAAAACACTACTAAAGAGAAAAACAAGCCCACCTCTGAGCAGAAGAAAAGAGGGCATCCAAGCACACCTTCCCATTCTGATGACTCAGGTACTTTTTGTTTCTGATTTTTGTTTGCTTTTATTCCTTTTATTTATATACAATACAGTTTTATAAGCTTTATTAAGAAGTTAGGAAGCAGATAAAAGTAAATGAATATGAATTTTGTATAATTATAGTAGGTACACGTCACATTATGTAGTGTATTTAATAAATTTACATTGCTGCAAGTCTTTTTATTTTGCTAGTGGTAAGATTTGTTTTTAAAAACATGACATTCAAAATTACAGATTTTGGGTTTAAAAGTCACGGCACGGTGGTTAGCACTGTCGCCTCACAGCAAGAAGGTCCTGGGTTTGATCCCCGGGTCACCCAGAAAATTTGCATGTTCTCCCCGTTCATGCGTGGGTTTCCTCCAGGTGCTCCGGTTTCCTCCCACAGTCCAAAGACATTCAGATTAGGTCAACTGGCTACTCTAAATTGCCTATAGGTGTGAATGCGAGCGTGTATCGGCCCTGTGGTGGACTGGCGACCTGCCCAGGGTGTACCCCGCCTCTCGCCCCAAGATGCTGGGATTGGCTC
>JAQQZX010000011.1:2339064-2355239 GCA_030068355.1 Notoglanidium maculatum | reverse complement strand
ACCCAGTAGGTACCTGTCACAATCAGCAACAACTTTTCAGGAAGCAAGACTTTTCAAAACAATTGTTGTGCAGTGTAATCAGAGTTATATTTAATAAGCTTCTCAAAACAAAGGCAGGGTGTAAGTACAGACTGTGTGTCTATGGTGTAACAAACCATTTCTATTGTAGGATATATTGTAGTGGATAATGTCTGTACATCATAAATGCATGTGCCCCAACAGTGATCTTGCTTCCTAAACAAAGGCTGAGAAGAAGAAGGAAAACATGTCTATTTTTCCTGATGCTCAAAATTTTGGGACTATTTTCAGATCTTTTGTGTGTTTTTTTAGATGTAGCTGGGATGGACATTTTGCTGACACCTGGCAACCCTGGTTAATCACATTAGCTCTTTGAGAAACTCATAAGTCATCGCCTCTTACCTGACATTACAGGATTACTCTAAAAATTCACTAGATAGTAGCCTGTAGCATGAGTCAAGTTTGGTAGCCTCTCGCCATAATTTTGCCTGAGGTTATGTCGTTATTAACGTAGTCATGCAACACCAAAACCTTTTATCGCAAGCCACTGCTGTATTTGAGCTCTGTTGAGGTGATCAGAGTGACTCACTTGTCCTTTCTCTAGTAGAGTGATGTTTAACCAATACAAAATGTAATATGTGCACACATACACACTGAAATAAGTAGTTAATTCGCTCTCACAGGTGTTCAGTGTTGTTGACATGCAGTTGACTAGTTACTACATGTGTTAATGAAGCAGTAGAAGGTTTCACTCTCTCTCAGGCTGGTATCTATTGTGAGTTGAAATTGCATGCCATTAACACTGGAAGAAAACTGAATTGACTCTGTAGATCTATAAAACTGGTGACCACACAAGGAAAAGTATTTGTCCACAAATGACACAGACACTAAAGGACCAAATGTTAACAGTTTTTGTTAGTTTTTTTAGATTAAAAAGCTAGAAGTTGGATACAGGACAATGATGTACAACAAACAGGAGTGATGTATTAGACCCATGAATAAACAGATCCATATTTATGTTACCTATGTGGTTCACTTGGCTCTAATTTTTATTAAAAAATATCTTATTTTGCCAAAAAAAAAAGAAAAACACTGAGCGTACCTGCTATAGCAAATATGGATGACATCATCCTGGAACCGCCTTGAAGTTTGCAGTGAGAATCGGCCTCATCAATGACAGAGACCGCGATGTCAGGTTTGCAATTTTTTTTATTACTCTGCTGTTTGTGTGTGTGTGTGTGTGTGTGTGTGTGTGTGTGTGTGTGTGTATGGGTTTGCTGAGTATATTAAATTTGTGTCATCAATGTTTTGCAAGCTAAATAGTTAAGCTGGAGACTTTTTAAATGAAAACAGTAAATTTATTACATAAATAATCTATTAGGTAAAAACAGTAACGCTATTATGTATGCATGTAGGTTGTGGTTTTGATAAATAAATAAATAGCTGTATTAGTGTGAAAGTATATAACGTGTTGCAACTAATTCCTATAAAATTCTTTTCACTGATCTGTACACAATTAGGTGGAGAGCAAAAAAGTTAAATTTTTATTTATTTTTAATTTTTTCTTTATTAAATTTACACTGTGGATCTATTAGTAGAAATGGAGTATAATATTCATAAGTATGTTTTCATTAGTGTATAAAATTACCTGTAACTAGGAAACATATAAGCTTTTCATAAGCTTAGAATGAACCCTTTATATTAGTGTTTTTATTAAAGACAAAATCTTTTTTCCACAAAACTGATATTGAGAAATATTGAGCATCCTGATATTTTTTTTATTTCGTTAAAACCCACTAAGCAGACACTGTTTTTTGATATTGTTTTACATTTTTCTGGAAGCACTTCACTTTAAAAAAAAAAATACAGGAAAAAATACATAGTTAAAAATATGACAAAACCACAGCTTTTTCATGGCAAATATAATAAATGCAATGAATTATAAAGCATAAATATAGTAAAATACTAACAAAATTCTAACAATACATTTTCAGTTAAAAAAAAATCATTTCCAAATCCAATTTCAATTGGTTTACTGATAAGTATTTTTTTATGATGTTACATTATAAACTATATGGCCGAAAGTTTGTGGACACCTGACCATTACACCTTTATGTGGTTCTTTCGCAAACTGTTGCTACAAAATTCAAAGCACACAACTGCCCCTGTGTACAAAGTGATAAAAAAACAGTAAGAAATCTGTAAACATTTTATTTCTAAAATTAACTATAATATTGACCTGCACAAATAAGTACCGCATGTTAATTAACGTAATTAATTTATTGTACATTTTAACAACATTATTGTTTGCTACCAAATAAAGAATAATTAATATTAATGATTTGATTGTTTTAAAAACAAACCGATGGTCTCTGACTTTTGCACAGCACTGTATGATTATAGAAATGTCCATTTAAAGCATTTTGTCCTGTTGCATTATCAGTATATTTATCTAAATTTAGTTTAAACAAATGATATCCGAGATTCTCAGTTAATCAGTAGTCATGCATGCTTCATTAATTACAGCTCGGGTGGAAAGAGCAGGGTGTGTATGTGCATGCAGAGAGAGAGAGAGAGAGAGAGAAAGAGAGAGAGAGAGAGAGAGAGAGAGAGAGACTTAGTTTTGTCTTGAATTCACCAACACACAAAGATCTTTTATCATTTTTGTTTTAACCTTGCCGAGGTTCACCACAGCATTCTGCTGGTACTGCAGCACCCTGCCATAGCAACTGCTCTGAAGCAGCAGTCAATTCATTGGGGATAGAAAGGAGGTGTGTCTTACACAGTCCTACACAGTCTCCTTCTGCCTTATAAGCATGATGTACAAGCAGAACACTTATTCAAGCTATTTATATGGATGACTCAAGCGAAGAAGCAGCTACACATGATGCATATACTGAACCGGATCCAGGAAGCTGTCATGAGGTCTGTTCCTTTATTGGATGGCTGTTGTTTATGTGAGGAGCTGAAAAGATGAGTTAAGGTTTTTGCTTCTTGGGAAGAGAAGTGGGCTAGAGCAATGGGGCTCCAGTCAGACTCCTCCTCCCTGGGAAAGTGTGTGCGCGAAGGAGGGGCGCAGCTAAAGAGAGGAACACACACATATACACAATGAAGGGCAGAAGAGGATACAAGAAAAGGTTGTGTAACCTGTCCTGGGCAAAAGGAGAAATGGATGGTGCTTTGCTTTCTAATGCTTTTTGGAAATTTCTGGTGAGTTAAGAGAGGACAAAAAACAAAGGTAAGAAGTGGTGCATTTTCTCATAGCATTATTCACAGGGACATGAGGTTCTGCATGTCACTGGGCTGAAAGAAGATCTAAGATGAACTTTAAAAACCTGATGATGATGATGATGATGGTGATGATGTTGACAGCCTATTACAAATGTTTTCTCAACATTCCAAATGCTTCAAAAGTGCACAAAATTCTAATTTCTTAAAACTTCGTGGACATATATTTTTCTGAATAACATCCTTCCGATAGAACCCCTGTTTAATAATATTTAATTTGTGTTTATATTGTGTTTGCTCACAGTAATGTGGTACTAAACTTCTGAATCAGCTCTCAGCCTGGATATTTCTGCATCTCCTACCTACAAATCAAGGAGTACACAACTGACAAGTCTGCAATGACAGTACTTGCAGGTGTTTAAAACTATTTAAAGCAGTGTTTGCTTTCATGAAATTGGGTACAGAGATTTGTTTTCATGAATGACGGACTTGCTGGAATGTGATGTCTTGTTGAACACTTCTCTATCAGTATGGGAAACCTACTTCAGTGCTGTCTCAGACGTTTGTTCTGGTGTAAGGACATTCCTGGCCTAATTGAAGAGCAATCTCCTCTCTTGTCAAGAGAGAATAGTGATGTTGAAAGCCTCTCTCCATCATGGTCTGACACGCTGGCATCTCCTGTACTGGATCAGGACCACCTCCTTTATCCTGACATAGTCCTTAGCAGTAGTCATCGAGCCAACCTGGACAGAGCTGACTTATCACAGCAGTTAGAGCTTGTTTTACCGGTGAGAGGACAAAACAAAAAGCAAACTACCATAAAGGAGGAATGCCATGAAGGGATTGAAGAAGATGGAATGCCAAGCACAAGAATCAGTCAACAGGAACTTCACTATTTGGACAGAAATCAGCTATGCACCTCTGAGAAAGAATGGCCATTACTGTCTTCCTTGCACTCATGGCCATCAGAACAACCAAATGCTGACAGTTGTGCTCCTCAGACCCTTATATACACACATGGACAAGGAACAAGGTATTGGCAGGCTTCCCCGTGTCGAGAAGTGCAGACATTAGCACAGGGACAAGGAAGTCACCAACTCGTTTTTTCAGAGCCCAAATCTGCTAGCACCTTCAGCACGTGCTCATCTGACAGTGTTGCAAAAGTATCTACACAGACTGAGATTGACATCATTCCAGCAGATGAAAGTGGGATTCAAGATGAGGACAAACAAGAAACTCAACTAGGAAAAGGAACAGAAGAAATAGAGCTAGATATGGTATGCAGGGACCAGAATGTAGCACAACTGGGACAGAAAGTTACACAGAGAGCAAAATATTTTCTCTGCAATGTAGCAGAGTGTGAGCAAAGAGGTGTATGGTCAGATGAAAATGCAGCACAGATAGATGAAGTTGGAGTGAAAATTAACCTTCACGTAAGCAACCAAATGGAACATTATCCAGTTCAGTCAGGACAAACAGAAGCACAATATAGACCAAGCATAGCATGGACAGATGAAAAAAGACAGGAAACTGTTATTCTAATCGGAGAACACAAAGAACCTAGCTTAGTGGTTAGACCCCAGGCAAACCCAGATATCGAAAGAAACCAAGAAGAGATCACCCAGACCCAACAAGTAATGCTGGAACTGGACTCCATTCAGATAGAAGGGGACATTACAGAGATGGTCCGGATAGCTAAGACTTCAGCACATAAAGAACAGCACATATCTGGGAATGAACCTGAGTTTGCACCAAACAAGCAAGGTGTAGTAGAGTTAAGATCTCTTAATGAGGAACAAGATGCAGAGAAGTCCAATGAGCTGGAGCAGGGCAAAATACATCCAAATCTGGACCAAGGACCAGAGCAGAATGAACGGTTTACATTGTTTGTGGTTGATAAACTGTTCCTGGCCACCCCAAATATTGCAGGTATGTGTTCAGTGATGTCATTCATTAAAAATAAAAAAGACAAGAAGAAAATATCTATTCTATCTATTTGTATCAGTACAGTGTAAAAAAGGCTGGCTTATTTACGGAAAAGACATTTCATCAACATGTAGTGAATGAAGAGACTATTACGTCTTAGAATCAAATATTGCATCATATAATATTATATTTATGTTTATATCATATGGTTAGATGACTAACCATTCACTGTATGCTAATTGTCCTGTTTATATAAGGACCAAGTCCAAGTAATATCCTCAGTGACCAAACAGAGATTTCAGAGCTAAACAAGTACGGCGACAAAGAACTCCAAGAGGATCCTGATTCTGTAGATGTGGACTCCTCTGAGGACATGGGGATGACAATCAGGATCCAGGCCCCTGGTTCTGAGCCCACTGACTTCCAGGTAAATTGTTTTGTTTTTTTTTTAATAGAAAAGGTTATGTACATACGTGTGGTTTTATGCCTGTGACCCCACATGGGTAACCTATAAAAGATGGGCTAGTGGTCCTCCACTCAGTTGCAGAACCATGGGTACATATCTAAACTACCATTCTCCTTTCTTTCATTCTGGACTGCCAGAGCAGTTTATTTTGGAATTAGTAGAGTTGCAAGAAATCCTTATAACATGTCCTGATGGCACAAATAACAGACAGCACTCATAAATAGGATGAATACCATCAAGGCGTTGACACTGTTATGCAACTTAGGATGAAAATCACTCTTGCACTGGTACTGTTCTTTACTGAGGATAGGGATCATTCAGCATTCTGAATTTCATATTGTTCTCTATTGGGGGTGATAATCACTCAATGTGCTAATATTATCTTTTATTTGGGATAAGAATTGCTCAGAGACTTAACGGTGTATCCTACTGAAGAAGAAACACCAAACCACATCACAGAGCACATGGGTGCAAGAAAGCAACATTCAATCTGTAAACTCTGGAGAAGGAGATAATGAATGGAATGGAAAAACATGCCTCTTGACCTGTGTTCAAGTATGCTTTGCAAAATCTCTTCCCTTACCCAATGTGCTCCAGAAAGTGGAGCCCCTTTATGGACAGTTGGTCAGTGAGACACCATCTGGCCTTTACTTCCACATAGCACTAGTCCTCACTTGACAGAGAGCTAGCCTGACAACATTCTTATATGCAAGAGATGAGAGGTTGATATGTTTATTGATATACATTTATATTGTGGCATCAATATCTTTGGTCACCCAGGCATGCAATCCACCTTCTCATATGGCTGTAGTTATCCTGTATCCTGTATTATCCTGTATACAGCAGAGCATCAAAGAAAGATCCCACTATAGAATCAACTGTTATACATGAAGGTTGGAGGCATTTTGGTCTGTTTGACTACTTTATGCTCTCCCGTCAGCAAAAATGTTCCTCGTGTGCTGACAATAACGCCACATAGACTTGTAGGATAGACCCAGAAAGAGACACTTCAAAACACTGTTTACAGTACAAGAAAAGAGGATTATGCCTATCATGTCACACCACTTTGAAACAGTGTTCCACTTGCTTCCATACAACCAGAACATGCACACTTACCAGAGTTTATATGACCTCTTGTGAACATCCTTGTACACCCTTGTAGGGGCCATACCCATAATTGCAAGGTATGAACTGTTCTACCACAGTGACCCCTTAATCTGGAACAGAAGGTCAGGTCTGATGGGTAGTAATATCAAAAACAAACGGGATCCTTGTCTTTTCAGCCCGAATGTGACTTTTGGCAACACTGGTTGCAACAGTAAAAGTGGTAGGAAGGAATACACCTAATAGATTTGTGCCAGTGCCTCCTGGTTCAAAGCTGCTGTCTTTCTGTGAACCACATCAGACTGTCAGTTTTCTATCTGATTGAAAATAGATTGATTTCCACTTTGCTGTAGGCACTCAAAATGAATTGATCCACCTTCTAATGGATTTGCCATAAGACTGAGACACTGCATACTGATTTTTTCTGATTGTAGGTATGCAGCTCTCAAAGACTTGTACATCTGCTCACTTCCAGGCCTTATTGGCCTACCTCTTGTGTTTCTTGTGAATTTCTTGTGTTTTTTGCTTTCCTGTTGGTTGATGTAAAATACCACCAAGGTGTTTTGGGTCACACTAGTACTTCTTGGAAAAAAATGGTCAGACATTTTGGTCTGTGCACCTTTTATTGCTTGGTTTTGTACTTTACTTCCTTAGTCAGTATAGCCAATTGCATTGGGGCTCATACCTACGTGTAGTGGACTCACATGCGTAGCAGTGGTTGATGATGACTGTGGTTGTCACAGCTCAGTGGTTACGCTATTGGAGTAGTGCTCGGAAGGTTGTGAGTTCAAATCCCAGCGTTGCCACTGCTGGCCTGCTGAGCAAGGCTGATGATGAAACTATTAATGTTATTCTGTGGGTATCGTATTTAATAGCCACTGGTCTGTTGCTTCATGCTCCACTGCTTCAGTTTCAATGGGTAGAACCTCCCCACCCCCTGTATTCAGCGGATGATTTAGCTTTAATTTTGCTAATGCACCCTAAACCATAAAAGTCTGCAATGTATTCAGTGCTGCTGCTGTGCAGTGCTCCTGCTTTACACTCCCATCTTCAGACTCTTACAAAGGGAAGTACCATGGTGGTCTGGAATGAGGAAGTATTACTCCAGTGTAACTGTTTGCTGGCACGTCTCTGGTTACTTTAACATAGGTGGTCTTTTGAAATGGGCACTTTCTGCACTTTCTGACCATTTGATAAATGTTTTATTCTTCTATGTGCCATGACTTTTAGGCATCACCATTGGCAATGGTGCAGGAAATCAAGCAGGTGTTAATGGACCGTGAGGAGACCTGTCACTGTACCTGTTTCTCCCTGCAGTTAGATGGAAATGCACTGGATAACTTCTCTAATCTGAAGTCCATCACTGGCCTACAAGAGGGTTCACTTTTGAAAATAGTGGAAGGTAAAACTTTACCTGAAGCAGTGAAAATTGCATAATTGCTCTAATATTAATCAAGACAATAGTTTAACTCTTTCAATGGTATCAAATTGTGTAGCATTTGTACTACAGGAAACATTATTATAAATTTTGAAGACGATATTTAAGTTGTATGCACAATTCATATCTGTGCCAAGTTGCAAAACAATAAAAATACCTAATATTCCTCTCTGAGAAATGATTAGTCCACTAAGGGCCAATAATACTAAGCGATATCACTTATTGGCACGCCATATATGACTTTTATGAAACTTTCAGAGCCGTACACAGTTCGAGAAGTTCGTTTACACCTTCGTCACATCAGAGACCTGCTAAAGAGTTTGGACCCCACAGATGCCTATAATGGCATAGAAGGAAGCTCTCTGTCATTCCTTAGATTCTTCACTGAAGAACATGTTGAAGGTGAGATGCAGTAGATAATAAGAGTTATTAACAATAATCTAGATTCTTGTGAACTTTCTTCATTCTTGGTGAAAGATACAGTGAGAACAAATTCAAAGGAGCTGGACTACTTCCCAGGTGTTTTACCAACTTAAACTAACTACTTTATTCTCTTTGTCTTAATTTTTTAGAGAACAGCAAATTCAAGAAAAGAGGTGAAGAATTAAAGCAATTCAACTGTAGCCCTCCAGAGTACATTCTTCCAGGGACTAAAGAATGTTTACTGGGACCCTTGCAGCCTCAAAGTGAGAATTTGAAGGTAGTACTACAACCTTACATGGGGCAGCATGATGACACAGCAGGTAGTGTTGCTGCCTTACAGCTCCAGGTTCTCCGGTTTGATCCTGAGCTTGGGTGACTGTGTGGGTTGTGTTTCTGTGCATGCTTCCACAGGAGTAGTCTTCCAGTAGATGGATTGGCTATGCTAAGTTGCCTCTAGGTGCAAATGTGTGCCTGGTTCTCTGCAACTGATTGGCATCCCACTTAGGGTGTATTACTGGCTCCAGAACCATTTCAGCCCTGGCTGGGATAAAGTGGTTACTGATGATGATGATGATGATGATGATGATGATGACATAGAGTATTTATTTCTTTTACAGTTAGTAAGAAGTAGCCTTGGAGAAAGTGCAGTAGAACACCTATAATCTGCACCTAATGAAATATTACCTAGTTGTGTACATTATAGACCTCAGTAAAATTGCATAAAGATTCAGAATTCTATCCATGCTAACTTTGACTTAAGTGTGCTCTGTGTACTGTTGTTAATAGCCCATAGAATGCCTGAAGGTGCTGATGACCAGCAGTTGGAACCCTCCTCCAGGAAACAGAAAAATACATGGTGATCTCATATACCTGAATGTACTGACCATGGAGGACAGACAGTACAGCATTACAGCATCAACTCGAGGCTTTTACTTGAATCAGTGAGTAAATAAATAATATTAAGATACTCACCAGTTATAGTGCTGAAGCTCATTTTGGAAAACAATTGATGTCATGTCATGTTGCTTTGTGGCCTGAACCATGGTTTTCTGTCTTTTCTAGGTCTTCCACATACACCTTTAACCCAAAGCCAGAAAATCCCAGTATGCTTAGTCATTCTTTAGTGGAGCTCCTGAATCAGATCAGTCCAGTTTTTAAAAAGAACTTCAGTCTTTTACTCAAGAGAAGGTAAATAGATATTAGTGTAGATTCACATGTTGAGACAGAAGAATTTAAGTCTGTTTTTTTTTTTTTTTTATTAATTCCTTTTAATTTCCTGTATTGTCTTTTGTTTGGTACTTTGCTTCCCAGAACATCAACACATCCCTTTGAGAGGATAGGTACTCCATTGCAGGTGTTTAGCTGGACAGCTCCAGCTCTCGACCATGCCATGGACTGTGTTCGAGCTGAAGATGCCAGCTCTTCCCAACTGGGCTATGAAGGACATGTGCCAGGACAGGTACAGTTCTGTCTTTTTAGTATTCACTATTTAGTAAAACCAGTCTAAGATTTATAAGAGCTTTAAATCTAGTGTGCTAAACTTAGGTTTGTGACTGGAATGAGGAGATTCAGAGCACTAGAGAGCTACCACGTCAGAGCCTCAAAGATCGTGTGCTGAGAGACAGAGCTATCTTTAAGGTGAGGCAACCGTTTCTCTCACCTCTTTCTCATTCTTGTATAGCTCAATATGACATCAAAGAGGTCATATTGGAAAGGGAAAGATGTTACTGTGATACTTAAACTGTAGTTGAAAATGAGATGCACAGTTCTGTATTTTTAAAACATACTAATTATGATAGTTGTATTCCTGACATTCCTCAGGCTAACAGTGACTTTTTGACCACGGCAACACGTGGTGCTATGGCTGTGGTTGATGGCAATGTGATGCCCATCAACCCTAGTGAAGATCCACGCAATCACATGTATGTCTGGAACAATATCTTCTTCAGCTTGGGCTTAGATGGACTTGAACACTATGAGGAGCTGGGTGGCGAGGCTGCAGCCCATACCGCCTCAGCCATTGACTTGAATGGAGTGAGAGCGTACAGTGCGGTGGATGCAGACGGCCTGTATATGCTTGGTACCATACTGGTGGATTATCGAGGTCACCGCATCACTGCTCAGTCAATTATCCCAGGAATTCTTGAGCGTGGCCAGGAGCAGAGTGTGATCTATGGTTCCATTGACTTTGGAAAGACTGTTGTCTCCAATGAACAGTAAGTTGGTTCTGGAATAATCTGACCTTAGCATTATAAGACATTATTTGCAGGAAAGTCATTCTGTGTAATTAATATTATGTTGGTTCTGAATTATATGATTGTTGCCTACACGCAAAATATTTAAACATTCCAAGGTTCCTGAAGCTACTGGACAAACCAAGCAAGCATCTGAGAGTGCAGCGGCACCTTGTGCTTAACAAAGATGACTCAGCTGTAGAGTTGTGCTCCTCTGTGGAATGCAAGGGCATCTTGGGTAACGATGGCCGTCACTACATTCTTGACCTGCTGTTTACATTTCCACCTGATCTCAACTTCCTGCCTGTGGAAGGAGACGAGCTAAACACTGAGTGTCAGCAACTCGGTTTCCCTCTTCAACACCCACATCGCCTGGTCTGTTTGAGACAAGAGCTAATCGAGGCATTTGTGAAATATAGGTTAATATATTTTTCATATATATTTCTAGTAAAAAAAATATCGGTGTACTGGCTTTAAGCAATTTTATTTAACACATTTGTGAACACTTTAGATATCACTTATGCAAGAACAGCATGGCATCTCAAGGCTTAGATCAAGAAAGCAACAGCATCAGAGAGGTTGGATCTCCTCACAACACAGAGGCAGCTGCGTTGCAACCGGATATTCCCAGCAAGGGTGTAGATGTTGCCACCCCTGACAAGAACAATTCTTTGTCTCAGACAATGCATTCATCCTCTTTTGATATTCGTTTCAACCCTGACATTTTCTCACCAGGTGCGTGGGTTAGTGACTAGCAACCGGTGAGGGAATTTTATAGCACTCTGACTTCTCTGTGATTTGCCGGTTGAAAGATGACTAAAATTACAAGCAACTATGAAACACTATACCATATGGCATAGTGAATAGTGATACAATTTAAAATACTGTTCAATAACACATAGGTAACTATTCAGGGACTAAGCAAGACTGGATGAGTAGTACTATATTAACACCTATGTTACTACTATTATCTACTAATGAATACTGAGTACATAACTGTACAGTAAATAATGATAAAGTAATGGTTTGGTAAGTCATTAAGCACTAAGCAATATTACAGAGACTTTTATGTATGTCTTGGAGAACTACTAGCAAGAATTAAATGTTAGCTCGCCTCTACCTTTTCATGCTACATAACGTTGTCAGCATTATAAATATCCACTATCGGAATACAGATAAGCCACCAGATTGTAGGGTGGATCTTGAGGATGAGCACCCTGGCCCTACCTCAGTAAAAATGTTTGTAATGTGCTGAAGTAATGTGTAAAATGTGGCGTCTGCTTAGCCTCCCTAGAAGGCATGAACTCCATTTAATTTTAAAATGCATGTCGAGGTAAGTTTTGCTACTTTGCCAACTTTAATTGGCTATATTTAACTTAGTTAGCCTGTTTTCTTTGCTAATGGCAAGTGATACTAGCATCTCCAGTAGCTAACTTAACAAGTCAAATACTAGCTAATGGTAAATATTGGTTATTTACATGATATATTACTTCTGATTTATTCATTAGGAAACTAAAAGATTTTTGGTTGGTAACTTCCACTTTCATTAAGTAAGATGTAAACGCATTATCTCTATCCACTGAAGTGTAATTATTTCTCAGTCTTTTTTTCCATCCATGGATTATTAGTAGTGAGAAATCATGTGTTAAAATCCAGTTCCAGATATTCTTTCCCTTGTGGCTAGAGATGAACACTTCAGTCATTATCTCTGCTTAGTCCCTACATATGAATTATAGATAAGTATTATAATGATATAATAATGAATTATAATAATTCAAATAATACGAAATGCAGATAGTACATCTCAGTTTACCTTATTCATAGTTAAGGTATGACATATTCATATTCTAGGTGTACGTTTTCCGAAGGAATGTTTGAAAGATATACAGGAACAGAAACAACTTTTAAAGGATGCTGCAGCCTTCCTTGTCTCAAACCAAATTCCTGACTTGGTGAGTATGTTTTCTTTGCTCCATGTTTCATGCATCTTTCATAATTATTCCCTGAAACTAATAATGCCCATTTTGTGAGCATGTAGATTAAGAGCTGCGTCGATCATACCACAATGCCAATGGATGGCTTTACCTTAACTGAGGTTCTCCATGAACATGGCATCAATATCCGGTACCTGGGCACAATACTGGAGTTTATTGAGAAGAGTCCTGAGAAGACAAAACTTGACCATGTTTATGTGAGTGTTAGCCATTTTATGCAATAGATTCTGATGGATATATCATGGAACACTTTCACTCTTGAATACATACTGACTGACAGTCATCTGTGTCTTGATTTTCTTGTAGAGAATTGCACTATGTGAGCTGATCACCAGATGCACAAAGCATTTGTTCAGGACATATTTCCTAGTAAGTAATTGGAGAAAAAAGTCCATTGTTTCAATCCTGATCCAAAATGTTCAATGCACTACTGTTTTATCTATTTGCTTTTATCACAATTCCTTTTTGTATCTGCCACACCTTGTTTACCTTATCCCTTTTGCATATTTTGCTATCAGGCTATAGAGTCATCTTCCCTATCTGTCTCAGTCAGCCATTTCCTCAACTGCTTCCTCAGCTCCCCACCTGATGTTCAGGGGAGCCAACAGATGGACAGACTGTCATCCAAGCGCAGGAGTCGGCGGAGGCGGAGCCGGGGCTCTGTGAGCAGCGAAGTGACAGCTGTGGGAGGGGCATGGGCCAGTCTGACCTCCAGTGAACTCTGGAGAAATATCCAGGCTGAGGCTCGGGAGTACTATCACTACTGCCTGCCATGGTGAGGGCTTAATATTACTTACTTATTACTTAAAATTACAAGTTGAAACAATATGCAGAGCATATATACTGTAATGTAAGTCTAACATATGCAGTAGGTCTAAAAAAAATCTTCAAGTTTATTGGGTACTCAATGAACTTTACTTATCATAATTAATCTTTACACATGACACTAGTGAATCATGGGTGTTTGTAATAGGTTCACGTATGTGAACAGACAGCATTTTCCCTCCTAGTATGTTTCTTTGCATTGTGACGCAGCAAAAGCAGCAGTTTAAAATGTGCCTGGGTGGGATTCCTCTGGGTCCTTCGGTTTCCTCCCACAGCCCAGAGACGTGAAGATTAGGTCACCTGGCTACTCTAAATTGCCCATAAATGTGAATGTGAGGGTGAGCAGCTGTTCATTTCTGTGTTAGCCCTGTGATAGATTGGCGACCTGCCCAGCGTGTACATATATATACACTATATATAAAGAAAAGAAGAGTGCAGCTGTTGCAGTTGTACATATGGAATAAAATCAGTAGCAGCAGTAGTGATTGATATACAGTAGAAATGAATATACTGTATATTAATACCGTCAGAATTAGTAGTGCAGGTTTAACACAGTGATGCAGTATAATTAAAGGATTGTAGGTATTTTGACCAAATTTCCTGAGTGTAAGGAAAGACAAAGCAACTATGAATGCAGTACTTTATGGTTTGGGGCCACTCATATTAGGATCAGGTATTCTGTGAATATAATCTTATAATGTATTTAATTAAGTTTGTTCTCACACCCACCTTTCCACCCTATGTCGGAACACAAGGATTTATTACTATTTCCTGCAATATATAATTCACATGTGGTTTATCTAAACCTGAATTAAATCTGATGCCTCATCTGTGTCTGGCAGTGACAGTATAGAGCAGGCGGTGGACAAATGTGGATTACAAAGAATCACCATGCTCAGAGAGATCTCCATCAAAATTGGCATCCAGGTAACGTAAGTTAGGTCAGCCATCTGTCATATCAGCAATGCATTCTGACAGTAAATATTATGTTTTTGGAAAAACTCTATCCTCTAAAACTCCACCTCGTTTGCTTCCCAACACTCTCAACCCCACCACCACCAAAAACACCAACACTCACACATACCCACTGTTTAGCTTCTAATCAGAGAGTATCAGTTTGATGCCAAGCACAGACCGGTGTTCACCGAGGAAGACATCCTGAACATTTTCCCCATAATAAAGCACGTCATTCCTAAGGCTAATGATGGGATTTACCTTCTACACTGTGGCCAGGCCAGCATCCAGCAAGGTGAGAACAGGATTTGTATTACATTTACTAGCTACTAAAGAGGATCTTACAGCTATCAAAATAGAAAATCTGTGATCTCAAAACATTGCATGATGTCTACATTTGCTCTAAGACTGACTGAATGGACAAACAACCATAATGGCGTCATTTTTTCATAATTATCAGGAAGCCTGAAAGAAGGCTGTGAGCTAATCAGCCAGGCCTTGGGCCTATTCACTAATGTTTATGGGGCTCTGCACCAGGATGTCTGCGTCTGTCTGCGTCTGCTGGGACGCATTTACTACATACTCGGAGACTATCCTGAGGTGCGGATTTTGTGCTTTTTACCATTCCAATTACAGCTTTAGGCTTAAGTGTGCATGCCTGATTTATTCACCAATTTTAAAATCCCAGCATGCACCATAGATGGATTAACCCATTCCAAATGTAAATGTGTTTTATGTCAGGCACTGAGCCACCAGCAGAAGGCTGTACTGATCAGTGAAAGAGTTCTGGGAATAGACCATCCGAACACTATACAGGAATATGTGAGTGTAAAGCATATTTTAATATACGTAGCTAAGTTATTTCATGACACTTACTGGTCAAATATTTTTAGAACATAATTAAGTGAATGACTTTGTAGTCACAATATGGCTGAAAGTATGTGGACACCTTTCTATCATATTCACATGTGCTTCTTGAACATAGCATTCAAGATTTATTCCCCCTTTGCTGTTATAACAACTTCCACTCTTCTGCAAAGGCTTTTGACTTGATGTTAGAGCGTGGCTGTGGGGATTTGTGTTCATTCAGCTACAAGAGCATTAGTAAGGTCGGGCACTGAAGTTGGGTGAGGGGGCCGGGGCCGCATTTGGCATTCCAGTTTATCCCAAATCCTAAAGGTGTTCAGTGGGTTTGAGTTCAGGGCTCTCAAGCAGACCACTTGAATTCTTCGACTTCTGTCTTGGTAAACCATTTGGCAACAGGGGAATTATTATTCTCGAACTGGTTTAGACCTTGTATTTCAATTAAGAGAAACTGTAATGCTACAGCAAACAATGAAATCCTGTACATTCTGTGCTTCCAACTTTGTGGCAACAGTATGGGGGAAGGTCCACATATACAGAACCGGTCAATGTTTGGACACACCTTTCACTTCATGTCTTAAAGTAAAGATGTTCTGTCATTTCTCTTTACTTAGCTGAGCGGTTCTTGACATAATATGGATTACTACAGTTGTGGAACAGGGTTATTTCCTGTACACCAACACTACCTCCACACAACACAA
>JAQQZX010000011.1:2307365-2317832 GCA_030068355.1 Notoglanidium maculatum | reverse complement strand
GTGTGTGTGTGTGTGTGTGTGTGTGTGTGTGTGTGTGTGTGTGTGTGTGTGTGTGTGTGTGTGTGTGTGTGGCTCCTCTGCCACTGATCGAAGCTTTTCAACACGTACTCCGCGGTACTGCTTCGTGTCATTGTGCAGGACGAGCTACCAAGTCAGGCTGTCGTGAATCAGGGAGGCTAGTGACTCTTTCTTTCTTTGGCCGATGATCTCGTCCACCAAGTTTGCCTCTGATGGACCTGCCGAGTCTGGCTGCGTGTGGTAACGATAAAGACGCCGCCTAGCTAGATCACCAAGTGCAATAACAATAGGCTGCTCTGTGTTAACGCTTTTCTTTTTTTCTTTTTTTTCGACGGACAGGTATGCGTGAGCCGTGCGTGTGCGCGCGCACATTATACACACACGTGTAGAAAACTAACCTCCTTTGTGCTGTGCTGGAACTGACCCATTTTGACCGAAGCAACACAAGCGCGAAGCGAGAAATTCTCCCCTGGATAGTGTTAGCGTGGAACTTGTAGCATCCTGAGGGAGTTCTGTAGGAGGTGCACGCGGTTGTAACATTTTAAACGGTGGTTGTATAGGCCCGGCCTCTGCTATTCCAAAGCTGTGTATGTAGTATCAGTGGACATGTGAAAGGATCTTAGAGCTTCGCTGTATGTGCAGTAGGTTTGTGCATTCAGTTCGCTCCGAGTCCAGTCGTTTGCTCTCTATGCCTTGTTAATATACTGAAGCCCTCTTGACGTAAAGACCTTCATTCTGTTTTTTTGTGATCTCACTGTTCACACACATATACACTGACAAAATATAAGTTGTGTACCAATATATCTGGATGTCATTGTTTGCAACATAATTAAGAGTAATAAAAACTGTAAATATAAAGCAGTTCCTTTTTGTCCGTCTTTTCTTTTTGTTTTGTTTTTTTATAAATCAAGAAGTATTGTTTACTATTTGGAGGTTTAATTACTGTACATTTCGTAGTGCTACTTCTGTATACACACTATGGCCAAAAGTATATGGACACTCGATCATCACACCCACGTCTGAGACTTCACTGAACTGCTACCACAAATTTGAAAGCACACAGAATTTCTTCGCAGTAGCATTAAGTTCATTTTCTTCATCGGAGATAAGAAACCTGTGCACTCAAACTCAACCTTTACAATCGCACTCCATTACCTGCAAGTCAGGGAGGTTCCAGATCTTCTACAGCCAAGGTGGATTGCGCTTGAAGGTGATTTCAGCCGTATAAGCAGCCAAACAGACCTCATTACTCTTGCATCCTTCAGAATGCTCAATTTTAAGCTTGAGAGTACACTGAAAATGTGTGATTTAAATTTCCTTTTTGTAAATGATTTTATAATCTCGTCACAGTAATGATCCACCTTCCGAAAGATTGGTGCTTTTCACGATAACCACCATAAACCTATACAAGTATCAGGCAAATAAAGGTGTGTCGAGTCAGAGCAGTGATAACGCTATCTGTCTACCTTTCTACCACATTTACATTCACCAAACGTAATCCAACCAATGCGTCTCTCCTGATTAGATTATTGGACATTAATTAGATTATGGGCTTGAAACAAAAATCTATTGGATGCTAAATTGTATAGAAAATTGACAGGGGTGGAAAATTAAAATTTTTTCCACCTGGAGGACATTATTTCATGTTTTTTTTCCCCCCTTCCTACACAGAGGTCACATTCTCTCGCACGTAGGAGTGAGCACTTGATCTGATTTTCTCACATGTTGGGATGATTTTCTCACTTTTCCCCCCGGAAGGGCACCATCAGGACACTTCATCATGCTTCCTGGCACGCAGAGGAACTGCTTATTGCTTATTCTCCACTGGAAGGGCATCCTAGATGGCACTTTCACAGTGTTTTTCCTGACTATGCTTTGTCCTAACAACTCCTCTACAATTTTCAGCTCTTCAATGATGAATTTAAAACATTTGAAATGGAAACAGGTAAAGAGTTCAACACTAAACAGCTGCTGTAATTTAAACAATTGCATGTAGGAGCCATTAAAGGAATCTGCATTGACGTAAGAGATGTAAGGGAAGGCTCGTAGGCGTGTACTTGCTGGCATGGTTCTCAGAAACGATGAGCACATGGGAAGGAGATAGCATTTCAGTCTTGAGCGTACACCCACTAGTGGCTGCTTTCTGGTGGAAGAGCTGGCATTACGTCATGCGGCTGTGCTACAGACTGGGACAGAGCAGTCAGCCTTCCTCTTGGAGCACTACATCATATGCACGAAGTCGTGTCAGGAATATCAGCCGCGCAATTAATCCCTTCGCGCATAATGTCCATATTTACGAATAATCAATTTCAGGATGTTCTTAGTAAAAAAATATTAAATATAAATATCCTCCTCTGAATCACTCAGGATCATTACTACAATTTATAATAAATCATGATCCTGATTTCTAATGCTTTCATTTCTCATGTCTCTGGTTTATCTTTACACACATATTAACTATCCAAATATCTAAATTTAAACTTTGTTAGATTTGAGATAAATTTGTTTACAATTTTTGTGTATAAACAAAGAAGTGGATTGGATTTTGAAATTTGACTTTCAGGTGTAATGTTTTTCCTTTTTCACTCATGGCTTTCCTACACATGCGCCATCCATTTATTTTTTAATATGAGGTATTTAGAAAAAAAAATCATAATTCACATGATGTGTAATTTATAATCATTTATGCACAAAATGGTTAATAAATTGTGCAAGTTTTTATTGTCCATTATCTACAACTATATATGTATTCACTGTATTTATGCTTTAATGGAATATCCTGTGGTTTCTTATTGCATATCTAATCCTTGCCCAGTCTTCATGATCATGTAATGCATTTTGAAGTTTTATTAATAATACACAATTTGTGAAATATCTGGATATTTGTTCTCTCCCAGCTCTCAGTGCATAATTTTGACGCTGATGATGGAAGAGCATGATGTCCATGATGCTTCATGTTTCAAGGTCATAAAGATAATCCTGTTCAGATGTCTCAGACAACACTGAAGTCAAGGGTAAGGACAGATTTCCTCTGTCAATTGAAGGTGTTTTTGGATAGTTAAACAGTCAGCTGTTTGTTCTGCAATTGCATTTTCGAGATTTATTTGATTTTTTCTAATAGTGTACGATGAATGAATATGGAGTGTATTATCGCTGATATTTCTAATCTATATTTCAGGATTCACATCAAGTGAGCACATTTCATGTTAAGCGATGTCAAGATATTAAAATATAGCGCATTTGTAAATAATCAATCCCTGTCCATTGGATTAAGTTTGTCCTTGATAAAGAGACAAGCAAATCACGCTGTAGTTACTGGACTCACCACACGAGGGAGCTCTAAGCCTTAAGTAAAATAACCTACAGCTCACAACGCCAACAAAAACCGGATTATGTCATATTAAAGGTAGGGATAGGTCTTTTTTTCTTTCTTTCTTTCTTTCTTGGTTATATTTGGTTCTTTCCATGTTTTTACCAGCAATCAAGAAGTTTTTTGTTTGAGGTAAAACTCACACCCAGTGCTGTGTAAACAGGTGAATAAAAAAACAAATGATGATCACAAACGTTAAGCGTAATCAGTGCTTGCCTGACAATCAAAATGTGCTTCTTCGAGACAAGAGAAGGAGTCAAGAAGAGGACAATCAACACTTTGCTCACTGAAGAGTCACTTTAAGCCAAGCGAGTAACATTACTTGATGACTTGTTACTCAGATATACATAATTTATACACAACACAATGTGATGAACTGAATTACCACCACAATCAACAACCAGCTTAGGTTCTTGTTTGTACCCATTGTTTTGCTCTGTAATAGTATAATCGCATTTATTGTATTTATTATCGTATTACTCGTTAAGCCCTTTTTCTTAGGTTGAGAATTTATGCCAATATCTACATCATGCACTAGATTTGGAAAAGAAAGAAAGAGAGCGCTGACTACGAAGCATCTGTGTATCCTCACTCAGGAAGCCTAGGCTACTTTTGTCCTGAAATACAGAAGAAATGATTTAATCCATTTTTTGGTGACAGCTAAAGGAGATACAATCAGAGATACAATAATCAATATTTAAAACAAATCCGAGTGCTCTAATCTTTAGGCTCGTCTTCTGTGGGAAGAAGCACTGAAGATAGGACCTGTGTTTAAATGAATTCTGAGTTTCATAAACCTTCAGCTAGCTTCTAAAATCACTGGCACAAATATAGTCTACACAGTGGTTCTTAAAAGGACAGTCCAGACATGACGTTTAGCCAGGTTGTAATTTAGTAACAGTAATAGAAATCACAGCCAATGATTATCTAAGATATATTTTTTATTAGGTCATTATATATTTATATCTTATTCACTCACAGGCTACTGTAATAGGAAAAACCTTTACACTATTTTAATTATCCAATCAGCCAATCATGTGGCAGCAGCGACAGATATAAAATCATGGAGATACCATAAATAGTCACATCACAAGGTGATGAAAATGACCAGGAGATGGTTTTTCCAACCTTCAGTCAACCTGAGTCGAGACAAGTTTTGAGCATTCTGAGATGCTTTTCTGCTCACCTCTGCTGTAAAGAGTGCTTATTTGAGTTACCGTAGACTTCCTGTTGCAACAAATCAGACCTCTCTCGCTGGATGCTTTTTTGTTTGTTTGTTTTACGCACCATTCTGTGGAAACTATGTGTGTGAAACTCCCAACAGTTTCTGAAATACTCAAACCAGCCCGTCTGGCACCGGCAACCATGCCATGGTCAGTCACTGATCACATTTTCCCCTCTTTCTGACCTCACTAACTCCAAAACAAGCATAAATAATGTCAACTTGGACCTAATCAGTGGAAAGTTCAGGAATAGAAAGGCTTACAAGGGGTTTGAAATCGCCTGGGTTATGATAAGCAATGAAATTCTCTATTGCTGTAATGTTGTCATTACATGTATATTTTACATATACTGTACATCAAAATGTCAAAACCCACTTGTTTGGTTTTTTAATCAATAGATAAGACATACTGTAAATGAGGATGGAACCAGCCAACTTCCCTTCACTATAACTGTAAAGGCATTTCTGCTGCAAAGTTTATTTTTAATATTTTACGCCTTCTTCGAAGTTTATTTTTAAAATCCGTGAATTTATTTTTCGGTCTGTGAGATTTTATGCATGTTGGCTGCCTGACTGTGATCACACTTCTGTCACTTATGCCTTATGTCTGCTGTTGCAGCATGTGTGTGTGGGCATTTGTGCTTTCACTAGAGTGACATCAGCACTGACGCACTTCCAAAGCGCTGTGCTGATTGGAGGAGACTCGGTGTCTGTTTCCTGGTCGACCAGGGTTTTCCTCTCTGTCGGTGCGTTACCATGCCAACGCTCATTCATACAGATGGCAGGAGTGATGATGTGAAATGTCCTGCACTGCTGCTACAAAATAAGCTTGCTAACAGGTTCCTTTATTTTCAGCCACAGCTAACAGTGGAGGAAGTTTCACTTCAATGCTCCTCAAATGCAGCATCGAAATAATATTATTTGCAGAATCTGTTGAAATGCAACTCGCCCAGTATTTATTGCTATCTCATGTTCACAGTTCATCACCAGGTGCTCTCTGACCACATGACTTATGTTTGTCCATAATAATTTTTAAAAGGTCAGCTGATAATCATGAGGTCCAGGTTCACAATGAACAGCGCAACGAACACCTTTCTTTCTAAATTTTTTTTTAAGTGGTCAGAAATATGTGGACACCTGACCACCACATGCACATGTGGGCCACAAAGCTGGAAGCACACAGTTGTCTAGATACTGGTCACTGACCCTGTTCCTGGAGATCAACCTTTCTGCATCTCAAGGTAAAATCTAACTCACCTCTTTTAGTTGATCAAGAACTTTTTAAGGCAATGATTAGATGGTCAGGTGGGTACAATTATAGTTGGAGCTGAAGTCTTCAAGGAGGTAGATCTCCAGGAACAGGATTGGTGACCCCTGAGAATGTCCTTGTATGCTGTGGCATTACAATTTTCCTTCACTGAAACTAAACCTGTTCCAGCATGGCAATGCCCCTCTGCACAAAGCGAGCTTCATGAAGACATGGTTTGCCAAGATTAGAGTGGAAGAACCCAAGTGTCCTGCACAGAGCCCTGACCTCAACCACACTGAACATCTTTGGAATGAACTGGAACACAGAGTGCATTCCAGGCCTCGTGCCTCGTGCTCTTGAAGTTGAATGAACACAAATCCCCACAGCCATGCTCCAAAATCTAATGGAAAACCTTCCCAGATGAAGTTATTATAACAGTATAAGGGAGAATAAATATGAAATGGGATTATTCACTCACTCGCTCACATAAGGCATAAGGTGGAAATACACCTGTATCACAGGGCATGCACATGCACACACACACACACACACCCACACGCATACACACACATTTCCACACTAATTCACACCTTGGGGCAAATTAATGTAGCCAATTCACCAGTTGAGAGTTGGAGGAAACTGGAGAACCTGGAGGAAACCAACATAGATATAGGAGGAACATGCACTCTTAGTATTATTAATTGTAGTAGTAGTAACAGTTGTAGTCTAATTGTGAGTGTGTGTGTTTGTGTGTGTGTGTCGACGACAGAGAGAGTGAGTGAGAGAGAGAGAGATGTGGTAGTCCTGCATATCAAACAAATGAAGACATACAGTACATACTGTAAGAGTTTTTCATGTTCAGGGTTTTTAAAGGGTTTTAATATGCAATATTTTACACATTCCGAATATTTTGCCTAACAGAGCCAATACGGCTACCGCATACTGCTGCTATTTATAGCCAAAGCTGTGCCAGTGTACTATTTTACCGTGTTATTTTATTTGATAGTAGCCTATCATGTTTCTGACGACGCCACCGTTCAAAAATCTAAACCTGATCACGTGCTTCTGGGCGTGTCTACAGACGCGTGACTCAGCGTGATTGACAGGATCCGAGACGGCGAGGCGAGGCCGGGTCACGCGCTCGTCATGCAAATAAGGCGCGCTGCAGCCCAGCGGGCGCCCATGTGGACGGACACCACGCCGTGTTGTTCTGCACGCTGATTGGCTGCCTCCGTCCGACGCATTTTAATCATATGCATATAAGGCGCGGCTTGGAAGACCGTCTGTAAAACGCGGAACTGGACTTCAGGAGAGAATTATTCGAAATCTTGAATAATTTTAGAAATAAAGGTTCTACATTTTTATTTGATTTATTTATTTTCATATTATTATTATTATTATTATTATTATTATTATTAGATTAACCTAATCTTGGGTGACTGTCTGGGTATAGAGTTTAGCACATGCTCCCTGTGTCATTATGGGTTTCCTCTGTGTTCTCCAGTTTCCTCCTACCATCCCAAAAACTTGTGTTTGCGTGATGCTCTGAGATGGACTGGGCACTGCTATCCAGGGTGAGTTCTGCTGCCAGGATTGGTTCCAGGATTGGGTACTGTGACCCTGAACAGGATAGAGGACTTATTAAAGATGAGTGAATGATTATATTTAATATTGAGCTCTTATAGATATTAGCTCAATCACATTTGAATGGGTTTAATACAAACCTCAATAACTCAAAAGCAAGGTTGTCTATAAATAAAGTCGGCTTGTGCAATGGAAAGTTTAGGAATTATGCACTCTGTGGCTCGTTACTGGTAATAGCTTTGGATCACAATGTCCAACATGCACATATAGCCAATAAAAAGTACAAACAATACTTTTGCTTTATACTTTTACAAACAACACCAGCCCTGTGCTGCATGCAGTCTACAGTACTCGAAAAGGAAGCCATTGGAAATCGGCATTTTAATCAACTTTGGAGCTCTATTTCAGGCTAAAATGACTTTCAGACTTTGTTTGTTCAATCAAGATTTTAGGACAATTTATAAGTCTATTTATTTATTGCTGTAATTTTATTGAACCTGTAGTACAGTTTGTTTATAACATTAAACCTCTGTTCAAACCAAATTTTGATTTGTTTAATTTTACACAGTCAGAATGCACATTGTCTTGCAACGTTTATGATTCAGAAATATATTCAATCGATAAAAATTTGGTTCTAAATATTCCGTGAGCCGAATCCAGTCGAATTGTGCAGAATGGAAATCCACCGTGAATGGAAATCGAATCATGGCCGGAATGTATCGTTACTCCTCTAACAATTAAACCTTTAAGCACCATATCTGTGCGTGAAGTGAAACGTTATTTGCACAGAACACAAAAGCATAAATTAAAGGGTTTTTTTTTTGTACAACAATGGACCTGTAACTCGTTTTGAAATCTCTGACTCCTGATCCGGAGCATTAACCTTAATTTCTAGAAGCGATAGTATTTAGGGGTGTGGCTTCGTGTAAAGAGGCGGGGCTTGATCGCAATGCCGCCTTCCACTGTGTTGTGTTTTCTGTTACTCGCATCGCCATCTTGTTGCAAGTCAAGTAATGCACGTCTGAGGAATTTTCGGAAGAACTGTAGAGATTTTTTTTATATAACTGTAACCGATAAGTAAGTGTTAAAGATTAGTGTGCGTGAGCAATCCGGTCATCCCGCAAACACGCAACTTGCAGTGTGTGTGTGCGTGCGTGCGCGTGCGTGCGTACGTGTATATATGTGTGTGTGTATGTGTGTGTTTTAAAGACACTGTATCCGCTCGGTGTACGAAATGAGTATTGATACACTGCTGGAGGCGGCTAGATATCTGGAGTGGCAAGCCCAGCAACAACAGCTTACACGTGGTAAGGTGAAGGGGGTGAGTGGGGGTGAGTGAGTGAGTGGGTTTGTTCACTGTATAGAGAAATTATGAAATGTAAATGCATTTCTGTGTGTATAGAGTAATGCATGTTGCAGCACTTGTAAATGTCGTGCAACTACATATTAATGTTCTCCACAACACGCAGTGTAACATGTAAACGCTCACCTTGTCACAGTGTCATTGTGGTATTGCTGATGCTTTGTGTGATTTTTTTTTTTTCCCCTCCCATTTTTTCTAATTGTTGTCGATATATTCAACGTTATTTAGTAGCGTCAGTCCGCGCGAGCGTTGTCGCTTTGCTCTTGGTTTCCGGGTTAAATCCGTGCTATATTTAGTCGGCGACTCCGCGCGCGCAGTCCCGCCGTAGTGGGTGGGTGAACACACATACACACACATACACACACACACACACACACACACACACACGCACTTTGTATATCTCTGTAGGAAATTGGCTTGCATTGCGCGCGCACGCAGTATTTTTTTTCTGAATGTTTATTAGTTTCCTGAATTAAAAACTGTCCTTAACGTTTGACCGTCTTTCTTTTTCAAGATAGGGAATGTCGTAATGCTTGTGCGTTGGGCGGTGGCGTGTGTGTGTGTGTGTGTGTGTGTTTACAGCATGACATTGTCGCGTGACTTTTCGCCTTACTTCCTACTTCATGATTTTGTACCTCTGTGGGCTTTTCGCTTATAAAATCTCTCTCCTCGGTTAAATTGTCAAAGATCAGGTGTGTGTGTTATCGCAACAATCTAGGAGTAGGGTTTTTTCCCGTTTTTTTCCCCTTTTTTTTTTATTTTTCAGTGCTGGAGATGACGTGTCACTCGGTCCACACCCCCGATGGATAGCGCGTGCTGTAGGACCGCCCCTTGCGACCACGTGCGCACTAGTCAGGCCCCGCCCCCTCCTGAGCGAGTGGGACCGCCCACCGCGGGTCACGACGTGGGGAAGTAGGGCAACACCCTCCAGCCCCGGCTGTCTATTGCACGCGTTATATAATGTGCTGTTGGCGTTTTTTTTTTTTTTTTCCTGTCTCTAGTGACACTGAAAGAGTGGATCTGAAACTATAAATAGGTTTTTTTTTCTTCAATTTAAATGCAAATCTCTCTGAACGTGTTATAAAGTAGATTGTAAACTATCTACACTTTTATCCATTCTAACTTTGTAACTACTTGGAAAACATTGCACACACATTTGTTCGTTGCTTAGGATGGACTTTTCTGATTCTGTATAAAATGACATTAGTTCCTTACACACATTAACCTAATGTTCTACTTGCAGGATGACAGTAAAGCTATTATATTGTATTTTATGTATTTATTTGTATGGCAGGTTTCATGTTAGAGTCAGTGCAGTACACAAAAGCGTAAAAACAAGACGGAATAAAATAATGAGTGAAACCTAGCTTAATGGCAATTTTAAAAACGTAATTATTGTAAAAAATAATAATAATAATAATGAAGGAAATGGTAAAATATAAAACATTGGTGCAAAAGTTGAAAATAGTGTTAATAAAACTAACCACATTTAAAAAAAATTAAACCAATCTACAGGTATGCCAGTTTGAACAGGTGGGTTTAAAAAAAAAAGTTTTTCTGTATATAATGTAATGCAGGGCGGCACGGTGGTGCGGTGGTTAGCACTGTCGCCTAACAGCAAGAAGGTCCTGGGTTCGATCCCCGGGTCACCCAGGGTGCCT
>JAQQZX010000011.1:2294576-2307218 GCA_030068355.1 Notoglanidium maculatum | reverse complement strand
AAGATGCTGGGATTGGCTCCAGCTTCCCCGCGACCCAGACGGATAAAGCGCTATAGATAATGGATGGATGGATGTAATACTGGGTGTCTGAAAAGTCAGGAACTCATGTGATTTAAAGTACATATACTTTAATTTTATATTTTATATTTACATTATATGCCCTACATCTTCACCTTTATGTGGATTAAAACATTTGCTGAGCATGTTCCCCTCGGTTAACGTTTGTAGCAACAGTTTGGAGAAGAACCACGCATGAGCGCGATGGTCAGGTATCCACGTACCTGTTTCCGTGTAGTGTACTTCTGTGTGATCTCGTTAAATAGAAATGCCTCGTAGACGAAAATATTGAATGTAGTTAGACTTTAACCAGGCCAAAGTTTATGCTTACATTTTATTTGAACTTGGCCCATAATAGAGCTTATTTGAATGCATAATGGCCTCTTCCTGCCGAGTTTGTTGTCCGAGAAGCCCTTCATGGATTTGAATATTTTAAGCCTTAGATGGCAAAGCAACTTGTTTTGTCCTTTCACCCGTGGTGATTTCTGGGGAAATGGCATCGGTGTACAGCTACTCAAGAGGTGTGCCAAGTCGTGAACCATGTCGGTTTGAGCCATTTGTGTTGTAATATGCACTTTAGGATTTATTGATATTTCGCAGAAAAAGCCTAGGAAATAATTATGTGTTTTAATAGCCTTCAAATAAAAGTGCACATAAATAACAATGGACAAGAGAATGGTATTTAAGATCAGCCCGATTTGATAACCAGTGGTCTTTTATATGGTACTTTTAAGAGGTACACTGTGTGAATCTATGCCTGTACCAGCTTGCGTGGGTTCCTCGCTTTGTTTGTGCTCCAGACCGCATGTGTGAGTAATTGCGTGTGCTTTGGAGAAGGAGGGAGGGAGCTTAAATGGCTGTGTCCTGTTGGCACGTTTTTTTTCCCTGACTCACAGTAGTCTATGTAATCTTTATAAGGAGACCGGCCACTGCTGTGCCAGAAACACATGTCCAATAAGAGCTGTGGTGTCCTCAAGAGTGTTTGTCCTATTGCTCACAACGCTGTCCATCTGTTAACGTCTTATCCAAGAGCCTCGAGCTATCGTTCTTACACCTCATTAACGGAAGCACTGTTTGGGGGATATAGGAGCAGTATGCACTGCTGTTTTAACGATTCTTCGGTTAAAAAGGAAGGCCAACGCGATGGAGGATGTTTGCTCAATGGTGGTACTTTATTTGACAGGTCGTGTAAATGAGGCAGGCTTTTTCGCATGGTCGCAGCGTACGTTCAAGTCTGTAAGCGTTTTCTCAGTTTTTAATTTGCTCAGCGTGCAGCTCGCCTCCCCAAAGCCTTGTTCTTGCGAAACCGTGATGCGCACAGTGGGGGAGAGTCGTGTTTTGGGTACCCGCCTGGTACCAGCCTAATTTGACGTTCAAGGATTCCCACGTGCCTCTGTGTTGGTCTCTTTGCATCCATGGCAACTGTCGCCTCGCACGCTCGACCGCATTAGCAGCTCCCGTTCTTTTTTTTTTTTTTTCGAGAGGGACGCAGCGTAGGCACTGCAGCAGCGGATCACAGCTCGTGTCTCATAGCGCTAATGACATCAGCTGAAATGTTCTTTGGGCAGCCCGCAAATCCCCTCCCCCTTCTCCTATTAAAATCCAACCCGAAGAACAAAAGCAGGAACCCTCAGCCATTGGTTAATGCCATCCCTACAGCTCCGTCTGTCAATCACTACAAACCGACCAATCAATGAGTCTGCAGACGAGACGCAGCCTCAGATTCCCCCTGCTTCCTGCTGAATGATATCAGGACTGTGGTGCTGGTTTCTGGGTCAGACACCTCCCAAGGCTTTTCTCTTAAGCAGGGATTACGCTTTGTCAGACGTGTTTCTGAGAAGAACTTCTGAAAGTCTAGAACGTTCATGATTTTTGTTTTTTAAGAACAGCAGGCAGTTCCTGGCCATTGCTGTCCATTGCACAGGTGACGCGGGGTGAACAGAAAGTACACACTCCATTGTTAAGTAAAAATGGTTTCACGCTTCAACGCTGACAAGGACGTTGGACGTTTTTAGTGTATTTAAAACCACTCCCTTAATGACGACTTCACAGGAAACAGCTCATTGCGTTGATTTGAAAGCAGACGAAGCAGCTCCGGGTAAACCATGTGAAATGAGTAACTTGACAAATTTAGAATATACGTTGTAGGCGTAGATGTATATTGGTTGATATGATGAAACTTTCAGTAGGATGTTTATTAACGCTTATGGAAGGAGTTTCCAGTGTCGGTGCTTCATAACAGTCAGAAGGTTTCCCCTGAAAAGGAAGCGTAAACCAGCCTTTATCTGACTCTTTAAGCTTTAGCTCCTCCCACTGTGAGCTGTGACGCTTTCTGGACAGCTCAGTGCTGACTGACGGGACCTGCTCTGCCGGTTTTAAAGTTACACGTGTGTTACGCTTCTGGTAGCAGAGGAGTCGCCTTTCTTCTTTTAAAGCCTTGCTTGAGGTTCATGTGGTGAACTGGGTTTTTAAATGTCTGGCCTCGGTTGGTGTAGTGTGGTTTAGCCACACTAACAGTCTCGGAGCAGTAGCAAAAAGCATGTCTTGTGCTTTTTACTTGTTTTATGTATACTGACTGGCAAATTTATTAGGAACACCATATTCTACAGGGTGCTTTGTGGCATTCTTTGTAAGGAGCCCAATGTGTGTCAAGAAAACGTCCTCAAACTGTTAAACAACCTGAAATGTTGACACAAGGCAGGTTGGAGTCATCAAATCATGCTGTTGAAGCCAAAATCTAAACCGTAGCATCTGTTTTGGTGACTTTGTGCCCGCTGTAGTTTCAGATTGTGTTCTGGCTGACAGGAGTGGAACTCTATGTTGTAGCCCATCCGCCTTAAGGTGACTTCTTGTGCATTTTGAGATGCTTTTCTGCTCACCACGATTGTAGAAAGTTGCTACTTGTGTTATCGTAACCTTTCTTTCACCTCGAACCATTCTGGCCATTCTCCTCTGTCCTGTCTTTAGAAGTAGAGTATACATATCTATATATGTAGATATATCTCTGTGTGTATCTGTTCACCCACCTGCATCATTGTCATCCTCGATCTTTTCTCTCCTTCCAGAGGAGGATGAGCGACGACAAAAGGCGCTCCTGTCCTGTGGAGCAGAACCCAAGCGTCCCGAAGTCGCTGCCACATCCATCCAGCCAGCGCAGGTCAACCACGCGAGCTGGGCTGATGAGGCACGAACAGAGCCTCGCAACCACCAGCCACGCCCTCCGGCCCCAGCCCCAGCCCCAGCCCCCTGTCCCCTGCCTCCACCTACACCCATCACAGTCATCCCAATCCCTGTGGTTCCTTCTAACCCCGCAACATCGGCGCTCCATACAGCCTCCCCTATACCAGTGGTGACTTCTCTGGCTACAGCGTTATCCTCTGCAGGCGCTTCTTTACTCAGCCCTGTAATGAAGGACACGCACTCTCCCCAGCAGCAGCAGCATCTTCAGCAGCTTCAGCATCGCCCCCTGGTCACCCACGTGAAGGCAGAAAGCAGCACCTTGCCTCAGTCAGGCACCAGTCCGAAGCAGCAGCCTCAGGCCCTGCTGCAGCCGTACCCGACCCCCATCATCACCCCCCAGCATGCCCTGCTGGCCCAGCCCACTCTCGCACAGCCTCAGGGTCATGTATCACAACCGGTCCGGCCCAACGGCGCAGCCTTGGAGGACACCCGTGGTCTGGAGGGCAAGAGGCGACCTGGAGGGTGAGGTTATTTTATTATTTTTTTTTCTTCATATGCTTCACCAGCAAGGCTAAGGCTAAGGTAGATAACAAGGCATAGAGCATTGTGCAGTAAATGTGCAGTGTGCAGAAGGTTATCAGAGCTAAGGGATGTTATACATATAGAAGTTAAAACTGACTTGGATACATTGGTAATATGCAGCTCCAGTTCTAACCTAAATGCATCAACATTGTGCTTACAGAGCAGGAACCAGGGAGGTGCACAATAAGCTAGAAAAGAATAGGTGAGTTACTTCTACTTCTATACCTATTCCACATATTCTGCCTGTGCTTTAAACAGAATTGCACTGACTTTCATAACAACTGGATCTAGTTGAGGGAATTATATAGGCAGAGAAATGGAAAAGATTCCGATTTGTTTTCATTCATAAAGTTCAAGGCTGGAGGAAAAGAGCCTGTGTGAATGGACACGTGACTTTGTGTTTTCACGTTGTTGTACGTTTACATGCTTTAATAGATTCCACTGGTTATACTGGGTTAAGGTTCTTAACCAGGCTACTGTTGTCAGGAAATGCCACAATATAAGGCTTATGTGAAGACGTTTACTTTGATTGCATTATATTAACAGACCTGCCAAACTTTAGGAGCTCGGCAGTTGAACTTTAACGTACGTTAGTATGAGTTATCACTCAAAAATGACACAGAACGAGCGAGTCTTCCCAATCAGCCAGGAAACAACAACAACCCAGTCAGATGATTTGCCCATGTGTTTTGCACTCTTTGATATTAACTAACACTGCCTGGAAACCCCGCCCCCTCTTACCTTCATCCCACATGCTGTCGGGGCTCTATTATTATTATTATTATTATTATTATTATTAAATAAAGTCAGGTAATCATAATTAATCACGTTAATATGAATTAAAGCACTTAACAATTGATGCTAATCATGATGATAGTTAGTAAGTGTTAAAATACACCGTTTTTTCCCCTCTCAGATTTATTCAAACACCCTGCGCAGAAGAACAACAGAGATAATGTCGGCCTTGTGGACGTTAGACAAACAATTGGTAAAAAAAAATAAAAAATACTAATGTGGAAAATGTGGTGTAATGGTTACTGTTTACTGCACATTACTGTAGCATCACCTGTAAATCCACCACCAAGTATCGAGTTTTTTTGATCGCCGCTGCCAGCAAGCAGTTCCCGACTACACAGCTAGTAATATTATTACACCTTATCTAACTCGTCTGGAACTTAATGGTGGAAATGCTCGCTTTCCTGTCCTTTTTAGGCTATTGGTCTAGGACTATTACATAATTTATTGTGATTTTTCATAGTGGTTAGGGTTATTTATTTACGTATTTATGAATAGCTTTTCCACTTGGGTAAAAGCTGTTCATAAATATATGAAATATAAAGCTATTACATTATTCTGGAGCTTTAATATACCTCTTTTTCTGTACAATACTGTATATAATTCTTCTACAGTGACTGTCAATCCCACCAAAACGAAACCATTCATGACCTGCTCTGTGTCTGCTTTAGACGTGCGCACCTGAAGGAATGCTTTGAGACCCTCAAGAAGAACGTCCCCAACGTGGACGAGAAGAAGACCTCCAACCTGAGTGTGCTTCGAAGCGCCCTGCGCTACATCCAGGTACGGGCCTGACGCCTTCCTGAAACGCAGAGTAGCTCAGTAATACGCATTAGCAGGTCCCGTTCAGAATACACCTACCCTAGATCAGTAATTCTGTCTCATAAAAGGTGAAAGATCTAGACAGAGCGCTAGAAATTGGATGGGTTCTGAAGTTATGAACCAAATGGTGGCCTTGAAATGGGTTTCAGTGTGACACTTGTAGTTAGTTTGCTGTGTTGGGATGAAGTGTGTGTGGGCATGTTTTTATATCTTAGTGGGAATCAGATGTTCTGACGAAGATAGGAACATCTGACAGTTTTGACCTTGTAGAGAAGACGTTTGGCTGAAACCCATGAAGAAAACTTTTTTTTTTTTTTTTTAATCAAATACCGAGCTTTTTTTTTTTTAAAACAACAAAAAAAACTAAAAGATGAAAAAAATGTTTACTTGCAATAATAATTATGTTAGTGTACGATCATTAAAAGGATAATATGATGGGGGGGGGCAGGTTTTTATATTTTAATATATGAGGACCAGATGTCCCCACAAGGATAGGAATATTTGTGAGTTTTGACCTTATGGGGACATCCGGACTAGTGGGGACTACCTTTTTACAAAAACCCCAGTCTTTTTATTTAAAAAGCTAAAAGAACTAAAAGGTTTTATTTTGGTTGGTGAGGTTAATGTTAGGTTTAGGTTTAAGTTTAGGCTTAGCGTTAATTAGCTGTATTGTCCTCGCTATTATTGAAAACAAACGTGTGTGTGTGTGTGTGTGTGTGTGTGTGTGTGTGTGTGTGTGTGTGTGTGTGTGTGTGTGTGTGTGTGTGTGTGGGTTAGCAGATTTTTATGCAGTGGCCATGTTTGTGGTACCATTTGATTAGCCACGGACAGGATTGGATTAAGGAAGTTTGTTGTTGTAAAAGTTAATGTTTAACGCTGTGGGTGGGATGGTTATTCAGGGTCAGAGTGTCTGTGGTTTCCTGAAGCACCTGAAATTCCTAGGTTCAGTTTTTATGTCTAAAAAAAAATCTCTGTTAGAGAAAAATAATTAAATGAACATGAGGACTGGGAACTGATATATATCTCTAGTGTTTAAATAGTTTTTTATTTTCCCTAAATGTTCTGCTTTCTCTTTCACTTTTTCATAATGAACTGCGGGAGTGTGATTAATCCAGTATCACTCTCTGTTTCTCATGTTCTCTCTCCCTTCCCATCCACCCACACACGCGCACACACACACACACACGCACACACTCGCACTGCTTACGTGCTATTGGCAGGAAAGTGTCACAGGCATATGCCACACTGCCTTGTTTCGATCCTCGCTGGGAGATCATGCTTAGTCATTGTGTCCGTTTGTCCCTCTTTTTCTTGGTGTTTGAGCTTCTGATAATCCTAATTTTTAAGTTCTGGGTCACACTATGTGTATTCAAAATGCTATTAAGGTTCATATGAAGATTAACTGTTATGTTACATACATTGGGTCTGTTAAAATCAAGCAGCAGAGCAAAACACCCTCCAATCCCACAAAAAGGAGATTTTTTTTTTAGCTGTTTTGCAGAATATTTTTAAATGTGTTTATCATTATGGTGCAATATATTGAAGAAAAATATGATGTTCATAGTGCAGGGAAATAGGCCATGCAGTGACACAATTACTTCGAATCCTCCTGTACTAACACGGAGCCTCCTGTTCCCCCCTCCTTCCTGTGAGGCCACGTGAGGCCCGAGCACATGGCGAGCGCGAGCCCGCTGATGTCAGCGGCAGCTCTAGACAGACTCCTCCCCTCGATCCCTCCCTGCCCGTTTCTCTGCGAGTATGCCAGACTCTGTTTTGCTGCACACTGCTCTTCTGTAGCACATGCTTACTGGCGCGTTGACTCAAAGCTGCAGCCTCCTTAGGGGGAGTGAGGGCATGGTGAGACGAAACCAGAAAAGACAAAGGAAAGACTGTATTTTACTTCGGTAGTCGGGTCGAGTCTTCATTTTGTGTTTGCCAAGACATCTTGTACCTACTACAATTCCGTCTAGCTAATCTTTTGACATGAACAGCTAGGGCATCCTAGATTCCGTGATACGACAACGAAACCTTCGATTATGCAAACCTCTCCTACAAACCACATGGTTTCAGAAAAGTTTTTTTTATTTTTTTTTTTAAATAAATTGCAACACACTGTTTTATTGATGTTGTCACACCTCTTCTCGGATTTGAATCACCAATCTAGGAAGTAATTTTCCGAGATAATGATTCATAGCTTGCCGTCCCATGCTCGCTCGCATTCTTTCTCGCTTTTAATTATCCTCACAGAGGCTTGTTATGAATCGAGGGCAAACCCTGCGCCTGTGTAGCGAAGGAGAGAACACGAGGGGCGGCTGTAATTACAGAGGAAGGGTGGAGGAGCGCTGGGGTGTGGGCGTCTGAGAGGTGGCAGAGTGGAACATGGCAGAGGTTGCTCCGGCCAATCGAATCAGTCCTGCCATTACGGCTCCGCCTCCTTCTCTGTCGCCACGTTGCTCTCTTTCTCTTCCGTTGCCAGGGAGACTGCGGCGGGTTCCAGCTGTTGCCGTGGTGATATCCTGCGGGACCCGGCGATACTGTCTGCTCAGTAGCTGGAAGACAAAAGGCAGAGCAGGTCGAAACTGACCTGAGATCATTCAGCAGAGGCTACTTTGCATGTTTACGTTCTTGTGTATAAGCACAAGGGCGCGGTCACGTGACTCGTCCCACGACACCCATCCGCTTCCTTTTCAGAAGTCACTGACGGAGTCACGGACGGTGCAATATTTGTAGAACTTTTTGCATCAGTGTTTATGCCATGAGTCTGTTTAGTCATTCGAACGTGAAAATGTTCTACTTCCTGTTAATTCAGGAACAGCAGTTTATTACAGGGGTGTTTGACGAACATTTGTTAAGGTCCGGTTTCATAAAATTCTGGCAACGACATTTAAGTTTTAATGCTCAAACGTTAATGATTAGCTCATGGCTGTAAATAAGACTCATAAATTCAAAGCGGTCGTTTTGTTTCCCACTGGTGCTTCACAAAACCACTACTTTGTAAACGTACTTATTTATGTTTTTTCAGCAAATGATTGAATGTTTGTAGGAGTTATATGGGAATATCGTTGCAACCAGCAGATGAACAGATTAGATTTTAGAAATGATCCAGACGGGGTCAAGGTCACAACAAGGTCAAATGTCTGAAATAGTTTTCTTCTATGGATTTCTTCCTGGTTATGAAGTGCGTTTTAAGGCAGCAGTCACATGACTGAACATTTACATTTTAATACGTTTAACCATTAATGAGTAGCTCATGGCTAAGTATAAGATTCATATATTCATGTTTTGTTTCTCATTGGAGCTTCACATAACCACTCTTCTAGTGCCACTGGCTGAACAGATGAGACACTCGGGTTTTTAACTTGAAGTATGCGTTCTTCTCTGTCAGTTCTTTGAATATTCTGCTTTCGTCAACTCTTCACTAATCAGAATGTAAATGGAGTGAAAAATCAGTCTGTGACTATTCTTTTCGCCCTGACTCCTGTAGCTCGTCTCCGAACCAATGAACTGCTTTCGGCTAAATGAATGATACAGCTGCGTCGATAAACTGCAATCGAGGACCTGCTACAGACGCTGCACTGGTTCATGTCTAGACAGCTGGAGTAGCTGAACTACAGACAGGTTTTTTTTTTAATATATGTTCAGTGCTCTGCTACAGTAATTTTTCAGTTTGATCCACTTAAACACTTTGCATCCAGACCGCCGTCTGCCAGCTAGCGACCTCTGGTACATTACCAAGGACCAGGTTTACTCATTCAGATGAACTGTATTTAAATACATAAACATAAGGGCAGATGTTTATGGTACAAGTTCTCAGTACAGGGGGAAAAAAACAGTATATTGTTACATCCCTGCTTTGGCTCAATGTCAAAAAAACAAACTGTTGCTGACGAGAACCTCCAGCATTTCTCATGCCCGAGACCATCGAGGACGTTTTATATTTCTGCACCCAAAAAAAAAAAACATATCACAAGCTCATTGGCTTTCTATTCCTGGACTCATTACCCCTGACATTTTGTTTCCGGAAAAGTTTCAAACTAAGCTGAGACAGTTCCAGCAGAAAGCAAACACCCATTTTTGGAGCATAAAGCAGGGATTGCGTGACGCTAGCAGATTAAAAATAGAGCCAGGGTGAGCGAAGCGGCTGGTTTTAAAACCAAACAGCCAGTAGGATCAGATTAGCCAGTCGACGCGTTTCAGTCTGAAAGTCGTGTAATTTACTGGATGAGTCTAATGAACCGAGTCTAATTAAGACACGCTATTTATTAGGCGGCTGCTTTTGTGCTTGCCGGCGCTCGGATGTAAACGACAAGATCGGGAATGGGATCAGAATGAGGAATGGCCGAAAAAATGGCCACAGCGCTGAAGAGACCGATTCCGTCACTTTGTTACCAGGATGTTAATGGTGTTTTAAAGAAAAAATGGAAATCGCAATTGACCTCCACAGGACCCGTGTTGAATCATTCCTGCATTCATAAAGAGATCACCAATCTTTTGGTCGTTGCACCCTTTTGGATTTCACCAGTAAACTTGAATGCAGTGTGTGCGTGTGTGTGTGCGTGTGTGTGTGCGTGTGTGTGTGCGTGTGTGTGTGCGTGTGTGTGTGCGTGTGTGTGTGCGTGTGTGCGCGTGTGTGTGCGCGCGCTTGCTGTCGCGTTTCTGCACCGAAAGGCTTATGGCAGCCTCACTGACCAGACAGTCCAATCACACTAATCCTGGATCAAGCTGCATTCGCACACATGCTCCTTGTGCCTTCACACTGCGGCAGTTACTTTCCTATTCCCTTAATATCCGTGCTCACGTAATCATTCGCACGTTACCTAAATAATAATATATAATCACTCATTAAAAAAACCCTTTTCACATGGATTCCTTCTCTTTGTACCATTCATACACTATATGCTGCCTTGTTTGCACCAAATACAAGAATTTGAGTCAAGACAAGAAGGCAGTGCAGAGGAAAAACGAGATCGTAAAGAGCCATGTGCTCTGGGTAGCAAACGCTCGTCCGCCTGTCAATCACAGCGACATTAACCAAACGCGGGTGTCTGTATGCAGAAGCGGGCGGATGGCGCTTTCCTCTGAGGCGTGAATGGTAGATCGAAAAGATGTTAAAGTCAGCTTCCTGAGTCTGAGAGTGGGGCAGGTTGGTCTTCACCCTCCCAAGATGAAAGCCGTTTGTCTGGTGGGTGGGAACCTGGGGAGAAAGTGGGGAGGGGGGGAAAGCGAGGCAAAAGCTTGTTGTGACCGCTACTTACCAATAAGCAGCTCCAACATTTCTTTCTTTTATTTAAGCAGCCAAGACATCACGATAGCATCCTTGTTTTCTTCTCAGAAGACAGAGGCCGATGAATTCACAGGTCGGAGGTTACGTAGATAATATTGGCATGAAAGTGAAAGCAGCCAAGTCTCCTTTCCCCTGATTTGTCTTTTCCATGAGGGGAAATTTCTTTCTTTGTTTACTCAGACTGCTGCTTTTTTCAAGTGTCTCCCATACCTACAATTCATAACTGCGACGGACAAACCGTAAATATTGGCACCTCTGCAGTATAGCCAGTCTTTCCTCTTGGTCTCTGTCGGTATTATTGGTTTGGTGTAAACATGGTTGTGTCGTAACACGGTGTTCTGGAGCAAAAGGAGGAACCGGGCTGGAGTTTGGGCTGTCACTTACTTACTTTCAGAGAGAAGATGGCCACGTTAAAAACAGCATTTCATAACATACAGTGTAGTATTTTTGACCAAAATATGTGGCTATTAAATTTGGTTCTGAAATCAGGTGTTTCGGGGCTTTTTGTACCCGTCTCTCTGGGTTGTGAACACGGATACGATGCAATATCTAGAGAAAATAGATTCGGAGACAATCGTTTTAATTTTCTAGTTCCTGGAAAATGATCAAATTTCATCGATGATTCATCATTCTGCAAATCTTAGTCATGGTCCAATTAAATGCTCTCTAGAACCATATATTTTCTTCAAATTTCCGTTGGGGATCAATAAAGTACATCTGTGTATATATCTGTCTGTGTATTTATGCCCCCAGAGGCGGGACTTTGCTCTACAGCAGTAGCTTGTTAGCAGTAAACGTCATTTGTCGGTGTGCTTTAACGGTGCATCTTCTCGCACACTTCCCCTTTCCAGCTATCGCTTTGTTAATAAAAAACGGTTGGAGTTTATTCACTTTGACGACAGAAATCATTTTCACTAGATGGAGATTATGTGATAGACACTTCTCTGAGATGTTTTGCCAAGTTAATCATTTTGCTGCCCTCCATATTTAGCTACCTCACTAAGCTACTGTCAGGTTTGTTTAGATTGAGTGGGTGTGTGGTGCAACTTGGCTATGTCCACATGGACACGTTGTAGTTTTAAAACGCATCACAAACGCATTTGCTACGTTTACACCTGGCGTCCACATCCTTCCCTGAGTCGTCATGCTCCTATCATGTGACCTCAGCCTTGAATACCAGTGGTGAATGCAGCATGGATGCAGACTTACAAATGTTGCTGAGTTTGTTGTCTTCGCTAGGAGCCGTTGTGCAGTTAAATTCTGCATTTTGCAGTGCAAGCAATTATTCGAGCGATCTGCAGACAACCGACTGTAGAGTAGACAAACTGCTTCCTGTTTACACCGGCACACGTACGCCCAGTGTACACGAATGGTCATGTGGTGTGTGTTTTTAGGCGTGTTAGTATAGACGTAGATCATTTCTGGTATGAAGCAAAAACAGTCATCTGTTTTAAAGCTAAAACCTATTAGTGCGGCAAGTCAGCAAGAATTTCAACATGACATCACTCTGACTTCCTGTTTCCGAAGGAAATTCTTCAAATCACAGCTCAGAAGCCATTTCGTGGGGACTTGCTCAAGTATGAGCACACTTCCCATCCTAACTCGAGTTAATGTGAAATCTACCTGCAGTTAGACATTATGCTTTCATCCTGTCCTTTGTGAAGTCTTTTCGAAGTCCTCAGGCTAGGAAAGCATGTGACGATTAGCGCTAGGGTTCCCCTGGTTTTTGTGATTTGATCAGCTGACCAAACGTGAAACTGGGTCACCAGGTTGTTTGACCTGCAGCCGGTCTTCCTTTTATCTCTCCTTTGCTCAACCTTTTTGTTCATATATTTTATGACTGGTACAGCATTATGGACTTATGGAAGTGCTTTGTAGTCTCAATTTTAAAAAAAAAAAAAAAAAAAAAAAAAATGCCCCAA
>JAQQZX010000011.1:2258461-2268725 GCA_030068355.1 Notoglanidium maculatum | reverse complement strand
GAAAACATCGACCTGTGGGTAGGTAGAAATGATATTTTCCTTTCTGTTGTTATACAGGAATGTTTGTTCTTAGTCCCTATTACTCCTCCAATCAGGCAATTATTTTTTCTGTTCAGGATTTACCATTAAGTGAGTCTGGATTCTCTCTGGCATTGCTGGTAAATCATTTCTGTTAGAATCCAAAAAGAAACTCGGCCTGCAACAATGCCAAGACTATAGCTAATGACATTACTATAGATTCAGTTACATACAAGAGTCAGGTTCCTCCCCAACTGTAGTTCTTGTAGCGCAGTCTTAAATAACTATTAAATGTAACTGATTATACAACTGAAACTTATGATATGAAGTACTTTAATTAACAAAAAATAGGAGCAGGGTATAGGTATATTAAAATAGTAGAATTGTTTCTATTTTCAGGCATTTTTACAAGTTGTAAGCATTTTACACAGTAAACAGTAAAGGAATTGGTGCATTTCTTAAAATTTAAAAAGGGTTTTTATTTAAGGGTCATAAAAACTTTGAAAACATTATCCATGGTATAAACTTAGGAGAGGTTAAAAAAAAAATACTGCACTTCACTTACCGTGTCTGTAGAAATGCCCACATTTTGTTTATATAAATAAATCTATGTGTAGATGTTAGCTAACTTAAAAAATAATGATAAAACTATATAACATTAGCCAGTTTGTACATGGTTTTATGCAATGATTCACATTTCTATAAGTTAATTAGACAAAAATCCTGTTAACTTCCAGTATTTGGTTTAATTCAATCAGAAATTCTTAGACAGCCGTATAAATTTATTCACATACTCCCTTCCATGCCACTATAGCTACAGGCTCAATTGCTAAATTCAATTGCTACAGTAAAACTGGCCATTAAAGGGCACTCCAGATTGTCCTGAAATGCCCACATCCATGAACGTATTTGTCCCTTCACAGTTTGTTCTTAGCTTGTCCACAGGTTCTTCAAACACAGTGATAAATAGTACACTGAACATAGCCATTCAAAGCATCACTCCTGACTTGACACTCGCCTCTCTTTTTGTTCAGACTGGAAACCATTTTCACGCTGAATTTCGCTGTGGTTTTCCCAAAAAGCTTTTTGCAACTTATCCAATTCTGAGACTAGAGGAAGCCTGATGTCCAGATGCATCAGCAAACTCTTTAGCCATTCTTCTAGCTTTGCAAATGATGGCCTTGAACAGATTGTGAAAAAAAAAAACAGAGTTTAACTGGACGGTTATCTGCGCATCTGTATTTTGCAGAAGAAAAAGAGATTTAAACCCTACCGTTTTTCTGCTTCTGTGTCACAACAAAGAGCTGCAAGAGGAAAGAAGGCTGATGGACATTCTGCTGGACAGTAGCACTGTAGAAATTCCTTGACACCTAGTCCAAATTCCATAGTGCGTGGGAGATAGTCTGGATCAGCATACACTCTGCCAATAATCTGGTGGAAAGCAAAAGACACATGTTTACATTGAATGTTTTAAAATGAATGTAATATCTAATTAATATTTACGAATTGATTACCTCACAGAGAATGATTCCAAAAGAGAAGATATCAACACGTTCATCATAGCTAATACCTTATAGATGAGATGAAGAAGAAGAAAAAAATCATAAGCGCTTATGACCATGAAGAATCTGTGCATGCTTTGGTCTGTTTTGGTTCATTGTAGCAGCTCACCTCGGATCATCTCAGGTGCCATCCAATATGGGTTCCCCACTACTGTATATCTCTTTTTCCTATGTGGCTTACTCAGCTTTGACGCTTGCTCAGGAGAAGAATTCTTTGTCTGAGCTTTATCCTCCTTCAGGAGTCGGGCCAACCCGAAGTCCGCCACCACAACAGAATGGTTCTGTAAATATAAACCAAGAATGTAATGTTTGTAGGAACGACATGAATTCCCATGCTTTGCACCTGGAATTCCCAGATCTGGATCCAAATCCACTGCAACTCTGACCAGGATTAAATGATTACTGAATCTGAAAGAATGTATGAATATTCGCAATATTCTTCTGCCACACAGTGTAAACTGTTAACAGTAATCTATGGTCGCTAAGCACCATAACAGACAATGATCAGGTTATACTGTACAATCTACACAATTTAATCACAATTAATACAGAGTAGTTTAATGCATGGAAACAATCAGTTTTAGAGAAAGAGTTGTGGTCAAGAAGAAGGTCATGATTGTTATGCATCCTCACCTGTCTAACAAGGCAGTTGTGTGAGTTCAGATCTCGATGGATCACGTTCATGGAATGTAGGTAAGCCTAGACGAAGAAAACAAGATGGTCTGCACTGATAAGTTGCTCCATATAGTCTTCGCTACTGCTGTAGCAGCAATGTAGTTTTATCAGTTTTACATTATTTTTTTTTTAAATAAAAGTTGGCCAGGTTTGCGTGAATTTTTAATTGTCTATATTATAGTATAGTTCTGAAAACTATATTCATTCATGGACTTGAATTAATTTTTCTTTTGGGTGTATCTCAACCAGAAGTAATACACCTTTTAAAATCTGGTGGAAATCAAGTGAAAAGGAAGGAAATTTTATCAAACAATTCTGATGCCACTTTCACATTGTGGACATTTTTATAGTTGGTATGATTACAAACTGAATTGATTTGACTTATGTACATTTCACTATGGCATATAACTTTGCAGGAAAATAGCCTATACAAAGTTAAATTTATTCAATAGTTTTATTGAATTAAAACATTTCCATGTTATTTTTATGAAACATATATATTGCTTCTTAAAGTTGAGGTCTCAAAATATATTATAAAGAGAAAAACTCCCTATAGAAAAACCTTTTTGGTCAGATTGCCGGAATTCATCCTCAGTGACATCCAAAAAGTTTTCCCAAGATGCCACACATACTGTATTTGCATTATATTCTTGCAACCTGAAATAAATACAAACACAGAAATCTGTCACAGTAAGTGCTTACCATTCCTGCAGAAATGTCCTTTGCATAGCTTACTCTTAGTTTCCATGGATGATCAGTGTCCTGTCGATAAAAATATATCTCTTATTGGCATTACACCACACACTTTTAATATAATATATGATTCAAATAAAGAAATCATGGATTAGAAACAAATTTAAACCATTTTCTGTATGGTTTCCCTCAGAGTCCCTCCTGGCACATACTCCGAGATGAAGTTTACTCGCTTGTCTTTGTAAAGAACTCCAATAAACTTCAAGACATTTGGGTGATCCAGACAGCGCATCACTTTTACCTGAACAGTAAATCAAGTTATACGGAGTTAAAACTCTGTTGAGAAATGAGTTATCCAAATGCATGATCATAATACAATGATCACAAACCTCCTTGAGAAATGTTGTCTGGGTTTCTTCATCAACTCGAAGAAGTTCCTTCATCACCATGACTTCGCCTGTTTGCTGATGTGTCACCTAATGAACAGAGGTAGAAATTGCATTTAATGTAACTTTAACTTTTGGGCTCTTTGCTATAATGCATTGTAACTGGTTCTCCTTTACCTTGATGGCTTGCCCGAAACAGCCCTTGCCAAGAACTTCCCCGTATATGAGGTCCGAGGGACGGAAGATGCGCTCTGTTTTGTCAACTGGATCGACACGCAGAGATTCGGAGCGATTAATATTTCTTCTGTGAGATAGCAGTGAGAACTGTGAACTGGGGTTCTTTTCAATACTGCAACTGCGCCTACACAGGAACAAAGTGACCTCAGAGATTATTAAAAAAAAACTATCATCGTAATAAGTTAACATAACATAATAGTCATAATAATCTTAACATAATAAGATAACATAAGTTAGCACTTTATTTCAACAATCACTTTATTTCATCAATAACATTATCAAGTAATAAATTATAATTTCTTTGACAGTTTGACTGTATTAATTCCTACATTATGTGTTTGGAGCGATGGCGGACACTGTCTTTGTGAGGCGGGAAGAAATCTAATTTCCCTGGTTGGTCTGCTGCTTCGTCCAACAGACAAGATTGATCCTTGAGACTAGAAAGGCCATCAGGGTTGTGTTCAACAGTAAGCTTCAGGCAGTGCTCAAAGTCATGGATCATCGAATCAATCTGTTAGAGATTAAAATGTAATGCGTTATCATGACTAAGGAATAAAACAAGAAAAGGTGTGATGTGATAGAAATATTATCATTGACAGGCTTGGTCTTAATTTCCAATAACTCCAAATCCTGAAAGCTTTGTTCCTCTTATGCCACAGCAATTTGCCAATTCTTACATTCTCTTTTTAAATTAAAGAGTGACATATTCTTTTGTTCATATTTATAAAACATCAGCAAAACAAGTTACCAATATTTATCACTTACATAATAGCAACCATAAACATTTGTTCTTTCACCAGCTTCTGTTTTTAGTCTTTCTTGAAGTTATTAAGACAAAAATAAAAACGCAGCTTGTGTTACCAAAAAATAGTACGCACTCTGTCCTGAAGACTTTTCTGCTTCAGACATTACAGTGTAACTGACTGTTACAATTGACTGACACTGGAGGTTCTTTCAATAAATGTTAAACATTTCTTTAAATTAATTATTCCTAAATGAATCATTTTTAAACATATTTGTATCAAGCATCCACCATACAAGTCTGCATTAGCTGTTATTATAGAAACAATATTGTATTCGTACGAGCATGTTAATATAATCTGCCTTGTGGCTGGAACTACTGTCCAAGCCATGTTGTTATAGGAAAATATTAAAATAAAACTTCTGACCAATCAGAATCGAGAATTTCAACAGCATTGGGGTATAAGATATATTGCATTATGTATATAATATCTTACATCATTGAGTGGAATGTTTTGGACCGAGATTCCATTGATTTCAAGGACAGTGTCTCCAACGTGAATCATTTCCTTAATTTCGGGACTGGTCTTGGACGTATCTAACCTGGAAAGAATGCATGGTGCAGAACAATGGTGCAGAATGAGCCAAGATAGTGGGAGATGTTGGGGCTGCTAAAAGCTTGTGCTGTGTAATATACAGACTTACTGAGATACTTTGATAATGGGGCTGTTTTCATTAACAGGGCACTGATCCACAGTGAAAGAGAGACCTCTCCTGCTCTCTGCTGAAGGAGGAAATGACACCAGCGCCACTGTGTGAGGAAGCTTGGAACATCCTGTTCCTGGATGCCTCGCTGATGCACGCTGATAGTAACAGTGCTCACTAAAGATGAGATAAAAAAGACAGACAGGAAATGGGAAACTATTCCCATAATCATGGGGAATATTCCGATTCATGAAATTGATATAAACAGTGAATCCATATAAAGAATTTGTCTTAATTCCAAACCAACCAATATAATTTGGAATGATCCACCAAAGTATATGAATCCCCATCTCCAATGAACATGCTGCAGTGTTCACAGATGAAACATTCTGAATGATACTTGCGCTCTCCCACCACCTACGGAGGAAGGAAGCAGATTTTTTTTAAATAAAATTCAAAGCGAAAAAACAATGAAAGAGAGGATGAAGAGGTCAAGCATTAGAGAAGGGTTGTGGTGACATCAGCACTTGAAACATGAGCTGGATCTGTACAATGAATGAAAGAAAGGAAGAAAGAATGGGAAAGAGTAGAAAGGATTGTGTGTCATATGAGATCAGTTAGGGCGTTAAATGAATTACTCTCACAATAAGATAATAGGATCATGATGAATAGGCTCTATACAGTCATAACTAAACTAACTCGAGTGTCACCATAAATCTTAAGTATTCTTGTGAGATTTTTTTTAGCTTAACTATATAATGTTCTTACCATAATGACGCCAGTGGTGATGATCTCTGAGCATCCACAACACTGTTCTCCAAAGCGAGCCCAGTAGTCCTTTTTGCAAAAATACTGTCCATCTCTTTCATAGTACCAGTGAGAGAGTGCAGAGTTACACTCGCAGCACCTTCATTTGGTGAAAAGACAAGCAGTGAATCAGCAGCAGCTTGTGACTTTTGGTTTTGCGGGACGGCATTAATAAAGACATAACCTCAAACAAAATGAAGTCAAGAAGCTATCTGAATTGACTTAGTTTATGCGCTACCATCTAGAGAATTTTCATAGTGAATTCCTAGTGAACTCCATAACAGACAGCTGAGAATCAGCAACATACAATCATCCAGCATGCAGTCTAATAGTTTGTGTTAAGTGGTTTTAGACATATCTTTTGTATTTCAATTGTATTTGGGTTAGGGTTAGCGGGTTAGGGTTAGGGTTAGCCCTACCCTAACCCTAACCCTAGGGTTAACCCTAGGGTTATTCAGCGGGTGTATATCCTGCCACCAGTGTTCTAGTATCATTATCCAGGGTTGCCAAGTTTCAGCAAAATGTCCATCCCAACTACATCTCAAAAACCACAGTAAAAAACTGAAATTAGCACAAAATCCTAGGCTTTGTGTGGCCATTGTGGTGCACAATGCATTTTTTGATGTATGGACATTATCCATTCTATAATCCCCCTTTCCCTCTCCTAATCTTTGCTACATATCTAACAGTAGAAATGTACATCATAGACAAACTATCTGCACTTACACGTTACCCTTGTTTTAGGAAATGTATTAGGTTTAATTCTGGTTTTATTTTCTATAAAACAAGATCTTTGAGGCCTGAGGTATTTTTAAAAACAGCAACATTGGCAACCCTGTCATTAATAGTCCAGTCTGCTGCTCCTCAACCACTGAAAATGTTAATAGAGTGAGCATGGAGTACTGTGATTCCCACCCCAATGGGCCTCTACTAGTGTTTGTTGTAGTTCTCATTTTTGACCACTAGGTGTAATAATAACACTGTGGATCTAAATGAGGCAGTAGGCGGTTTGCATTAACCTGTTTAATGCGCAACTTGAAATTGCAAACTAAAGATTTTTAAACGAACTCTCAAATATTGCAAAAAAGTTCATATGCTTGTATATGGTGATTCGACAAAGTAATATTTTGCAAAACTAAAATGGAAAGACATTGGTTTTCACATTTAAGTCACATGACATGACATGAAGGGGTGGTGGGTGCAATTGAAATCGCCATGCCAACACGTATCTGGTCTTGGATATCCATAGCTGTGTTTAATTGGAATGACTATCACAAGAGGAGAAACTTAACTTTAACATCAGTCAGTGGAAACACAGACCATTCGCAATTGTGTTTTGTTGACTTAAAAAAATCACTTCTATTTTGTGCAACATTGCAAGGTGAACCTGCAATACAATTGTGCAATATCTAGAAAGAAATGAAAATCAATGGAATATTGATTTATATTTGTCAAATAGCAAAAAAAAAATTTTTAATTATTGGTCAGTCAAAAGAGATAATTAGAATTTCTATGGAATCTTAGATGTATAAAAGAGCTATTGTTACTATGCTGCTATTACTGAAGAAACTTCAGGCACAATTATAGATATTTAAGTTCTAACTCACGTCATATTTTCTATATATAATAATCACTGATCAGTTAATCATGTTGTCATAAAAAGAACTGGGAAGTTTACCAAACTCTGTAATATCAGTACAGGAAATTTCCCCTTCCCGTAGATATTGCTTTTTCTTTTGTTGTGTCTCACTAGACTCTACCAAACAGAAAGTACCCCAGCATGACATGGACTCTTTCATCTACTCTTCAGTGCTTCTATGTGCTTCCTCTCACAGTGGATTGAAAACAGATGGCAGTCTTTCTTCTTGTTGTAATCTAGGGTTAAATGTCATCTGTCTCCTCCCATTCGTACTTCTCTCGTGTAAACATTCCTCAGAATTTCCTTTTTCAAAACAAAAACAGATCCAGAAAACGCCCTTTTTCAAACAATCTAAAAATTATTCACCGGCCCGTCATGTGATTAGATATTATCTCAGTTCTGCGACATGCTTTTGTATCGCAGCAGGAGTTTTTGGAAAAAGAGGTGGAGAGACAGCAGAAACAAAAGCTGGATTAATGGTCTGTTTGTATTACACAAATTACTTACACTCGAGTAAGCGATGTCTGAGTTCAGAATTTAAGAGATGCAATAATAATGTGCAGGGTGTGACTTGTGAATTGAAGGTGTGAACCATTTCCTGTCATACAGCATTAATTTAACAGAAAAATTGCAAACATCAGAATTAGACAGATTTAAACAAATTTCAACAGGGTTGTGAGTCAGCCTACCTTGCACTGGTTCTTCTCCTGTAACGTTCGTCCTGTTGAGACATGTGTTTCAGTAGTATAAACCGGTTAATGTGCTCTCTCTTTCTTTTTCTCCCTTGTTCATACTACATGAAAGGGAAGTAGAGTAAGTGGGAGGAGAGGAAACACCAGCTGTACGGAAATACTCTCTCAACCGTTCCAACTGCATCAGAATGCTATTGAGTGGCTGTTTTTCTTTACGAGGCTCCACAGATGAGAGTAAATGTTCCTGATGCATACAAGGAGAACTTAAGCTGTGCACACAGTGACCATGTCACTGTGTCTGTCCCTAACTTTAGCCGACCCCATATGTCAGATTGCTCCGGTCAGCAGTTAAAGGGGGGGATAACGTTACACTCCCACCTGATAGCTGAGATCCTACAGAGAGCAGGAGCATGTAGAGACCTGCTCAAATGTCATCAGAGTCCCTCCTTCTGTGTGTCAGGGAGGAGGAAATGAACAGGAATTCCACTCCAGCTGGAACATGTTCAACCCCCTACTGATTCCTAACATCATTAACTTGTAAACTATTTAATATGAAGACATACAGTGCAACCATTAAGTGTATGGGCTTTGCAGATCTAATTTTTTCACCTACGGCCTCTGAAGCAATCTAGTTTTCCCCCTTTGATATTTTCTATTAGAGTTACACCATTTGACAAATGTCCTTAGTCATCCTTATTCATTACATTTTGTCTGTAATCCAGTTCTTGTCTAATCCAGTTCTTCACTTTTTCAGACCACACCGATACTTTTGACTTTTTAGATCCACTGAATGTAATTGAAGGTTTTCATTACTGAAAATTTTATTTCTGATTTAGAATTTAGTGCTCTTAAAATTTCTGACTGTGCACACCTGCCTTTCTGAACACCAGATGTGTGGTGCTTTTAAAGGCCCGGCTCACCCTTCCCAGAATCCAATGCATTGTTTTTGTTTTTAAAGCACGTGACTGGTGCCTGCTAGCTCTCTGTGCAGCAAAGCCTCTGCAAATTCACTGTTAGTGATCTCTTCAAAACCCATCTCAAATAATTTCTTTATCTATATTTCATACATGGAAGCTTTGGATAATATATGCTTTATCTTTTCTTTCCTTTGCAGCTGCCCATGAGACGGTCGAAGCCAGTTCTGCTCCATTACATACAGAATAACCGTACGAAAAAATAATGGATCAGTAAAAAGAATTTTACATGTAAATACCTTGAAAAATACCTTCAATTTCATGTTGCAATTTAAGATCTATGGCCTAGGATATATTGCGGTTTGTTTTTGGAATATTGCTACCTTTGAAAATGGTAACAATACTTGGCACAGAGATTCTGAGAAGGTGATGTAAGATAATATATTTTTTGCAGGACAGATATATGTTCAATGAGCATGTTAAGATTTTTTTTTAAGTTTATATTAGTAGTAGTTGCAGCAGTGGCAATAATAGGAATCAAAGTACCCCCAAATAAGCTGAAGTTCCTTGATGAACCGCAGAAATGATCAGAAATGATGCTTTGAAGCACCCAAAGTGGAAATCTGGAAAAGTTCGAGGAGCCTGATAAACTACCGCAAGTTCCTCACAGAACTGAGGAAGGGTTCCACCAATGAAGCAAACTGAGTCGCCCTAAAAGGAGCCTCAAGTATTCTTTAATTTTCAGAGTGTATGAGGAAACATTGACTAGAAATTTTGCTGACTCTACTCAAATTATGACAAAGTCTGGACAGATTTCATTGAAGTTTATCAGTTTAAATCATATATAAGTGAAAGTTAGCCTATTCAGCAAATGACATGAAAGTAACCTAAACTTTATAAAATGTGTTTTTCTGATTAAACTACCTCTCAGTTTCATTTTCCAGTTCTCATAAATGTCTGTAGTTCGATGTAGATGTCGACGGCCTTTTTATTCAGTTTTTATGGCTTGTAAGAGTCAACCCTCTTAACCTAAAGTACCCCCCATCCATCCATTATCTATACCACTTTATCCGTCTGGGTCGCGGGGAAGCTGGAGCCAATCTCAGAAGACTTCGGGTGAGAGGCAGGGTACACCCTGGGCAGGTCGCCAGTCCACCACAGGGCCGACACAGACAAACAGCCACACACGCTCGCA
>JAQQZX010000011.1:2219920-2232426 GCA_030068355.1 Notoglanidium maculatum | reverse complement strand
ACACACACACACACATACACTCACCATTGGCCCCAAGTCCACCTTGACCAAGCTGAGCTACAGATTGAGAGAGGGAAATGAGAGATATATACAGAAGCAGATCATTGATCCTATTATACAATCAATTTAAAGCTCACCAGTTTGAGATCCTGTAGCTACACCTGGAAGAACTCCTTGGCCACCAAAACCTGCACACAGAAAATTTGACTAAATTTCTGAAATTAATCAAAGTAATTTTTCTAGATGTCACTAAGTGCTTCAATGGTGTATTTACCTTGTCCAGGAACAATACCACCCTGGTACAACCCAGGAACACTAATACCTAATTTAAGATTTAACAAAAAACACATTTTAAACAGAGATAGTCTTGCATTTTCAAATCCTAATATGATGCCAAAGAATAAGTGGCAGAACCACATTACCTGGTACCGGTGCCTTCCCTGTCTTGCCAACTTTGCGCCCAGGGCCTGTTCCAGTACCTGGTAATCCGGTTTGTGGTAAAATAGGTGCTAAAGTGACAAAAATAACAGGGACACAGTCAATGCTTAGGCATCTGTTTTCCAAACAAATAATGTGACAAGATCCATGATTGTGAACTACCTCCACCAGGGCCAAATCCAGTTCCACCAGGGCCAGCTCCAACTCCACCAGGACCAACTCCAGTTCCCCCAGGGACAACTCCAGCTCCACCAGGACCAATTCCAACTCCACCAGGACCAACTCCAACTCCACCAGGGCCAGCTCCTACTCCACCAGGACCAACTCCAGTTCCACCAGGGCCAACTCCAGCTCCACCAGGACCAATTCCAACTCCACCAGGACCAACTCCAACTCCACCGGGGCCAACTCCAACTCCACCAGGGCCTACTCCAGTTCCACCAGGGCCAAATCCAGCTCCACCAGGGCTAATGCCAGTTCCACCAGGGCCAAAACCTGCACCACCAGGACCTACTCCAGCTCCAGAGCCAATTGCAGCACCACCAGGTCTGACTCCTACACCACCAGGACCAAATCCAGCTCCACCAAGACCTATTCCAGCAAGTCATGTTGTGGATTTTATGAATAATATAAGTTTAGAATTTTCTCTGCTATGGCTACTTAAACTTCAAACATCTAATGTCTACCTTCAAGATCCATCTAATGATCACTAACCTGTTTTTGGTAGTTTCTGTCCAGCACCAGGATAGAGACCTCCAGCACTGCCATAGAATCCATATATGCCTAAAAACACATATCATAATATAGACTGGAAATCATACCAACATCTGTATTTTCAGATACTATATGAGAATACTATGCAATTGCACTGGGCAATTTTTTATTTTTTATTGTTCAATATTTAAGACTTGCAATCCCCCTGTGAAACCTGTCTTAATGATTCACCAACATTTTAAGACGGTAGATTCATGGATTATGGATTCATGTTGTGTCCCTTCCTACCTTCTTGTTGTCTGATGTAGACAGGTGTAGAATTGATTTTCATTTACTGATGTGGCTACCCAAACCTTCTCTAAAGCCATTCATAAAAAAACTGAGAAGGGGCACATTTACCCACACATTTAAATTCAGGAGTGAATTCTATTCTAAATATTTGATTGAATTTGTCTGAGGACCTTAATAAGGCAGAATGTTAAAACAGTCCTTCTTTGCACAATACATGCCATATGCCTTACATTAAATAACACTGGAATAATACTTACATGGTTTTGGATACTGTCATTAATTTATATTCAAATTAGATCTCATTGACACCTATTACTGTATATGCAATGTCATTTTTTGAACAACCCCATTATATCTTTTTAATATTATAATCTTACCTGATTTCCTGGGTTTTCCTCCAGCTCCTAAGAAAAGGTACAATATGTTGACTTATTTAATCATTTATATTATTTATTATTTATTAAATAATAAATTATTTATTTGTAAATGTATCTCAAACTATGACAATTTTCTACATGGCTATAAACATAAAATCTGATCATCCACATCTAATGTTTGTAGCTTACTACAAAGAACAACATAAAGTGTCTTAGTAAGATGGTGGGCCACCATAAGCCACCAGAATAACTTCAAAACACTTTAGGTGAGATTCTACAAGTCCCTGGAGCTGTACTAGAGGGATACAACAATTTGTTACCCCAATTGATAGTCTCTCAATTGGTTTTGTATGATTGTGGTGGAGAGAGCTGACATGTAGGTCCAGAATTTCCCATAGATGTTCAATTGGGCAGAGATCTAGTGATTGTAAATCCCATGAGCCCTGTGGATGGGCACATTGTCATTCTGGAAGAGACCACTCTCATCAGGATTATAGAAATGTTTTATCATATGATGACGTTCCCATAATGTGAACCTTCCTTGCCCCAACAGCAAAGCAGAGTCCCCATTTTTTAATTTGTCACCTGTCTGCATATTTAAATAAGTAAATTAAGGTTCCTTACCTACTCCCACTCCAGCAGGACCATAACCTAAGCCAACCCCACCAGGACCAAATCCTCCAGGACCAATTCCACCTGGACCAACTCCTCCTGGTCCGACTCCTGGACCAACTCCAGCTGGGCCAACTCCTCCTGGTCTGACTCCTCCTGGACCAAATCCTCCTAGACCAGTGCCACCTGGATCAACTCCTCCTGGTACAACTCCACCTTGACCAATTCCGCCTGGACCTACTCCTGGAACAATTCCTCCTGGACCAACTCCTCCTGGTCTGACTCCTGTTCCGATTCCTCCAGTACCAACTCCTCCAGGTCCAATACTCCCAACAGTCTGTCCAGTGCCAAGTCCTCCCAGGCCTCCTATAGAAGAAAATAGGCAAATGTGCATTTAGACCAGAATGTTTATCCCCTTCATATATTGTATTTTTATATATATTGTATTGGAAGAAAAATGACAATACTATTTCAGCTAAAGGTACTGACCCAGTTTTGAAGGTTTCCCACTAATGCCTATTAAAAGAAACCAAAAAGATAAGGTATTTTGCTAGATTTCTAGGAACATGCTTTAAAATGCATTCATTCATATTTTGCAACCATAATAGCAGAGGTAAAAGCATTACAACAATATTGCATTATATTATCCTAAACCTTTACAATAGCAACACCTCAACAATAACCAATTAGTTATTTTTCTTAACTTTTTATAGAATTCTATTAACTATTTATAAAGTGTACACTTAACGTTCACTCTAGTTAAGGGATAAGTACTTGGTCATTATGTCTAACCTTGTCCAAGTCCACCAGGGCCAACACCTCCAGTTCCTAGACCATGTGGACTAATACCTCCAGGTCCAAATCCTGCTCCAAGAGTACCAGGCACCCCAGCACCAAGACCTAGTCCTCCAGCACCTAATCCAGTAACAGTTATAACACCCCTCCCTCCATAAACACTGTGCCAAATATTCTCTTGCATTTTACTATGGAAAAGTAATGGCATGCAATCAATTCATAGATTTTCAGTGTTATAAAAATAAAAGCATCAAACTCACCAGGCCCTGCACCTCCAGGCACAAGTCCTCCTAGACCACCACCTCCAACAGCACCAGTTCCAAGTCCCTGAGAACCATATCCTGGCCCTAGTATAAATTTATTAATGACACATTTACCATATTAAAATTGTTGTACATTTTATTAAATAATAAATCTTCTGAAAAGGTGATATCTTGCATACTCTATATAAGGAAATATTATTTGTATAATTATAATAGAATGGTTGACTCCAGTCTCAACTGTTTTGGAGGCTTGCCAGCAGCCCCTGGTGTAAAAAATAAAGATTGAGCAATTAAACAACTGTAGCAATGAAAAATTAACAAATTGTGTGTAATGTGATGATAAAGATACTTGATTCAGTCTGAAAATTATTTAAGCTCTTATACCTAATCAGATATCAACCCATGAGAAACAAAGTACAACAAATAATACAGTCACAAGCGAGCGAAAAGTTTGACTAGTTTTGGGTTTATTTGATCTTCTTTGGGAAACTGTCATAAGATACTAAAATAATTCTATAGTGTAAAAGGGCAACTATTATCACATTTTTCATCATCATTTCTGAGTCACAAAGTTATGCACAGTTAAAGTTAATGTTAGCAGATTTAGTAATTTGTGACCTACTCAGATTGCATTGCTTTATAATCTAAACATGAATCTCAGAAATTTACAAATAACAATGCAACAATTTACCTTAGATAAGATGAGCTTTGAAATTGCTTATATGATACATATCATTAAATTACATTATTAGCATCTAACTACTATTCATGCTTTTCTCAGCACACATTCCTTTTGATCAAAAGAACAATTTTAGAATTTATGATTTCCACGAACCTGCTCCAAGTCCTCCAGTTCCCAAGCCACCAACACCTATTCCACCAGTTCCCAGACCTCCTGTGACTTGTCCACCTGTTCCAGGACCTCTACCAAAACCACCTGGTCCTACTCCTCCTGTACCAGTACCAGGAACAAATGCTCCTGTTCCAAGTCCCAGCCCACCAGTACCAAATGCAGTCCCCAATGTACCAGGACCTATATCATAACAAAAAAATTGTGTCCTACTATGATATATCTCATGTATATTGCTTTTAAATAAAAGATAAGAAAATTATGTATGGCCATAATAATTAAGTATAGGGTTTCACTTACCAGCTGACTTCCCCGGCTTGTAACCAAGAAATCTCTCTGGTAAAACTACATTGAAATAGAGGAAAACTAAATATTTTGATTTAAAGTATATAGAACTTTGTACATATTTTTGTGTTTGTCATTGTACATGGCATGGTTAACAATGTAAAAATTTTAAATTTTTTAAAAATCACATACAGTATATGCCTAAGACTTAAACAAGACTTCTGATCAAGATTTATGTGCCTTACGCTTTTTTAAATTAATTGTGCTAGAAAATTAATACTAGCATATCTTGTGCTTATTAAAAGGAAATATCTACCACTTCCTGCTCCAGGACTGATGCCAATTCCTGGTCCAGTTCCCAGTGCACCTCCAGGACCAGCACCAAGACCACTCCCTGGAAGGACTCCGGTCCCTATACCTCCAGGACCATGTCCAATGCCTACGCCTACCCCAGGTCTAATTCCAGTACCAAGTCCAGCTCCAAGACCCCCTACTGGACTAGCTCCAGCACCCTGTCCAAAACCAGGACTGATGCCAGCCCCTAATCCAGGCCCAACTCCCCCTCCTCCTCCTCCTGCAGCTGGTATGTAGACTCCTGCAACAGAGGACAACAACCTTTAAGTGTGGTAGTTATTAAATTTTTTTGGAATGATGGATGAATGAGAACAAGAAATGTAGTGAATGTATACATTTCAAATGTGTATGTTTAAAGACACAAGTGGAACATATAAGGTACCATTACTATCATTACACATATGTAGTATAAGATATGACAGTATAGGGTTTTGTGCATATCCCAAAAGAATGCTGGGGTCAGAGATTACTCAAGGGCCCATAATTGGGCCCTTTACTTTACATTACAATACTTTACATTCTCTAAGCCATTATTCCAGATACCTGACCTAGTGCTGACCCACTACCATTCCACTAGTTACCTGCTGGCCAACTACCATTCTTCCAGTTATCTGCTGACCCACTAACATTCCACCAGTTACCTGCTGGCCCAGTACAATTCTTCCAGTTACCTGCTGAACCACTAATATTACGCCAGTTACCTGGTGGCCTACTAAGATTTTTCCAGTTACCTGCTGACCCATTAACATTCTTCCAGTTACCTGCTGGCCCACAATCATTACACCAGTTACCTGTTGGCCAACTATCATTCTTCCAGTTATCTGCTGGCCCACTATTACATTACTAACAAGACCAGTTAATAGAATCCGCACCTGTTGTAAGGCACTATCGTCCTCCAGGTTCATAGAACTTTAGACATTCAAAGATACATGTATTTTTGTAAAAAATAAAAATAAAAAAAAAAAGTGCATGGTAATTAACATTTTCATGGTAATATTTTTAGGAAATTAAGAAAATGATAGTCTAGATCTAGAAGTTTGCCAAGTTAAAATTTAACATCTATGGGATCATCTTCTTGTCTACTGTACAGTTTTAGGGGAACAAAAACTCTTTCTAGAGTATATCAATGGTTCCTTGGATAGTTAAGGGTCTGGAGCTTCCAGAAACAGCTGTAATTGGAATATTCTGTAAGGGAGAAACACTCAGGTTCTATGAAGAACCATTCAGGATCACTCCTCCAGAGGGACAAATGAAGAACCCTTAAGGGTACATAAATCTTTTCTTTTTATAATAATGTATGATACCATGAGAACAGTACATACCTGTAGTTTGTTACTAGATAGCAATTATACTCTTCATTCATGAGCACATGTAGTGGAATAACTCATTGTTGAAATGAAAAGGGTGAATTGAAATTTCTAAACTGCATCAAATCATGCACCTGCAAATAAACGATTAAAGGTACCTTCTACTTTATATTGTGTTTTGCTAGCCATGTACACAGATGTCATGCATTTTACATGTTTTTTAAATTCAAGCATTCAGACAAAACTACTTGAACTATTTGAAATATACTAAACTTAGCTTTAGTTTTGTAAGTTGCATATTACTACAGGGGGGATACAAGTCTTTTAAGAGCCTTGACTCTAGTTTGTAGAAATGCACTAAAATAATGATTGAAAATGCTGGAAAAATATTTTCATTTAGATGGTATGTTCATAATCTAGGATGTGATTACAGGATAAGATTATTTATATATTTATTTCCTCCAACTCATTGTTCTTTTGCAAAATGTAAAGTCTGTGATTTGAGTGTCATCTCAATTAAAGCCATACTTTACTTTTAAAATTCTTTTTGCTTATGTTAACATAAGTTATTATGCTTAAGCTCAGTCTTTCACCATTGGTTGAACCTGAAAGACAAAGGCAATGCAGAATAAATGTAAAAGTCCCCATGAACTTTAGCTCAAGATCTTCTGAAACCAAGCTAGATTACCTCAGTTTATACCTTCTGCCAAAGACACACAGTCTATTTATAAATATTGAATCACTGTCTATAATAATGAATGAAGGGTGTTGTATTTTAGAGCATCTGGAAGGTTTCATAGAGGGAAAGCCTGTATCAAAAAGCAGGTGATATCTTACCTCCTTGAAGTGAGGGTCTACACAGAGCCAGCAGGACAAATCCATGGAAGAGCAGCAGAGCTTTGCCCCTCGCCATCCTACTCTGTAATACCCCTTTCCTTTAGCAACCATGGGGTTTTATTCCCCCTCAAAAGCTCATAGCTGTACACCCATGCCTTGAAAAAGGAGGGAAATTGAAGTGGGATGTCCATGTGTGTGTGTATGTGTATGTTTGTGTGTGTGTGTGTTTGTGTGTGTGTGTATGTGTGTGTGTGTGTGTGTGTGTGTATGTGTGTGTATTCAAGATGGGGGGTTGGACAAAGGTAAGGGTATGATTCACTAAATAATTACTACACCCAACACTGCGTCTATGTTCATTTCACTTTTTTTTTCTCTTTAACTCCACCTCTGAGGCCCCCAAAATGATTTGTGCTTGGGAAACACATTGCTGAACAGATAAAAAATAAGACACAGAGAGAAGAGAAATAAAGTATTTAAGAGAAAGAATTCATCCCACCAAACATCTCTTGCATGCCAAATATTTTTATTCAAATTCCAAGAATATGACATTTTTCTTTAATTCATTGCTCCAGAGACATACCAAAACAGGTTATTTGGTATGCAAGCTATCAACAGGTCTAGACACTCTTATGTTGCTTTACAGAAGGTATTGTAATAGTTGTGCTCAATTAATGCAATGTATCATAAATTTTCTGAAATCATGAAATTGCCTGGTATCCAGGTTCAGTGCCTTTTGCAATCTAAGGGGTTTCATGGAAAGGTATCACATTTTTTTACTTCTTTAGTTAAGTTCATTTTTGTATTTTGGTGATCTAGCTCTCCTTCTTTGGGCTGGGATCCTTCTGCCAGAATGCAAGCTGTGTTTTTAGGCTGTTGGCAAGAATAAAGATTAGGTCATTCCTGCACTGATAGACATTTTGAAATTGAACGTAAAACCACATATATGCAGAGAGAGAGAGAGAGAGAGAGAGAGAGAGAGAGAGAGAGAGAGAGAGAGCGCATGTATCTTGGTAGGGAACAAGTGTCCAAACAATGTTTGGCAGGCCTCTCTACAACGAAAACTTAAAATATAAATAAGTAAAACAGCCAAAAGCTTTCCTCTTGGTTAGTAAGGTTATGGTTGCATTTGGTTGTAGGCATAACAGTAATTGGCTGCATAAATGTCAATGAAATGTCCTCACAAGGACAAAATTTTAGAGAAACATCTTGTTATACAAATGACATATAACACACAAAACAGGCATGTTCTTCATTAAAAAGCCTAATGTATGACAAAAAATAAACTAACCAGAGCTGTAATGATGTAAGCAATTACAAGTCAATCACAAGATGATTTTTTCACAACACATTTTTGTTCTGTGGTCCAAAGCAAACCATTTTGAACCTTTCTTCCTTCCAAAAAAAATCAACATACCATGTTAGCACCACATAGTGTAATTACAGATGTGCAAATGTCCATAAATTCACAAAGATGACTTTGTTCATTTCAGTGGACTAGTTGCATTGGTAACATGCATAGCAACAATATGATGCATTTGGTAAAAAAAAAAAAAGAAAGAAAGAAAGAAAGAAAAGAGATACAAAACTATACATGACAATTCTTATCTTTGCATACAGACTAAAAAACACACTGACATCCAAGTCCAGACAGTTTTTAAAACAAGATATCTGGCTCATGTGAGAACTGATAAGTTAAGTCAGTTAGTTATTGGCCATTGCGTGAAGTGACTTCGCCAATGTTTAATGTGCCTTTAATAAAGCAGTGGATTTGCAATGGAGCAGGGCTGAAGCTTGCACAATGCTGTAATTCCTTAACGCAAAACAGTGTAATACCTTAATTGGACACAAAAGCTGCTTTTATTGCCTTGCGTGAAACATGATTGAAACCATTTTTACGTACAGTTTGATGGAGCAGCATAGTTATGCGATGAAATAATTGTAGAATAAAAACAACAGGGGAAAAGGGTCTACAGAGGAGATATACATTTCTCTCCCATGTTGATAAGCTGCAGCATGTATGTAGAGAAAACGGGAAAAAAAGACAGAAAAAGGGAAGGTTTGGAAATGAGGCCAATGCCGTCGAACCACCATGATATTGAATTTGGTTAAAGGTGCAATAAATTTACAAACTCAGTTGTTATGCTGTGTCCAGCATAATGGGATGGGATAAATGACACAGTGAGATATATATATACTAATTATTATGCTGCAATATCTAGCCTATAGTTTAATTATAATAATCTTATATATCTTATTATAATCAAACCCCAACCCAACATGGAGAAAGCTATAGATTTCCTCATAGGGACCAAGCAAATGTCCACACATTGTCAAAACCCTCAGATATTCCATGTGGTTCCCACCAAGACATATAAACATTCCTGCTCACACACACACACACACACACACACACACACACACACACACACACATACACACACACAATTCAGCGTTGTGTGCCCAGTGCCCTGCACTCTTTGCCAGCTCAGAGAAGCATATCACAGTTATGAATAAAACTGTTGATTGAAATGCGCCTATTTTCAGTTTACCTAATGTCTACCTTACGTTTACCTAACGTCTGCTGTCTATATAAGGATCTGCATGCTGCCTGCTTACACTCCCACAGACTACACTCACCATTTAACAAGGCTAGGGGAATGTGGATTGTTTTTCAGCAGGATATCAGAATTTGGTTTCAGGGCCCCTTTAGATAAGTTGGCATAAATTGAACTTTTCTCAGGTTACATCTTGTGCAAATTTCAGAATGAAATCAATAACACACACACACATGTGAATGAGCTATGCAACTGTCATGAGGTGGTCCAGTCAGGAAAATCAGTCAGATGAATTCTGCTAGCAGCCAAATATGACAAGAAATCCTTGTTTGACCAAAAAATCTGCTTTTCTGGTTTATAGCTTAATGATGATAAAATCGTAGCTTAATGTTGATCATCATTATAATTCATCTCAGATTCAACTCAGATCTCAGTAGCAATGTAAAAAGTCAGAATGGCCATTTTGAGTCGGCTTGCGCCAACAAGCTGAGTGGGATCTCATGTACATTTCTTAACTTTATGCAAGGCGAAGTCAATGTGTTAATAGTGCAAAAGCTAAGAAAAGAAAAGATGTTTCCCAGCATAATGTGCCGTTGACTATAGAATTGGCTTTATCTATTCTGAATTATTTTCGACAATTAAACATTTGAAGTACATTTACACAATTACATGACTCACAATTAAAGTACATTTAGCTGCTGTCTTTACCATCACAGCAGCCATTAATGAATTTATTAGTCAACTAGTCTGCAAAACCAATACCTTATATACCCTTTGACACATCTACTTTAAGACAACCTGAACATATTTCACGAACCCACTGCAGGAATGCTTTATTTTAATTATTATACTTCACTGTGCAGATTTCATGTAAGGAAAATAAGGAGACAGTTTAACAGGTGCTGGGGTTAAAGCAGTCTGTGTAAAGATTGTGAGCTAGTTTTTATTGCTAGTTTGAAAATAAATGTGATTTCTACACACAGTGAATGTCATGCTTTGATCAAATTATTGGTTATGTTGTAATGCTCTTATGTTTAAATACTTATCCAAAAATGTATAACTCACATAATGAATAAATGAATGAATGAATCAATCAATCAATCAATGAAGCAATAAATAGCCTTTAGAGAATCCGTGTGGACGTGGAATGGAATCGTTAAATGCTAAAATATTTAAATGAGTGCATTTCCACCCTCCTTTTTCAGACTTTAAAATACTAGTCAATATGATACTCAAAAGAGAAACATGTTTCAGTTTTTAAAAATTAATCATACCTAACATCTGCTGTGTTCAGTTTTATACCTGCTTTCATCTATATTAACAGTACTACCAAGAAAGCACTGACCATCTCCTTTTTTTAAGTCAAATCCCATATAATTAATACCCTGCTAATTAGTATTATATAACAATTCTCAAAGACATTTCTAAAGTATTTAATCTGCAAACTACAATATTACTCTTGTGTGGTTCAACAGAAAAGCATGCACCCTAAATTTGTATTTTTTTTTAATTAAGTAAAATTATTAATCAGTTCAGTTATAAGTATCTATAAAAATTCTAAAAGGTCTTCCTGATATCCAGAATTTTACCAATTTTATCAATGATATCGATATCATTTGTTTCACAATATTAACATATTCTTTTTAGATTTCACTCTTTTCAATGCCATGTTGAAAACAGAAAATACAGGGAACTTAAAAACTGAGAAAACATACAGTTATCTTCAATTAAAAACCAAAATTCATAGTTTCCTGAAGGTGCATAAATATTACAGAAATAAAAGCAAAAGGAGTGTTTGAGAACAAGACTAGACATTATTTGATTTATTTGGTCTGCACAAACATACAGTATTTTGTGAGTTTTATGATGTAAGACTTGTATGACTCAAAGAAGAAAAAATAAAAGTAACCTAGAACATTACAAAATGCTGTCCACCACAGGTAGTGTGAATTTATTATAATGGGGCAAGCGACATGCAGTAAGTATCTAAATACTGGTGTTTGCAGATCTATTCTGTTTTTAATTTAATATAAAGCAAGTCACAGCTTAGTATTTCATGAGATTAAACTCAAATAAGAAGGCCTTTATTGAATGAAAGTAAAATATTTACATTTACAAAAAAAAAAAAAACATCTTAGCTAACTAGCCCATCTAAACTGTCTTTGTGTAAGGACTGTGTTCTTCATTATAAACACACTGAAGGGATTGTGGCACAGCTTTAAAAACAACATTAAGCAGTCTGATGTCACGTGAGTTATGCTGTGTGATGTCATCTGTTACGAGTCCCCTTCCCATGATTCACTAGCCTCGACTAGCTGGTGGGGGTCGAAGCATTAATACAATAACAATGCCCTAAGCATGTACAGGAGAGTAGCAGACCTAATCAAAATGTCATATAAAACAGGGATGTCAGCGGGCAAGAGCTGCAGCCATCCTTGTCTTTACATCATCTAATCCTAGGTTACAAAAACATACATATTTCTAAATAATTTTCCATGATGGATGGAAAGATTTGCATTTTTCCACCTCATTCCAGATCACAAATCATGATTTGTGTTTTATCATTCTGTCTCCCAGTGTTCAACTTATAAATTCAATGTTTTGTTTTACTCAACATCTTGATGAATACATGCTGTATATATTTCACTGTTATAATCACTACATGCCTCAGAGAAAGCCGTTAGACCTATCCATGCATCCATTCATTATTTATACTTTTACATATATTTTACTTTACATATATTACATATATTTTACATTTATTTATATTTAACATATATATATATATATATATATATATATATATATATATATATATATATATATTT
>JAQQZX010000011.1:2205003-2218387 GCA_030068355.1 Notoglanidium maculatum | reverse complement strand
ATATATATATATATATATATATATATATATATATATGTTAAGGGTCACGGGGAAGTTGGACCCAATCCCAGCTGACTTCGGGTGAGAGGCGTGGTACACCCTGGGCAGGTCTCTAATCCATAGCAGGGCTAACACAGAGATGAGTATCTATTCACAATCATACCTATGAACAATTTAGAGTAGCCACTTGACCTAGTCTGCATGTCTTTGGGCTGTAGGAGGAAACCAGAGAACCCAGAGGAAACCCACGCAGGCACGGGAAGCTCGTGCAGACTCCACACAGAAAGGCTCTAATCGGCCAGCAGGTTCGAACCTGGAACCTTCTTGCTGTGAGGGTGAAGGAGAATGACATTAATAACAATATAACCTCTATCATGCTGTAAGTCTATCACATGACTTATTCTACAGAATACTATCTACTAAATTTTTCAAGTTACCCTCTAACAGGCATTAGAGAGTTGAGCAGTCCTTTTTCTCAGCCTTTGACAAGGTTGCTGTAGTGCACACATTTCTTATGTACAGACAATATCAACTACATAATCCCTTTTTCCTTCATAAAAAAATATATTTTACAATAGAAATGGTTCTGTATATCAAAGAACCTGTCTACAATTTGTTATAAAAGAGAAAGGTGACCAGGCACAACCTTGTTCTTAAGCAGGTGGCAGTATGATTCCTGCCCAAATGGGCTTCAGTATCACTTGTTACAGTTCCCACCTAGTTGACCATTAGGTACAATAATAATTTTATGTATCTACCTAAATGGGGAAATGAGCATGCTACACCACAATTGCATTACATCTAGAAAGGTGAGCAAGTCACAATGCCATATATCTGTCAAATTGTAACTTTTTTTAACCATTGGTCACTTTAAAGAGGTAAGCAGTACTTAAACAGAATGAAAAATGTATGGACTTTATGAAGACATTTGTTGAATGGCTGATACATATGGTTGAGCGCTGCTATTATGGACAAGCCTCCATTGTCTGTATGGATACTAGTAATGCTTAGAGCATGTAGGTGACCTGGCTTTCAAATTAGATCTTTCTAACTCTGTAACACCAAATTATTGTTTTTTTAGGAACTCTTCTTTTAACCGGAAAATTGTTTGACCTCCGTGTCCTCCAATCCCGAGCCCAATTCTTTGAATAAAAGCAAACACGCTGACTCAGCTATCTGTAGAGATACTGTGCAGTGCTCTAATACTGTGAACCTGTAAATTAACTTGATCTAAAATGAATTTTTGGAGCAATTAGTACAGGGCCACCTGGAAACAATCAATGACCTAGGTAAATATAAAGTTTCCAACACCAACAAGAAGTAAGAAATAGAAATCAGCAAAGATTTGAGGTTTGTCCATGCCAGCTTGCTGTTGTAATTTAATACTACACTGGATTACAAATGTTTTGCATTCCGTGTTCTTGAAGACGACTGTTGTAAAAGGATGATGTCAGGTCTGTCTCAGCTGAGACTTCGTGGGGAGGAAAGAGGGCAGGGTGAGAATGAAATGAGGAATCAGGGGAACACAGGCACACAGAGAGATATCCCTCTGCCAGAAGTTGTCTCTGCCAGCAAAAACAAGGTCATCCAAGGCAAGATGTGAGCCTCTGTAAAAAGAATTGTGTATACAAACACTCATATGTTGTGCTTTTATAATAGTACACCAAGTTTAATGCTTATTGAGCATTAAACATTAGATGTTATATGCATGTCAATTCTGAGCAGCACAGGGATGAAAGCGATTAGCACTGTCACCTCACAGAAAGAAGGTTCTGGGTTTGAACCTGCCGGTCAACTGAGGTCTTTCTGTGTGGTGTTTGCGTGTTCTCCCCATGCCTGTGTGGGTTTCCTCAGGGAGCTCTGGTTTCCTCCCACAGTCCAAGACATGCAGATTAGTTCAACTAGCTCAATTGCCCATAGTTTTGAATGAGTGTGAATGGTGGTTCTGCACTGAGTTATCATCTGCAATAGATTGGTGACCTGTACCATGATGTACAGGTACATGTACAATAAATGAGTACCATAAGGACTTCTAATGTAATGATTCCCACAGGAATGCTGGAATTTGATAAATGCATTTGCAATTCAATAAAAAAAAACTGAGAACATTTATAAATGATAAGTAAAATCATTTCTGTGCCATTTTTGCCTTAAGGTCTCAAATGCAAATGAGGTTCTGGCTTTGGTCATTAATTGGAGCAGATGGGAGAAAACACTCCTGTATTCTGCCTAACATGATGCTGCCTGTAGGCAAAGTGGTTTTCCTTAAGCACTAGTCATCTGTAGGAGGCCTAAAGGCTTTTTTTTATTCTTCTCTGGAAACGAAAAAGTACAGCTAAGAATGTTGGTTTAAGTTTGATGCTGATTTAGAATTCAATTTCTATGTAAGTAATATCTCTAATTCCTAATGTTATTTAACATAAACAACATAGCACAAGTAAGACAAATGCCGACCCTGCATGATTCTTATATCCCCTAGATTTCTGTATACCGTATAGACAATAGTATTTGCATTCATCCTACTTAGATATACAAAGGAAGATGAAGCATGGGGTAAAACCAAACACGGTAGTAAAAGCCTACAAATAAAACATAAAATCTTCATCCTAACTTTCATATTTGTGACCTTGAGTATGTTCTCTCTACTGAACAACCAGACTTTTATCTGACCTCAACTTCAATTGTCAATATAAAACTAACACTGTGTTTAAAACAGTCTTGATCATGACATCCATCATCGAAGCAATCCGGCGTTCAACAAAGCAAAGGAACACACACATAAGCAATGGATGTCATGACATAAATCATACATGTCACCATGGTGTCGAATATGAGCATGTGGTAAATATATCTCATGCCACAGTCATGAGAACACTTTGTATCTACAGCGTTAGAGCTCGCAGAATCACTGAGTAAACATTGGAAATTTAATCAGGAGGGGGAAAAAGTCATTCAAGGCTCTGGGCAATGACCGTGCTCTCTGGTTTTACCATACATAGAATTAGCTTTTATCAGAGATGGCAGGGGATATAAATAGTGAATTTGAAGTGTCTCATTTACTGAGAACCAATAGCACAATGGTGCAACTTTGGCAGAACATTATGCTAGCTATCATTGTTCATTATTGCTTTGGTTAAACTTTGACATGGTGGTGTAGGTGAGCAAAGAATCTTGGCCAGGAAGCATCATAAAAAACAATGCAACTGGTGAACACACACTTATAGCACACAACAGTAGGCTTGGTGCCAGGGACAGAAAATGCTTCAGTAAATACACTTTATAATTACTAGTACCTACATAGGCATACTATGTTTAAAGATTTGTGCTTTAATAATAACTGTAATTCAAATTAAATATTCTTACTCAGGTTCATTTATAAGAGAAAAAATCATACATTTTGCTTTTGTATTTGGACCACCAACATAATTATTACAAATCTCAAATTCCATGAGATATTTTTGCCCTGTTGCTATGCCAATCAATGCTTGTTTTTTTTTTCTTTTTTTAAAAAGTCATCCAATCAAACTCACATCAGTGCCAAATGGAACTGTGCACTGTGCTAATTAGTGTTTGTTACCTTTTAGTAGTTTCTGATTCATAACGAATGACAAGATTCATTTCCCTCCCATGTGAAAATTAAATTAAAATTTATCATCAAATCATATGTTGAGGTAAGTTGGTTTTAAATTTGCTAAAGTTGCTAGCTAGTTTTTTATTTGATTCCAATGCCAAATAATTAATTCCAGCAAGGTTTTTAGACATTAGCTAACCAACGTGCCAAATCCTAGGCTTATCTGAGTTAGCAGAATATTTAATAAATATTTGATAAGATACTGTATACATATTAATGTCTAATGGAACTTTATAGGACTTTGGATAACTCTCTCTGCTAATTAAATAGAAGTTTATATGAATGTGATTGCACTTGTGGCAGTGTTTTCATACACAAATCAAGCACTGAACCAACTTGTGAAATATTACTTTAAACCACAGGGTTCCTCACTCTCACCTTCAGGCAAGCCAGCATTGTGTGTGCACTTATCCAACTTTGTCCCATTGCATATAACAAATGCTTTCAGACAGATTGTATTTGATGCTTTCCAGCTGTTTAGACACTTCACTGAAAACATTGATAGTGCCAATTCTGGTTGCTGTAACAATTAATCAATATGTTTTTTTTAAATATCCCCCTTTCATTAATTCAGTCCAGCATTCGCCTTCCCATGCTAAGTCAAGATATGGGTTAGCCTCAGCTATGTTATCTACTGTTTGGACCAGGCCATTGGGGTGACTTCACTGGTCTAAAACCAAAATTTTCCATGGTATGTGAATGGGATATTTTTTTAACTTGCGATATCGCACTTGGTTATAGGTGTGATAGGCTCGTCTGGCCCAAGAATGGACAACGTATACTGTGTATATAGTATACAAATACAAGGAGGCATCTTAACAGTACAGAACCAGTTTAATACATTTCCAGCATATCATAAAGTAAATATCTTGAGATAATGAATAGATTTGGAGGTCGGGGCTGGTCAGGGAACAAAGAGTATAATTACCAATGAGATCGCTATGGAAGGTGGATGAAAGGTTGAGAGACATACACCAGAGACAAAAAAATGGTTTACTCCTCAATACATCCATGTTTTAAAGGTTATACTTTGCAAAGATGTCATGCACAGACCACATGGACATGGACTCAGGATGTACCCACAGAATCTATCTAGCCAGATGTGTCCAGACGCAATTCACAAAATTCTATGGAAGGCCATTCAGGAACTAAAAATTACACATCTTAAATTTTTTACATAATGGCTATGCGGGTTTTATTTAATTTACGTAGTAATACTCACTTCTATTCTTCAATTGTCCGGAGAAAGATCCAAGCTAGCTCACATATTGGTTAAGAAGCTTGCTGACCTTTCCAATCTTCTTTTTCCAATCTTCTCCTGTAGAGTTTGCGTGATTCTGTGTCCACAGTAGCCTCAGATTTGTGTTCTTGTCTGACAGGAGTGGAACCTGAAGTGGTCTTCAGCTGTTGTAGGCCATCTGCCTGAAAGTTTGATGTGTTTTATTTTATGAGAGTTGGAAATGAAGTCTCTGCAATACCTGATGTTTACACTGTGATTTATCTGGTTGATGCCAGAGAATAACTTGAGATGCACTGAGACTAGGAACTTAAAAATTATTATATAAAAAATTTATGAGAAGTAAGAAATTAGGTAGCTAAAATTAAGGGGTCAGCCGTGGCTGAGAAGGCTAGAGAAGTGGGTTTGAGCCAGAAGGGTCACTGGTTCAATTCCCTGGACCGGCAGAAAAAAAATGTGAATGAACATTCACGGTTATCCAAGGGCTGAAGTGCCCTTGAGCAAGGCACCCAACCTTGGATCGGTTAAAACATTTCACTGCATGTTGTACCATGTATGATTGTGTATGTGACCAATAAAATTTGAATCAAAAAATCATAAGAGTTAAGTATTGAATGATTATTGACATGATTGATTATTAACTAATAATGATTATTGACCAGAGGTGTGATCAGGGAGGATCTGGAGTGGAAGAAATGTAGGAAATAAGGACTATTGTAAAGCAGCTCCAGGGCCAAGACCAAAACTCAGTCAGAAGGACTGAACCTCACACAACGTAAAGCACTGAGACAGAGACAAGGTCAAAGGCTGGAATAAAGGAAGTAGAAAATAAGACAAAATTAGACAAGAAAAACTAGGAAATATAAAAACAAGCAAACTAGAGTAAATATATCATTTAAAACTCCACACAACACACAAATACTGTGATATGTACACTATATATACTTGCTAACAAGATGTTATTGAGATTAACAATAAGAGACAGATGCAAAATCAGGATTATGTTTAAGACAGATCCGGAACAAAAGTGAGACAGGAAACAGGGACTGTGGAAAACCAGGAAATAGCAAACAGGAAGAAAAACAGGAGGCCCATGTGACAAGGCCTATATTTGTGACTTAAACAAACCACAGCCTGTGGAGAAATAGATTGGCATCCTCATTTAATAAAAGTCCAAAAAAAGCAACACAGAAAATCTTCAAAGATTCTTCGTAGCTTCAGCACAGACATTCCAGATTTCAGCCGTATGTAGCAGACTCTCTAATAATCTAACCATTCTGTGCCAGAGGACAAAATTATTCCCTCATTGCACACAAGCATAATTCATTCCTTGAATGATCTCACTCTGTTTTCTCACTGAGCCCATATTGACCTTCATCTATAACAAAGATCACCAAAATGAAATACAGTGACAAATAAGAAATGAGGCACTAGAGAGGAAAAGGAGTTATCCCTGTTGCATTTCAGAAGAAAATATGTTGATAGAAAATATGTTGTAAAGACAGACTAATGACAGAATGAACCAAGTATTTACATTCTTTTGTTTTTATAGCCAGGACTCGGCAAGAGAGCACTAATTGTAAGAGTGTTCGCTCATCGTGGCTTGAAGCATAGTGTAGATTGAATATTGGGGAAGTAATAACAATTCTGCCATCATGGGTGTTAAAGTGATGAAACACAATTTCTTATTTTCTCTCTGTATAGTTTAAAACACACGAATATGTGGGGTGGTTGGAAGTAACTAGAGCTGAATGCTGGAAAAGGGCCAAAGACAAAAATTATGTTTTAGCAAAAAAATAGTTTTTCCACCAATAATGTACAGTTCATATACAGTAGGTTCAGCTGTGTCAGCCATGGCCTAAAGGCTAGCGAAGTGGGTTTGGGACCAAAAGGTCGCTGGTTCGATTCCGTTTCAGTTCAGTTTATGATCTGATACCAGCTGTTGAAATGTCCGCTATGTTCTTGCACAATGTTTAAATGACAATAAAAACAATAAGAAAGAAATTTAGTCAACAAAAAGAACTGACTGAATAAATCAGTGATTATTTCCACACCATTGTACAGTCATAAGAAGATCGCTGGAGTGACTTTTACCTCAGGAGATGAAACAGAGAGTGAAGTTGAAGTGGATGATTCTAATAACTGAAGTGTGGATATAAATGATCAGGCTTTCCCCTTGTAAATTTAACAATAACCAGGATTTAAAATGCCATAAATGTACTTAGATAAACAAAGCAATATTGTGGACTTGAGTCATATGACTCACTTGGACTCAAGCCCTTTGTCTTGGAAAGCCAAAGACAAAGATTAAAAAGTGTGCAGTGAAACTATTCTTTTTTATTTATTTTTTCCACAACAAACAATTCATTTTCAACAAATTAGCATCAGTTTTCATTTCCAATGTCCACATTCAACCTCTTAAAAATGCTGCACAATTCTTTCAAACATGTACTGTACCATAGTAATTATTACTCTGGCCTTAAATTTGATAAAGAGCACATTATTCAATTCAATTAAATTTAAATAGATTTTATATTGTACAACAGTGGACATTGTCACAAAGCAGCTTTACAGAGATATATAAATTCCAGATATAAATTTTAAACATATGAATTTATAAATGCTGAGCAAGCCAGAGGCAACTATAGCAAGGAAAAAATCCCTCAGACCATATGAGGAAGAAACCTTGAGAGGAACTGGACTCAAAAGGATACTCATCTGGGTGACACTGGCTAGTGTGATTACAAATAACTCATTTCTATAACTGTGTGCTTTAGGATCAAAAAGAGCAATTGTGTTGCCAAGAAACTCACTATAGTTTTAGGTTTCTAAGTGTGTCTTTAGAGGGTCGTAACTCCAACCAGAAGAAGGGAATCAAGATGGATCAGGCAGGTTCAGAGAGCAGATGGGGTCATGATCACTGGTATCTCAGAAGTAGAGAGAGAGAGAGAGAGAGAAATTTGTTTAGGACTTGAAACCTAAAGTTTAAAGGTCCACTATAACACAACCTCCTGAAAGCCCCTCCCTTACCCCACCCTTTCCAAGTGTGTATTAGCGCATACGGTGGCCATCAGCTGCCTGTAGCGTACTTCCAAGTACTTACATTCACACTCCCTTGCTTTTTTCGTGATAAATATAAATATGATCCTCCATTTTTCAAAATTTGGGTTCTCAAGCTTGTTATCCAGCACCAGCAAACACTGATTCCTCTTCTTTCTTCTTCTTTGTCTTCCTTTCTTCTTCTTTGTTGTCCTTAGGAATGTGCTTCATTCCAAATTCCCTCTGATACTTGTAGAAACACACAACACTGAAGACGCTCTCTAGAGGTTTGTCTGCTCTGGGTTACTGTAGCGGCGCAACATGGTGGCTCTGTAGAGGTGGACCCGCTCCCTATGTATATATAAAAGGCTCATTCTAAGCTTACGAAAACAAAACAATTAGTAGTTACAGGTAATTATACACTAATGACAACATACTTACGAATTCGATAAGTATAGTACAATTCAGGAAAACTTCCATAGTAAGGACTACATAGTGGAAATGACAAAATTTGACTAGACCACCACATATTGTGTAATTGAATATTGTATACAGCTACAGATTTATAAATTTAGCCTGTTCCTTCAGTTTCATGACCTCAAAACCTTAAAAGGTGTATTCGGATTTTAATACGTATCCTATTTTGAGTTAGTATAAAAGGATTTCTATTCCATTCCTCATCCAATGGATGAAATAAAATGTCATTGTGTGTGTCTGCATGTGTATTTAACTATCAAATTAAAAATTATTAAAATGAACCTACTGGTCACACATTTCAGCCTTTTAAGTTGGGGTTAGTTTTGAAGAAACATATAGCCAAGTGACTGGTGATGTCATTGGTGGGTAATTGTCAGCAGCCACGTCAAATGTAACAGCTCTGGCACAACAGTCTTATTCATTTAATATACCTTAGCTAAGTGCTGGCTTTGCTTTCTTGTATCTCAGAAAATTTTGGAAAAACGTGACAAGAACTTGCGAGGGGGATAATAATAATGTTCATGCCTGCAATACGCTCCTATGGGAGGGTAGATTATTCATACAGCAAATTCAGTCAGTCTGATGTTTAAATGGTGTTATTTGGATTTTAATATTTAATAGTTTCGAGCTATTACAAAAGGATTTCTATTCACAGCTGTTCACCAACAAGTGTGATGCACAATTAAATGGCATGCCCTAGGGTCCTGACCTGAAATATATCAAGATTGTGGAAATGTTTTACAGCTATACAAGCAAGACCAAGTACTCTGAAGATTATGCTCTCAGAGGGAGGCCCAAAGAGTAGGGTTTCTGATGGAAACACCCTGTTGCAACACTTCAAGGTCACGGATATCGGCCAACAAGGATGACATCAGTACCCTCAAAATAACAGTGTTTCATTAGTATTTTAGTGACCACAATGTACCTTTAAACTGATGTAAAAAAAAATGTAATTCACTTCAAAGTCATTGAAAAAAAGTTTTTAAAACGTAAAGGTTATAAATATTAGTGTTAGGTGTATAGATGGTATCTGGTTATTTTTCAGTTGACAAATTATTTTCACAAATCCGTATGACATAATTGTTTGTGAGCATGAGCACAGAACCTTTCAGACTAAACACACACACACTCCTGTGGTTACAGACATCCGCAGTTGAGTTTGAGGTTTCACATTGCTTCGGATCAGTGATGTACTGAAAAGTGGAACTTTTGGAGTAAACAACACGAAGTGAGATGGACTGTACAGGAAGCCACAGAGGAAAAACGGCCACTCTGAGATATGTCCTCGCATCATGCCTCACTGCCACCCACCCAGCCTACTCCCCTTCTAACATACGTTATGCATGCGTCAGTGTGTACCTTTCAGCACGCTCGTCTCCATACGTCGTTTCAAGTGCTTTCCAAGATAGCAAAACCGTGAGATCTTTATTCTTGGCAGAATGTGTAAAAGCAGACTGATTTCTCACATTTGACATATTGCACACAGTGTAGCCTTGTTCTGGTCACGTAATCATGCTGAGACCAAATGTAGCATGCATACTTACGTAGAAAACAGTGTGTATGAATATTTGTGTCACCACGCTGGAATACAGCAGGGCCTGTTGTTGTAAAGAGTGACATAGGAGGAAACCTGTATAAACCATGACCCACATGGCGAGTAATTTTGACAAATATTTTGATGCGAAAAATATTATTCAAGTAATTAAGAAATGATTTATGTTCTTCTGCTTGGTGATTTTTGTTTCCCTACTGACCTCATGTTGTTCTGGGCAGTCTGTGACATCACCTTATAAAAGACACCTGGTAGGACCGACATAAACACGGCTCAAAAATGAACAGATTATTTGTTAACATCCTTTTAATGCCATGTAATTGTGCACGCAAATCCATCACAAAGGTGTTATTTGTTCATCTAAATAAAAACTTTGCCACAAATCCCCTGTGCAAGAAACTGCCCTAAAGATAGCATTCCACCTTAAACCCTTAAGCAACCTACCCTTTCTATACCTCCTATGCTATCTGTATACTGGCCTTAAGCACATGGAAATTATTTAGTTCTGCTCTAATTATCTACATCACTCTTTGTTTTCTAATATAGAAGAATACATTCAGTTCAAAATGTCTGGAAAAGGAATAAATGGTGGCAGTATGTAACGACATGCCCAGTCATGTGACCTATATCAATGAGTTTTATCTTTTGTTGAGAAAAAAAAAATTATTTGTGGAAAAAATGACATGGTGAGAAAAATATATTTGTGGAAATGTGATGTTCAAGGTTGGAAAATAATCACGTAATAGGCTCTTCTTGAGAATTATCTTGTATTGTTAATTACATTTCCAAAACATAAAACTCGCTTTTCACTCCATACATTTTTATTTAGACCTTCAAAGTACTTTGTGCAAATTACAAATCTCTACAAATCACTATTAGGTGCATCAATATAGAAAAATAACTATCAAGAATCACATCAATTCATCATCTGTTCTGACATTCTCTTGCTATACAATGTAGCGTTAAAGCTATTTATGTGCATTTGAAGATGGATAATCCGCCACAAGTAAGCAAAGACTTGTATAAAATGCGATGGCTACTTTGTCCCCCTAAAAAGCAAGAACTCCATCTAATTTATAAGACCTTGTTGAGGTAAATTTCATTCATTTGCTAACATCGCTAATACTGGCTATATTTAACTGTAAGCTAACCTGTTTTCTTTGCTAATTCCAGGTTAGATTAGCATCAATTCCAGCAGCTAACTAAGTAAACTGGCTTAAAGAAAAGTCAAGTAAAGTCAAACTCTAGCTAATGGGAAAAAATTTACAAGATATTTTTACTTCTGATTAATTCATTACCAAATTATAAAGCATTAGTCACGCACAGAGAGCCTGAATGATGTTAATAGGCAAAAATGTGTAGCTGCTTTAAAATGAAAATCATCTAACAATTTTAAATAAGTAATAAAAGTTAGCTTCCTCATGAAAACATGACTTTAACTTAATTTCATCAGTTAAAAACATTTACTCTTTACTTTTTAGTACTTGACTATGTTTAAAAGTAGCAAAATTCAAGTACATATTTTACATTTAAGTATTAATATATTTCTCGGTAGTTTTTACAACCCTGGGTGTATAATATAACTGCCTTTTTTCAAAGCAGTATATACTGAGCTGGCTAAACTCTCCCAATCCTTATCCTGCCTTTGCTATCTTATCATACACTTGCCTCCCTGCCTCAATCCTGTTGAAAAAACAACAGTCTGGTCAGATTTGGCAGACAGCCATATGGAAATGTTAAAAGTTATTTGAAGGCGTCAGCTAAAGAGAATTAATGAGCAACACAATCAAATCTTTTATGGTCACAGCCTGGCCTTAAATGAAAATAAGTCCCAGCAGCATCTTTTTACTCTTACTCAACAAAATCTCTCCTTACACAAGAACAACAATATCATATGTGCATGAGTGACAAGTTTCTGTCTTTAAGTCTGTTTTTATTAACGTTAGAACTACAGAGTTTGTTTACACCATGTATAGAATATGTGTGAACATCATGTTAATTCCCCATAAACTGTAATAAATGAAGGATATAACATTAACATGCTGTAATACATTAATGCATTATACGTACATGTGGAGGAGTTCAGACTGTATTTGGCTTCATAGGGACAAACAAGACGTATATTTCATCAGAACGTAGAGAAATGAGGCAGGCAAGCTACCTAATGGAATAAATTTGGAGTTCAATACAAGCCACAAACTAGCTAATCTAATAAGAACTGCATCATTTAGTTGACAGATGTAAAACAACATAGCTTATACAACATGGTTTATACAACATGGCTTATACAAAGCCATCAAGCCACCAATAAGTAATGAGCTCACAAATATATTAATTGCATTTGCCTTATCAGTCTTAATTTGCATGCTTATGTGGGACTTGCATTAAAGTCATGCACAATAATGGACACCACCCCTGACTCTCCTATGTATTACTCTTTTCATTGTTTGGATTTATAATTATTTTGTTCATTCAATCTGGTTCTGATTCTGTCTAGCAAGGATACTGGGAATGTTCTAGCAGGCTAATTAGTAGTTACCACAGGTAAAACTCACGCAGGCATTTAGGGCAGCTGTGGGGTTCTCCAGGTGGAGCCACGGGAGAGCACTTGCGTCGTTCAGTAGACTCCTCGTAACCAGCAGTAAACAGCCGTGTTATGCTAAAATGCTTGTGTTTTATGTATTGACAGAGCGAAAAGAAGAAGTCTTTTGTGTCTGAGTGTGCAACACTTACGTTGTAAAGTTGAATTATTTATAGTGTAAAATGTTATATTATGTTTACATGATAGTAGACTTGAGTGTTACAGTCTTCCCCAGATTTATTGTCATTCTTGGTAAAGATGGGTAAAATACAAAGGGAAACTATATGTCGTTTAATATGAGACAAATCTAACCTTTGTGTTTAGGGAAAGTTAGTGAATGCACAAATGCAAGGAGAAAAAAAGTGTGCTGACCTCCATTAAATCAGGCAAATGCTTTAAAAACATCTACACCTCTGAAAACACCCTTATCCAATTACTGCTTGTAAGGGCAATAATTAAGAACTTTAAAACAACCAGAGCTATAACAAATTTGCCTGGAAGAGGATGCAAGTGTATTTTGCCCCAATGCACTTTTCCCGTCGTCTGATAGCAAACCTACAACAGTATCAAGTTTACTAACAAACATTAAACAAATCTCATATGTATCTGGGTTGATTGATCTAAAGTAAATACTATCATAAAATCTATAAATTTAAAATAGTAAAGTGATATTGCCTTTATATACAGAACCCAACTTTCTGAGTAGGAATTCCAACTTCAAAGGGCATTTTTCTTTGGTTTTTCCAAGTCGGAAAACTTCTGAGTTAATAGTTGAACGCACCAAAATACATCTGCATCCCAGAAAAAAAACTAGTGTAATGTAAGATAGCTACCACGATTATGCTAATTAGTGATCCAGACATATAT
>JAQQZX010000011.1:2182308-2204699 GCA_030068355.1 Notoglanidium maculatum | reverse complement strand
ATGCTGGGATTGGCTCCAGCTTCCCCGCGACCCAGACGGATAAAGCGCTATAGATAATGGATGGATGGATGGATGAATGAATTACAATAATAATAATTACCAATACTTGAATAATTGTTATTAAAAAATGCCTGGTTATGCCCATGCAAGATCTATAAAATGTTTCTAGAGGTTTTCCTTATAGAAAACTGTTTTATGTAGTGATTTGGAAAACACAAAATGACACAGGTAAAAAAAAAAATTTCTACAAATGTTGCACTAAATTATATTTCTGACTAATATTATAGCCATTTTCATGGTGTAATGATAGCCTTTAATATACAGTTCATTCTGCAGTAGAGACTTGGTTTAAGAGTGCAGACTGTAACATATGATTTCATCCCGCACAAATGTCTACAAATAATGTCATTTATCCATTACTGATTGGTTGTATATGACGCTCCTAAAGAAGAAGACGGATTTGAAATGGATGGAGAAATAACCATGTTATAACTAGTTCGCTGCACTGCCTTAAATGGGAATAGCTTAGCAACAGACTGTGTTTTCTGTGCGTTTCTGATTAATACCAGATTGTGCTGCTTTGGCCCTTGTCCAATTCCCATTCAGGGATTACTTATTCTTGCCATGTTGAGCAGACATTAGAGTACGGTATGACCTGTTACTTTATTTAAGACACGTCTCCTCGTTTTTACAGAGACCAAATCCCTCTTGACTTTACGCCAGTTACAAATGCATGCCAGAATGTTTAAGCGAGACCTGGAACATTTACAGAGAAAAGAGCTTTGCTTAGATATAATTTCATCCTGTGGTTAAACTTAAGACTAAATACTATTAACAAATTGCCCAGGTTAATTTAAATCAAAATCTCCCTTTCAAGTTACAACCATTGTTCGTTCATACATCATTGTTACCATTGTTCTTTCAACTACACACACACACACACACACACACACACACACACACACACACACACACACACACACACACACACACACACACACAAAGCTGGCTTTATCTGTAATCTACCTTTGATACTGGAGAACAGGGTAAATTGAGGACTTTTTGGATTTTTCTTTTAAGGTTGTTTTCACACTTGCATTATTTTACAGACTTCAGAATTCAGTACGACTCACAAAGTGTGAAAGCTGTTTTTGAGCCCAGGAGAACCAATCCCTGGTTCTCTTGATAACCGTGGTCTGAATCAGGCTATATGCTCTCTGCTCTGCATTCCGAGTAATGTTATCAGTTCAACTTGGTATGGTATGGCTTTATTGACATATAAAAACAGACTGTCTTTGGCCTGGAGTGCTGCAATTAACTCACCTTTGTGGTGTGAGTGCTTGCACTGAGAACATCATGAAAAATGTTGCATGCAAGTCTCATTCATTCATGCAATTATCCAGTCAGCCAATCAAGAGATGACAGGGTGATGCGTACCATTGTGTAGATACAGGTCAATAGAGTGGCCTGGAGGTTGGTGCCAGATGGTTGGTTTGAGTATTTCAGAAACTACAGATATCCTGGGATTTTCACACATGACAGTCTCTAGGGCTTACACGGAATGGTGAAGAAAAAAAACAACATAAAACAAACTGTGAGTATTGGTGATGAATAGAGAGGTATAAAAGTCTGTTACAATTAAAGTCTGTTATAATTAGTTTTATATCTAATTATAACTAATTATAACAGACTTTAATTGTAACAGACTTTTATATCTTTGTTAAAATATTCACAATTTTAATCAAATCTTGAAGCCAGAAAAATGATTCAAATCAAAGTGTGTCATTACCCTCTTACTTTTTTGTGTTCCTAATAAAGTTCGCAGTGAGTGGATGTGTCTTTTAATTATTTTTCCTTTTCAAAGTATGAAAGCATGAATATGTTGATACAGAGATTTATTCATCAGTTCATATATCAAACTGTACCAATACGTAAAAACTGGTTAAAGTAAACTATTAGTGCCAAAATTGCCTACATTAAAACAATCAACTGTGCAATATCTGAACTTAGTATTTTTACTTTAAAAAAAAAAGCTATAATTAAAAATGTACAAGTTTAACAATCATCAGATATCAGAAACGTAATCTGTGAGCTCGTCTATGTACTTCTTCTAAAATTCTAAAGTTCTTTTGCGTACATTACCTAGTTGTTCTATGTACATTTTTTGTTTGTTTGGTGACCGTGGCAGTTCCATAAGGCATATGATCTCAAATGATTGTTAATGTAAAGGACCATATGTATCACTTATACCAGTTGTAGTGCATGCATTTATGCAGTATGTAATGAATATGTACAAATATCAATAATTAGTAATAAACATAATGGAATGAGCAAAGCACTAGAGTTCTCACATTGATTACGTAGATGTCCACCCTGTTCGAGCCTCTGAGCTAACAGGGTGGAGGACCAGTGGGCCCCTATTTGAAAACCATGCGATGTGGCCATTTCAGGCATGAAGCCAGGACAAATTTGTCAGGGGCTTTTATAAGGCAGGGAGGGGGGCTTATTTTTTAACAAATCTCATGTCACATAACTGAAATATAAATAATGTAGCCTAAGACTAAATCAGATTATCAGACTAGTGGTACTGTACATGCAATCACATTAATTTAACTCAAGCTACAGTTCAATTCACTTCGATTCAGTTGTATTTATATAGCACTTTTAACAATAGACATAGTCACAAAGCAGCTTTACAGAAAATTAGATGCAGATTTAGATCTTTAATGAGCAAGCTGGAGGTGTCAAGGAAAAGCTCCCCGAGTCGACATGAGGAGGGGAACCCATACCCTTCTGCGTGACACCGAATAGTGGGATTATAAATCTTTATTCTTCCAATTGTATATTCAATCAGTCAGTGCTGAAAGATGTTCAGTATGAGCTTTATAGTCTTTAGACTTACAGTAGCCATTCATAGGTATGAATCTACAGAATCCATGTGAAATCATCTACATTTGGTTATGGGAGACATCCAGGAGATGATCCAGGAACAGAGAAGTGAAGCATCAGTGGGGGCTGATTATGATTATGGCTATTGTTAATAAATGTTGTTGTAAATTTAAGTGTGTCAATAGTAGTAAAACATTGGCCTGAACTGGCAGATATCTTTGGGGAAAAAATGGAGCACATATAATTTAGAAAAGCATTTTACATTGTCAGGACTATCTTGTTGGTCCTGACAAGGCAGGTTCCACCGTATTTATGGTTTTCCTACGAAGTCAGTACATTTTGGTCTAGACAATTCACAAAAACAAATGCACATACACACACACACACACACACACACACACACACACACACACTGAAACTCTGACCAATAAAAAAATTTCAGTAGTTTAATAGTAACAATTAATGAGACCCTTGACATAATCACAGTCATTGTCACATTCAAATATAATAAATTTTTGGTATTGAAAATTTTATACAAAATACATCAAAAGACAGCAGTGATGTAAATAGCATGGTAGACATAATGAGAAACACCTTTGCCATTATTGTTAAAATAAATGTATTTATGAATGCTGTGAATCATCCATAAGACAAGTTAAGTCCTGTTACCATATTAGTGATATAAGCAGTGCTCTCACCAGCCATTTTTTATTGCCTTGAAGTTAATACAAGACAAAAATGTAGCTTGTCATGTTAGAGAAACCAGAAAGTGCAAACTCTTAAAATAAATACCTCCACACAGAAAACTTCACCATATTAATGAACATAAGTTTTTCTTTAACACATTTTCAAATCCCTTTGTTATTAGATCACATGGAGCATCCATCATATCTGAGCAGTTAACTCAGTGGGACGACACTATCCAGTGGAATACTGGTGCTCTCCAGTTCAAATCCTGGCTCAGTCAAGAAGATTGTTGAGGCCTCTGAATAAGCCCTCCCATACATGCACCTGTGAATGAGCTGTTACTAGAAACCAATTGAATTATGGTCTGAACAATTGTCAGAGTTGCAGTTTAGAAAATTAATCAACCCTCTCTGACCACTCAAATTTGCGAAGTCAACAATGCTATGGTATAATAGCTTAAAATATACTTGTCTAAGAAATAGAGTTAACATCTCAAGGAGCATGGGGACATTTCTGAGGCATATTGGATTCTCAGTTGTTTTTTGCCAATAATTTTGCAATTAACATCGTCCAACATTTTACTGGGGACGTGAGGTGGCCGTATTAAGGAATGATTTATGTTTTTCCTTTTAAATGTATTAATTTGGCAGGTTTTAGGTATAAAAGACTATCCATTTCATGTTGTTGATGATTAGCTCCTCCTCTAAATGGTCGCCTGTAACACACGTCATTAGAGTGCGCCGCTTACCTTGACATTCATGGTGTAGTATCCATGCGGAATGTTTTGAAGTTTACTCTGATTATTTACAGCACTGTGGTAAGCTTTCACGGTTTTTGATAATTATTGTAGTATTAATATAATGGGTTTTTTTTTTAATGCAAGGTTTTTCTAATTGTCAAATATTTTAAAGAATGATATAACCACGTAGTATTGCATTAACTCCGTGGCTTCTAAGGTTATTTCTTTACATTGCATTTCACACTGCTTGCTTTTTAATACTAATTTGAGCTGATTAACACAAATCCGTGAATTTCAGGGTAAAGGAAGTAAAGATGTCCGTGAAACAAGCCTCGATACATGCTAAATGGGTTATCGGGCGAGTCATTGGGACCAAGATGAGGAAGACGGCAAAAGTCCGTGTTACTCGACTGGTCCTGGACCCATATTTACTCAAGGTACCAAACATCAGTATTCATTAAGAACGTGGTGTGAAATACTGTTGAGCCTTTGGAGATTATATAAATAACCTGAAATGTTTATTATTATTATTATTATTATTAAGCAATGGGTGAAACTCGCTATACAAGCGCACAGTCAGCTCCAGAATTATTGGCACCCGTTGTAAATTTTATTATGGTAAATGTCCTGGGTTAGTTTAATCTCACTGAAATCTAAGAGAAATTTAACCTTTAATTCAAGTAAATCAGTTTCTTTTTAAAAATAATTGTCTTCTCAAAACCTCATCAACATTATTGCCACCTGTAGAAATGTGAAATCTGAAGCATGTTCTTATTTTTAAATTCATCTGGGTGTTTAGGAAGTCTTAAGTGGTTATCCATCCCTCCATGACTGTCTGTTTCACTGGGATGTAAAATATGAGGCGAGGTACATGCCAAGTTCACCTAATATGGAGAACACATCTTCACACCTGAACGCAAACTCCAAATCTACAGTTAGATGCCAACTTCATGCAAACTGTTTGGAATGCGTGCCAAAAGAAAGGCTTTTCTTTGATCTAACCACAAATATCCACAACTGGAAGTTGCTAGATGCTACTGGAAGAGGATTCTGTAGTCAGATGAGATGAAAATAGAGCCTTTTTGCAACAAACACTCAAGGTGGGTTTGTGTGTAAAAAGAAGGAAGGTTATACAGGAAAGAACCTAATCCCATTCCCTACTGTTAAGTCTAGTGGCGGATCTGTGATGATGTAGATGTATTTTTCCTCCAAAGGTGTTGGGAACCTTGTAAGTCTACACATCATCAAGGACTCCATGAAGTACCATGACTGCCTTTGCCTCAGCTATAATTGGGTCATGTTGGATATTCAAGCAGGACAATTATGCACACCATGCATTTAAATTCACACAAAAATGATTCGGTGTCCACAGAATCAAGGTTTTGGAATGGCCACCTGTTGAAAACCTGTGGTGTCAGCTGAAGAGGAGTGCCCACAAGAGAGAACCAAGGATCAGGAGTTTTTTGTTTTGAAGACTGATTTCAGATTCCTCATACAGCATTATAGAAACCATTTACCAAGGGTGCCAATAATTCTGGAGCTGGCAAATTAGATGCATCACAAATCCCAACCAGTTTCTTGATTGCTCTCAACACCATAACTGTAACATTTATTGCAGTGTCTTTGATAAAATATTAATATTCATAAGATCTTCATGACTTTTCTCCTTCTTCACCGACAGTTTTACAACAAAAGGAAGACATACTTCGCCCATGACGCCTTGCAGCAGTGCACTGTTGGGGACATTGTTTTGTTGAAGGCTTTACCAGAGAGGCGAACCAAACATGTCAGGCATGAACTGGCAGAGGTGGTGTTTAAAGTTGGGGCAGTGGTCGATCCCCTGACAGGCAAGAAGGTTGCGGGGCCGCGGTATCTGGAGCCCCTCACTGTGTCCACAGAAACCCAAGAGGTGTCTCTAACAGAAAAATTACAACAGCTGAACATTTCTGCAGCTCCTTCACCCCCCAGTTCTGCCTCTTAATGCTGTTTTTTTGTATTATTGTATGAATATTAATATGTTGATTTGTCATGTACATTAAAAAAAATGAGATTCCACTCATCAGATAACAATGGGAAACTTCCAAATTAACAATTTCATCTTTTTTTTTTTTGGTATAACTAAATAACAAAGCACTGGCTTGACATAAAAATATTGCACCCAGATAATCGTGAAAATCATATTTAAAAAAAAAACAAACTGTTGTATTCTATAGGCCTGTGTGACATATTTGCATAAATGCATTTTGCACAGGAGTTCTGCAGTTTAACATCAGAGTACACTAGTATGTTATTGCTCAGAAATAAGTCATTTAAAAAAAGTTCTCCACAATTAAACAGCAGATGAGCCAATTGACATCTAAAATAACTTGTGTAGGTGTTTTATACATTAATTGACACCACCCGAAAGCCCTCCCACTTCATCTCACATAATCTCGACTGGACTCGGGGCTTCCTTGTTTTCGGTCACGATAAATGGAAATTTTTAATATCAAATAAAATCAATCAATGTATGTTTGACTTAACTAATATTAGCTATCTAACAGTAATATTGAATACTGTCAGAAAAAGTGGTCCAAAATGGCACTTTTCTTTTTAGGTCTAAAAGAAATACAGGGAAAAAAAACATTGTTCTAGAATTACACTTGGTGGTGATAATTAGAAAGTGATTAAATCTGCATTTTTTTTATGCATTTAAACATTCTAAGCAGCATATCAACAGTAATAATGTCAGCCAGATTTACAGTAGACAACTAATTTGTAGTTTTGAAAATGTTTTTTTTCACACATTACTGCAAAATTGCCTAAAAATCCACCTTACAGCGGAGTCCTCATGATTGCCACTGCCAGCAAGCAGTTCCCGACTCCACAGTAATATTATTACACCCTTACTCTCCTTAAACCTGAAATGGTAGAAACTCCTATTTGCCTGTCTTTTATATAGGCTACTGGTTCAAGATCAAATTGTTTAAATACAATAAAAAAAAAAAAAGTAAATCAGGAGCAGAGAAAATCTATAGGTCTTTAATCCCTGCTAAAAGAATGAAAAATGACCTTGAAATGAAAAAAAAATCCCTGGCTGAAAAATGATCCCTTTCTAACTTTTTTCTAAAGGTGTTGTATTTAAAATCCTTTTTTTTTTTTTAAATGAGACTGATGTTGTAGAGCTGTACATAGAACCTTTATGAGTTCCTCCAGACGAATAAATAAACAAATATGCTGTAGGTGCTACACAGAACCACTTGTTCCCTTAAAACTCAGTTGGTATGAAATCAGATAAAAAGCACAGAAGCTTCATTTTTTTCAGAGAATGAGCTCACACTACATGGTACCACATGCAGAACCTACTTTTATTCTTTGTGTATAGAATCCAAATACTACTATACCCGAGATAGCGTCTTTGAACCAACACCATAGCAGTACAGAGCCTCAACATGAGGAATGTTCTACATCTTATCCTTTAGATCACAACATGTCAATTACTTGTGCTTAAGTAAGAGGTTACATGACATATTTCTTTAAAATCTACAATTCTTGTATTTATTATAACTCTAAATACAGAAAGGTCAAAACAATACTGATACATTTCCTTTTCATCAATGTGAATATAACTGTTCATAAAATTGTTTTTAGGGTTAACAGCTGATGCTGCACAAAGCCTCTAAATGCTCGGATTTATGAATAAGACAAAAATATATCCTGTTAAGAATAATCACAAGGAACAGCATTAACATTTTTTTAATTTAGAAAAGACCCAATAATATTTTATTGGTACAATTAACAATAAAAAGCCATTTTGTGTTTTGTGTTACTCCGTACGGTACATACATGACAAGTATGTACCAAATTTGCACCCTGTCCTCCGTGGTATTGTTCGTTATTACTGTCTAATTTCCTACATGGCACAGGAAAGTGTTGAGTGGTTATCGGTGACTCGAGTCTGTCGTCCTTTGAATGTGAGACACCTCGAGTACTGGCATTAACAGCTGGAACGCATCCTGGATATATGAAGCACTGTTGGAGGCCTAGGAATAAATTTAAAAAAAAAGTGGAAGAAATTTGTAACAGTTTAAATATAGAATGCATAAACAATAAAAATAAATACTTTCTTAAAATGTTTAAAGGAAGATGATTGAGCTGTGTATCTTGGTTTAGGTTTTGTTAACTCATGGTGGTTTATACTGCTTTTCCACATTAATATAATGGACTATATTGTAGCTCATCTGTTTTTTGATGTGTTATTGGTCTACTAAAGTGACCCCGCTATGTGTATAAAAATTTTTTTTAAAAAGTTCAAACGATAACATGATGTTTAGATAGCTACGTACATCCTTGCAGATATGTAGCCTTTATTTGCAACAATAAAAAAAAGTTACCACGTTTAGGAGCCCATAAGCAGAACCGAAATAAAAAAAAAATTGTATAATGAACAACCCAGTACTTGGCATTTGGATTCAGTTCCCAACCCGACCCGTCATCTAAAATGAGTTTAATTCCCATTCATGAAATATAATTTGATGAAACAAACCTCCAGAAAAACGCCAGTGATTAATGGATTCAGTACCTCTCCTTTTTCATTGGACTGTGAAGGAGAGAACAAGGACTGCCATTACAATTTGTCATGAGTCACAAAGAATATTTCTAAAAACATAAGTGCACTGTTAACTTTGGAGTACCAATGAATTTTTGAACATAAATACTAAGGGGCTGTGCTCTCTCTTACCCCAATTGTCGCTAAACAAGCTGTGAATTTTTTCGACAGCACTGATATCTCCTTGCAGAGAACAATTGTGATTCTGAAAGCGAAATAAAAGTGTCATATTGTAACTTCAATGACATTTTTCTAAAACCCCTCTCACCATCCTACGTGTTAGGAGACAAAGGGCTTACTGTGCCAGGACTTTGGCTTGCTCCAGAGCAGTGACCTCCTCAGTGCTGGAGTGAAGAAGCATTTCTGCCACCTTGTGGAACTGCTCAATGGATCTGGCTGTGAGCTCTGCCAAGCTTGTGATAGCAGAGACGTGGACATCCTACAGGCAGGAGAGACGAACAAAAAAAAGAAAAAAGGTGGAATCACACAACAGGATAATAAAAATAAAAATAAACAGCTCACGCTGGGAAGAAATTAAAGTAACAGAGTCACAACAGGAAAAAATAAACAGCTCACGCTGGGAAGAAATTAAAGTAACAGAGTCACACCTCAACAGTGCACTTGGTCAGCGTGGCCTCCTGCTCTCTGCCCTCTTCCTGCTGCTGATTCGCTTCACTTGGAATCTTCATATCTGTAATACGGTCAAATGCATTCTTCCTAGCCTGGAAAATTAAAATAAATCATTTTATATTATATTCAAGCTAATAATAATCTTGATCATTCATACCTTAAGTCTTACCTTGCCAAGCCTCTCTGCTGTTGTGGATATGTGAAGCTTTTTAAGAGCATCTGTCAGTTCCTTAACAAAATTTTCACCATCGTCGACTAAGAGAGAAAAATATCTTCATTGTAACTTTGTTTAAAAAAAATTCAATAAAAAAAAATAGAGGGCTGACTGAACAGTTTGTATAGATTACATCTGTATCTGTATCTGCACCTGAATCTATTTAGTGCTACAAATATTTGTATCTGAATCTGAGTACGGATTTAAACCCGAAGTAGGTGTGGACTAAACTGGAATTAAGGGCCTGTGTTCACCAAATACATTTTTTCGCCCTGGCAGTGTCTATTTTCTATACAAATCGTTTGAAGTTCAGCGTTGATGGCGTTCAACGTCCTCGGGGCAAAAACACTCTCAGCATACAGGTTTTTTACGACACTTTCAGTTGAAAATAGGTCAACATTTGAATCAATGCCGAGCTCATCGATGTCACTTCTCTCTCACCGACCAATCAAAATGAAGGGGGAGGCGGAACTTATGATATCAACACTGCTGGGATCAACACAAGCCTGTTTTCTTGCACTGTGTATCTCCTGCACCCAGACTCTTCTTTTCAAAGGTATATCAATTCCCATGAGGAGCGCTGCTGCCAATGACAGGACATGATTCATTTCTATCGTTTTAGCTAACCTTTCTACAGTAAATAGTGACTTGACGTTCACAATGAAGGAATGCGGAAGTGCTAGATGACGTGATTTGTGACCTAGCAACGATATGCACTTGAAACCACCACTGAAAATGAATAAAGGCTATAAATATATCACACACTGAGTAAGATTCACATTAATGGATCTCTTTTTCTTCGGCCTGTGAGTTTCCTGTTTCAGCATGCGCTCACATGGAAGTAAAAACCTCTCACTCGCAAGACTTTTTTGTTTGTTGTACGAGATCCCAGTCCTAACGCATACGTCTTGTCCCAACAACATTTCTTGCAAGCTTTAAAAAATAAAAGCATCTCCTATTCCTATCTTTAACTGTATAGGTTTAGAACGCATTCTGGTTACATCCCTAGTACAAAACCAATTAACAGTAGTGTATTTGGTGAATCTATTCGTTTACCTTTTGGATCGTCTACCTCCTCATCTTCAAACTCCATCAGGGAGAAGGACTCCTTGATCTGCTCCAGATCATCTCTCAGGGCGGTCAGCTCCTCGCCCGATAACGAGGTCAGCACTGATTTCACCTACACACAATAATACACTCATTCAGAATACAAAGTCTGATAAAAGGTACAGACTGACAGCGGGGAGCGTGTATAGCATTTTCAACCAAAGACATGATCTCAAAACTGACGAGACGTACAAAGGCTTGAAATGGAACATTGGTTGGTGTTGGATAGGATTTTCATATTGTGCTCTTAATAAACTATAATGTCATCTTATTATTAAACTATGCCCTATTGCTTGGCTAGCTACTTAAACAGTGAGCAATATATTATTTTTATAACTGGTACAAGCAAGATGTTTTGAGGTTCATTCACTTAGTCATGGTCATGGTCACAGTGGACCCGGAGTCTATCCCAGGAAAACTGGCTGTGAGACGGGAATACACCCTCGGAGGAATTCTAATCCATGGCAGGGCATCATGCACTCACACACTCACGCATTCACACCTAGTGGAGCCAATCCACTACTGTCTACGATAATATTTTCAGCGGGAGGAAACCGGAGAACCCAGAGAAAACCCATGAGAAGGGGAAAACAGGGACACGACCATATGTAGGTGTTTAATACTATATTTTTGTTGTTCCAGGAATAATTACGTGAGCTCTCTGGTTTATGCATTACAAACACTACACATTTAATAAAATGTGAATATTTGGGCTGAAAGTTAATCAGTTTCATTCATGATTTGTTGGTTGAACTGATTTTAATGCATTAAAAAGATTTGAATCAATTCCATACACCACAGCGACTCAATTCTACCTTCTTTAAGAAATTTTAAAATGCATGACAAGTGTTTTAAACGACATTCTCTAATATGTCTCAGGCATACTGCCTCTGCATCAAGGTTTAGAAGTTAGATATATTTTGTTCAATATATCTATTCAATAATATCAATTTGTTTTGATACGATTCATTCATTTTTGTCAAACGCAATCAATTTTATTGACCATTTCATTTCTTTTCAGCTCGATGCATCAAGAAAGCAAACTGTAACACCTTTAAAGAAAACACATGAAGCTGCTTATAAAGAGCAGACGTTTTCCCACGACATACAGGTTCCATTTTATTGCAAAACTTTTGTATTGAATTATCACTACCTTCGCTTCGCTCTCTCTGGACAGGATCTCCAAAGCTTCTAGATGTGACAGGCCCTGAAACTCATCAAACAACATCCCATAATGAGCCTTCTTCTCCGTTTCCGAGGTGACGTTCTCAGCGGTCTGCTGTTCTTCTCGTTCCTTTGCCTCCCGTAAAACCTTTACAGAGGAGCAGGAATCACAATTACGTCATCTTTACATGATATCAAGGAGTTAAGATTATGAAACATTCATGAACAGAGTCTCAACAGTGCCGGTGTACAGGATTAATTCTGCCCACTGTTTAATGATGTCCATTTGTCTGGATAACACACCTGGGACAAGGTGGACGTTCTGGTCATCAGGCCTTTGGTTTTTTTGAAGCCGGGATCTCCTTCTGCTATCACATCCATTGTCTTCTTACCAATAAACTCCAAAGCATCCAGTCCACCACTTATTACTGTTTTACTCTGGCCGACAAAAACACCAAAACATATTTTACTAAATATGGAAATGATAGGGAAAATAAATCAGTACCATAATACCATAGTCAGCAAAGACGTGAAATATTTTTAGGAAGACATATGAATACTCTTACTGTACTCTGCACCACACTGGACAGAGAGTTCAGCATTCCCATACTGCTGGAGGACAGCATTCCCATAGCACTTCCCAACACGTTCCCATCTCCTTCTGTCGGGTTTCCTTCACTGGAGCTGGAAGGAGCTGAGGTGAGACAAGATTCCCAAACAGGTTCAACAAAATATCTTAAAAGAATAGTTTTGCATAATATAGAAGGCTGGGAAGTATGATAATATAATACTGAAATCTTAAGGGATATCTTGAAATATCAGATAGCAGATATCAGCCAATATAAAAACAACTGCATTTCTGTGGACATTATATAAATCAATTATATAAAAGTCCACTATGTAGGAGTCAGCCCCCTGAATGCCTCTCTCTTACCCCTCCCTTTCCAAGAGTGTATCAGAGCGTACGGTGGCTGTCACGTGCCCGTAGAGTACTTACGAGTACTTACATTCACACTCCCTTGCTTTTTCCGTGCTAAATAATAAATATGATCCTCCATTTTTCAAAATTTGGGTTCTCAAACTTGTTCTCCAGCTCCAGCAAACACTGATTCGTCTTCTTTCTTTCTTTCCTCGTCTTTCTTCCTTCTTCTTTGTCGTCCTTCCGGCGCTTCCTTCCGGCTTCACGCTGCCGCTTGTAAAAATGTGAAACGTGGAAGACGCTCTCTAGAGGTTTGTCTGTTCTGGGCTACTGTAGCGGTGCAACATGGCGGCTCCGTAGAGGTGGACCCTATGTAGATATAAAGGGCTCGCTCTAAGCTTACGAAAACACGATTCGTAGTTACAGACAATGATATACTAATGATAACATACTTATGAATATTGTATTCCTAATCGAATCTGGCTATAATGTAATGTAATATAATATAATATAATATAATATAGAGCCCCCTAAATCCTAAATAGTGGACCTTTAATGCAACACTCCTGTTTTGCTGGCAGTTTGTAAACAGATCTACATATGGCGATGCGTATCGTGCAAGTATAAATGCCTTTAAAGAATTAATCATGATACAATATTTTTGTCATATCACCCACATCATCTTACATCTGATAATTATCAGGGATGTCCCAGTCCAACTAATTCTATTTCTGTTCTCACGATGATACTGATCTCCCAGGTCTGCTTACTAGCTAGTACCTGATATTGATTCAGATTCAGATTTATTGTCATGTCACAGTTTACATAGTTATTAAATAAATTATTTTTAAAAAATGTCATAAATAGAGCCAATACTGTCCCTCTATAATTTCCGAGTCTTTTTATACGGAGTTTCGTGTGCTCTTTATTTCTTTAGTTGAGGAAGGATATCGATTGTTTTTAAAGTATCAATAAATTGCTAATGCACTAGCAGGATACAATACCATCTACATCCTTTTCCATTTGCGCGGAGAGTTCCGTAGGACTGGGAATTCCCAAAGACGTCTCTGCCTTCTCGATGACCTGAGACAGGCCTTGGCCTTAAATCAGAAAGCAAACAAGCCATCATGTCATTCTTGTTCATTATCCTTGTTTTGTGAACATAATAATTGATCTTATTTTGATTAGGTGTGAGTGAGTGCTCTTAGTTTGCATAACAGCACAAATAGCAGTAATAATGACGGGACTTGCCTACAGTGGCAACAGTGGCTGTGGCTGTAGAAAGAAGAGATTTCCCCCAGCTTCCCCAGCTACCCCAACCCCCTTGGGTTACAGTTGTCTTTGTAGAAGCCTGTAAAAAATAAACAAATAAACAAAAACACACACAGTTGTGGCAAGCAGGTGCGTTTGAATATTTGATTTTAATTTCTCCTCCTTTTCAGTGTTAAATATTTGAATCTAAATCTACTTGCTTATTTATTATAAAATAACATTTTCTTTTGTATATAAAAGATGTAAAAGCATGTTATGCACACATTACTTACAGGATCACAGAACACTCAGAAACAAACCCCAGAGCAACTTTCCACAGAATAACTCTTGATTTACCTTCGATGCATTTTCTGCCACACTGGCTGTCTCTGGACTTTCCTGGACTTCAGGAGGTGGTTTGTTCTCCGGTCTCTTCCTCGTCTTTCGAGTCGGGGCTACGTCAGCGGAGCTGTCGCTTTGTGTGTCACGTGAAGAATCATTGTGTGACAGAGGTGGTGGTTGTGGTGGCTCTTTGGGGATGTTCTCCTGCGGGTCAGTGGCTGAGTGTTCGTCGTCTGACATCTTATAACATAGTCCTATAACAGACAGATAAATGATATACCAATTTCTTTGTCTAGTGTGCATCAAAATATCAGTTCCCTGACCTGAAACACGGTTCTTAATTCATTCAGCCTAATACATTGTGTACAGAAACACACATTACTTGCATTCAGCACTAGGACACAGCTTTGTGCAAAATAGTGCGGCTCTCGCGTTTGCATTCGTCAGTACAGTGAAACAGCACCTTGCCCTTCAGGTTTGTTTAACTATTATTCATATATTTATACAGAGAGAGAGTTGTATAAATACATATACTTAACCTTTATAGTTGTTTATACAGGAGAAAGCATACAGTTTGACTATTTGATAAGCAATTTCAATTAAAAAAAAAAAAAGAAATGTCTAATACCCATACACGCTATGGATTTAGAAGCACATGGGTATTTAACTAGTAATATCATGCTATTATGCATTTATAAGCATACTCGTATGTCTTCAGGATTTATAGATCACCATTGTTGATCACAGCAGCAAACAGTTGACAGGATGTTATGTCATTATGTTTATGTTGGGTGTTACCATTTTTTTCTTTTTTTCTTCTAGTCATTCTTAAACCATGAACTCTTCAAGTACTTCTCTGAAGACTTTATCTATCTATATGCCCTGATTAGCCTCAAGTCACTAAAGTCACATCTGGGAACAGCTGTATAGGGTTAATAAACAGCTGTGGCCTTCTGCCTGAAAGCTAAACAGTGCCAGGATCCACATGACATGATGCTGTAATCAATGAGGTATGTAATGTTTTTTCTGATTAAAGTCTAATTACTAAAGACGTCCTGTATGTAAAACAGCTCTCTGTTGTACATAAAATGCACTATATAGGTTAGATAATCCAATTTTTTTTTTTAACTATTTAGAGAATAGGAATGCTTTTGTAATTCCAAGCTAACCCATGTAGAGAGGTAATTATCTGTTCACTGTTACGATCACCTAGCAAAGATAACACTGGCTTAAACAGCAAAGAAACTGAAAAACTAACCTATTAACTGCTGTATGCTGTTGTATGTATCAGAGATCCTCTGCAGGCCACGTCACTGGATTCGATTTGTTTTTCGTAGTGTATCTTTTCTTCGGCTATCAACCAAGAAAATGTGTTAGGAGCTGCATGGCGCCATCTCGTGGTTCGGAGCGCCATTACGCCAAAGGGCTGCGTCCAAGCTAGGGGTGTAGACGTCAGGTTTTCACACAGTACAATATGATTTCGATTCATAAAGCAACGATTCACTACGATACGATTATAATCTGATGTGTTTCAGTTTAGTAGCCAGCTATATTAAGAATGTGGGCTAGGCCTAGTGTTCAGTTGCGAATGGTGATTACAGAGTAGTATCGTAAAAGTATCAGAGTTACAAACAAATTGGCTTGCTAGCCTATTGAATTATTTACTCATCAGTTCACACAAAGTATTAATCGTTTTTTGATAATTATCAATTTATTATGAATTATATTCTATAATATTTCAATCATTGGCTTTCAAATCAATGCATCAATCCAAATGTCCAAAATAGCCTTGGCTTTCCCCAAAGTTTGTATGCCATAGCATTACAAATTCCCTTTACTGGAATTAAGAGGCCCAGAGTTCCAGCATGATAATGCCCCTGGGTACAAAGTAAGGTACATGAACACGTGGTTTGCTAAGGTTGGAGTGGAAGCACGTGAGGGTCCTGCACAGAGCACTGATCTACTGAACACCTTTGAGATGAGCTGGAATGCTGAATTCACTCATTTATTTACATTTATATCATTTGGCAGATGCCCTTATCCAGAGCGATTTACATACATCTTATTTTTATACAAGTGAGCAATGAAGGTTAAGGGCAGCTTCGCGGTGCTGGGATTTGAACTCACGACCTTCCGATCACTAGGCCAATGTCTTAACCACTGAGCCAACCCAACATCAGTGCCTGACCTTACTAAGCCTCTTGTAGCTGAATGAACACAGGCATGCTCCAAAATCTAGTGGAAAGCCTTCCCAGGAGAGAGGAGCTTATTATAACACCAAAGAGGAATACAATCTATAATGGGATGTTCAACAAGGACATATGGCTGTGATGATCAGGTGGCCAAAAACTTATGGTTATAATGTATTTTACAATGTAATGAACTGCAAGTCCCTTGATGTTGCACTTTCACTGTACCCAGAGGACGTAAACAAAGCAAGAAGCCACAAGAGGGTGTGTATTAAAGTGATTTTATCATACGTAAAGGCATTCTTAGGTACAACTGCAATGCTTATGGGGCATGCAGGTAGTGTTGCTGCCACACACTTCCAGGATCCCAGGTTCAATCCTGAACTTGGGTTATTTTGCACGTTCTTCGCTGGTCCACCTGTGTTCTCTGGGTTCTCCAATTTTCTCCAACCTTCCAAAAACATGCCAGTAGGTGGAAAGGATAAGCTAAATTGTACCTAGGTATCCATAAGTGTGTGAATGGTGCCCTTCAATGAACGGGGGTCCCATCCAGTGTGTAGTCTTCCTTCATGCCCACTGTTTCCAGGATAGGTCCCAAATCCACCGCAACCCTAACCAGGATAAAGTGGTTACTGAAAGTGAGTGAATCCTAAGCTGCTTATTAAATCAAATCAAATCAAATCAAATCACTTTATTGTCACATCACGTTACTGGTGCATTGGTACAGTACATGTGAGTGAAATTCTTGTGTGCAAGCTTCACAAGCAACCGTGGTATACAAAATATAAGAAATAAATATGCACATGAATAGATATGCTCACGAATAAGTATGAATACAAAGTTTATGTATTCATATGTATGTATAAATATATGTACAAAATATAAGAAATGAATGCACATAATAGATATGAATACAAACTATACATTATTATAATATATATATATATATATGCACATATGTGTGTGCATGTGTGTATGTGTACATATATAAACATATACAGAATGTCTGCAAATGAATATTGTGCAAAAAAGGCAATTATGTGCAGTATAGAGTGCATAAGTGTCGTAGTGTCGATGAAGTGACTATGAAATATTAGCGACCAGTGTTCAGCAGTCTGATGGCCTGATGGAAAAAGCTGTCCCTCAGCCTGCTGGTTCCTGACCGGACACTGCGATACCTCCTTCCTGACGGAAATAGTTTAAACAGATTGTGACTGGGGTGACTGGAGTCTTTGATGATCCTCCCCGCTTTCCTCAGGCACCGCTTCCTGTAGATGTCCTGGAGGGAGGGAAGCTCACCTCCAATTATCCTGTCAGAACACCACACCACTCTCTGCAGAGCTTTGCAGTTGTAGTTGGTGCTATTGCCGTACCAGGTAGTGATGCATCCCATGAGGATGCTCTCAATGGCACAGCGGTAGAAGGTCCTGAGGATGCCGGGGCTCACGCCGAATCTCTTCAGTCTCCATGTGAGATCCTCCACTAAATGTACACCCAGGAAAAGGAAGCTGCTCACTCTATCCACAGCAGCACCGTTAATGGTGATGGGGTATGTGTACCTCCACACCTCCGGAAGTCCACTATCAGCTATTTGGTCTTTGCGACATTGAGGGTGAGATGGTTCTCCTGGCACCAATGTGTCAGGGCACTGACCTCCTCCCTATATGCTGTCTCATCACCGTTGGTGATAAGACCCACCACTGTTGTGTCGTCCGCAAACTTCAAATTGATGTTGGAGCTGCTAGTGGCCGTGTCGTATAGAAGTCACGATGGGGGTCAGGGCTACCGGTTGCCAGTCGTTCAGGGATGTGACAGTGGAGGATTTGGGTACAGGGACGATGGTGGCTATTTTGAAGCAGGCTGGGACTTCAGACATAGAGAGGGAGAGGTTGAAGATGTTCATGAACACTCCAGCCAGCTGAGCCGCGCATGATTTAAGGACACGGCCGGGGATTCCGTCAGGACCAGCGGCTTTGCGTGCGTTCACCTGTCTGAAGCACTTCCGTACATCCTCTTCAGACACATTGTGCACACTGGCGTCATCCGTGATGTGTACGATGGCCAGTCTCGTGGTGTTTACTGTGTCGAATCTAGCGTAAAATACATTTAGATCCTCACACAGAGAGGCCATGGTCTGCGGTGTGCTGGTTTCCCCTCTGAAGTCTGCGATTGTGTTAAGTCCCTGCCATTTTCTCAGAGGATTGCCAAAATGTTGTTCCACTCTGTCCCTGTACTCACGTTTCGCTGACTTGATTGTCTTCCGAAGTTGGTAGTTGGCATGTTTATAGTCCAATGTGTTCGCGGAGGCAAAGGCAGAGTTCCGTGCCGCCAGTGCCGTGCGAACATCACTGTTTATCCATGGTTTCTAATTCGGATAAACTTTCGCTGTTTTGGATGGGACAACATCATCAACGCATTTCCTGATAAATCCACAGACTGAGTCTGCGTATTCATCAATGTTGTACGCAGCCATGCGAAACATTTCCCAGTTTCTGTTTTCCCATATTACTGTTATAAGTATTGTGTTGCCAAAGTGACAAAAATACTATGATAATATTTAGTGTTCAATAAATAATTAACTTTATTATTAATAATATTTACAATAAACAAATCTTCTGCAACACAATGTAGTTTTGTTGCTTACAAACATAAGGGACAGAAAGAAAGATTAGGTAATTCTATACATTATATACAATGTTATGAGGGTTCTTTTGATTTAAAACCTGGTGCATTAAAACACAATGAGTGTGATTATTGGCTCAGCCAATCAGATTTTAGATTTCAGATTTTAAATATTCCACATATCACCGGTGGTTTTAACAAAACCACCTGTCACCATTTGGTTGAATACAACATGCCTAGCATAGAGACTTTGTCACTAGATCTGGTTAGTTTTTAGACCCCTTTAGCGACTTTAATTAGAAAAAAACCGCAAAGCAACAAATCTAGCGATTTTTTGCAGCACAGTTAGTGACTTTCTTGAACTTGATACGGCTCTCTAGCTCACATCACAGTCAAAGTTGTACGAGTTTAGAAAGCAGGTTCGCTCAACTCACGATCAGTGTATAATGCCTGACTGTGTTGCACTTGCGACCAATCACTGATAACCATGATCCCTCCACGACCAATCACTGATCACCACTGTTTGCCCCACCCTCTCGCCTCATTGTTCTTCACTTTAAACTCTCTTTTTCGCGATATTACATTTTATAAGTCCTAAAAGCGAGTAAGCATTTTCCTTCACAGCTGTTCACGGTCACTGCTTCTGTTTGTCTGTGTTCTTGCTAGAAACTTTCCTGTAAATATGTAAACGTTTAGTTCATGGTGCCATCTATCTATAAAAAAATAAACGATTTAAGAAATAAGCAACAATCTACTATTTTCTATTCAAATAAATCTCTATTCTGTTACATTCCAAGTGAACAGCCGTCTTCATGTACCCTTATTTGTAATTTGAAATGCCACTCAGCATGATGAATAACTGGTATGCAAATGAGTCAGTGACGTCATTGAGCGTATTACAGCTACTTCCCCTGAAACGAATTGGTAACACCATAGTTCGCCCTGAATCTAGCAAGTTCACAAATATTTAATATGTTAATATTGTTAAAGGCGAAGGAGCCTCTTCCAGGCAGCTGATTGGCTAATCCGGAACAGTCCGTTTCTCTGATTGGTCGTCTGACGCTCGCGCTCGCTATGCTTCGTTTTTGCTCTCACGCAGGGAGAGAGAAACAAAAATGGCCGAAGAGGAAAGCGAGCAAACTTCTCCTGGTGTTCTTGAAGAACTTTTCACGTCACCTTTAAACCTGAGTCTGCTGTGCCTTTGTTTGTTTCTGCTGTACAAAATATTTCGCGGAGACAAGCCTGCGGAAGTGGCGGAAGTCGAGGAGCCGTTACCCAAGATGAAGAAGAGAGACTTCACTCTGGAGGACCTGAAGCAGTATGACGGAGTGGCAAATCCCAGAATCCTCATGGCTGTCAGTGGCAAAGTGTTTGATGTGACAAGAGGAAAGAAGTTCTACGGTCCTGGTAACAAAATGAATAGTTAAAGAGAAGTATTTTTGGGAATGAAAAGGCTGTCTTTCTCAATGCATGTGATTTTAATTGGTTTGTTTATGAATGTAGTAAATAATTTAGCAGCACGTGGTTGTGCTGGGGCACTTCCTTTCATATTTTGCTCTGTTTTCAGTTTTGCATGTGTTTTATTGTGCACTTTGTTTCACATGAATCACACCCCTTATTTCCTTCCTTGGCCTTTGGCACGTTCAGAAAACCTCAAACCTACTGGTCAGAGTGGTAGGTTAAATAAACTGTGTTATATTTTTGTTTTTCCTACATTCCTAGTTTTTTGTGTGCTGTAATAAGTAGATCATCCTGCATATGCTCTGTAAATAGGCAGCACTGGGTCTGTTTGAAGCTTGTGAATGAGTAATGAGATGAAGACAAGGCCAAAGATCAGGGTCTAATCATACATTTCAGTTTTTTTCCCTGCAGCACTTTGCGCAATTAGGTGAAATGTTACAGTGCACGAGAGTGTAACCAAACCTGTGTGTGCTTATCACATCTCTAAAGACAGACACTGTCATAGAAATGACATGATGACTGTTTCTGGTTGTTACGTATAGCATAAACCCGATGAGCAGAGTGTATTGATTCCTGTGCTGTGTATTTCCAGATGGCCCTTATGGAGTCTTTGCAGGCAGAGATGCTTCCAGAGGCTTGGCTACGTTCTGTCTAGAGAAAGAGGCTTTGAAAGAAACACATGATGATCTTTCAGACCTCAATGCAGCGCAGCAGGAGAGCCTGGGCGAGTGGGAGTCGCAGTTCACCTGTGAGTCAAAGCACTTTCATGAGAATGTTTGGTTTGTTTTCGCCTAGGTTTCAACTATAGCATGTCGTTCTGGCTTTCTCCTGACAGGCAAATATGATTATATCGGCAAACTCTTGAAGCCTGGCGAAGAGCCGACAGAGTACACGGACGACGAGGAAGTGAAGGACAAAAAGAAGGACTAGGTCATGAGAGGCACCCAAACATCGTTCGTCTCAGCTATGCCTAATGTACTTGCAATCATTGATGTGTCCTGGTAATTCTGGTTCACTATGATTGGTCTGAACCACCATGCCTTCATATTTCAGCATGCCATAATTAATCTGTGCTAAAATGATTTCAATCAGCTTTTTTCTTCAGACCGCAGCAGCAGAAGCAAATGTCATTCTTGTACGTAGATGCAGCATACTCGAGTAACGTGGACCACAATGCTTTTATCGTGATGCTTTGTTAAGGCATTTCATCTAACAACAATATGTAAAGTGCAAGTAATTATGATACACTACGTATACATTTTGTATGAGTTTTTAAAACAGTGCATGAGGGAAGCGGGAATGTGATTTATAATTCTACAAATTTAGACAAAATCTAACATTCCATGACTGGGACCTTAATAATGATAAGATTATAAAGTACTTGTATCTAAGTGTACTTATTAAAGAAGTTTTCGTATTAACTTGGCCATGTTTTTATTTGCCAGCTTGAATCTTAAATACACTCTGTGACATACAGGCTGTAAAAACTGCAATGTCATGTTTCCGTTTTGATCACCGTGTGTGTGTGTGTGTGTGTGTGTGTGTGTGTGTGTGTGTGTGTGTGTGTGTGTGTGTGTGTGTGTGTGTGT
>JAQQZX010000011.1:2164333-2181471 GCA_030068355.1 Notoglanidium maculatum | reverse complement strand
TGTGTGTGTGGGTGTGTGTGTGTGTGTGTGTGTGTGTGTGTGTGTGTGTGTGTGTGTGTGTGTGTGTGTGTGAGAGATAGAGAGAGGATTAGAGAGCGAGGGAAACCGTTGTGCTTTGCATAAGATCTTGAATACATCGTGACACTGGTTCCTGACTGATGGAGAAAGTGCAATTTATAAAACTCTGCCTATAGTCCTACTTAGTATAATGTATGAGTAAAAGTGATAATTGTGTTATAGCAAAAAAAATTCTGATTTCTTAGTATGCATGCATTAAAAAAAAGCATCATGCGAAATTAGTATTGTTACTGAATTATAAGTGAAGCCAACTACTGATTTCCCTACTGTGGAAACAAAATGTGTATAAACACAACCAAAAACCATTTAATCAATTTATCATCTGTGTTCACTGTTATAAACATGTAATGGTTCACATTTCTGTAGTGATGCATGCATTTTACAGCCAGCTTTGAGTTTTAAAGGTAAATGTTCATAAATAACAGTCCAAAATTAGGAAACAGTGTCGTAAAGTATATTAGTGTTGCTATTTGAACAAGCAATTTTACTATTACCATTAAAAGCAGAAAGTTATATATTTTTTTGCAGCAAATGTGAATTTGGACAAGATGCTCTTGTATAAAACCAATAGTAAAGGTATGTACTATACTCTTTATTAGAAACACATACACCTGCTCGTTGATGGGGAAACTGAACTCTGAATCCTATTGTACATAGACAATAAAGGTATTTGTATTCGTATTTCCTCTAACAGTATTGGTGGACTGTGTCAAATCTCAATCATAGTTGTGTGTAGGTGTAGTGCACATTGTGTTGGTTTTTTTGTTGTTGTTTTTTGCTATTTGATTCTCAAATACAATTTGAGATCTCAGATACAATGACAAGTGGCGAAATATGACTGCAAGGCAAAATTATTCACAAAGTAAATACAACTGTCAATTGGCACGTTTTGAGTGAAGTGACAAAGACAATTACAGCAGTAGACATTTTGACATGGATATGTATACTTTGCAAGTCTTTAAGCCATATTTTTCATGTACCTGAAGCTCATAATTGTTTATTAAACATTCACCTGATATGTTTGTGTCCAAATCAGACTTAAAGTAGGTAATGTCATGGTAAACTGATGGACACTTTTAAAGACACCCAACTGTCTAAAATTGAATAGTTGTGTCACACTGGGAAAATAAGTGCTCAGCTGTCTCCTGTGAGTTTATAGTATGTTTTTTTTCCCCCTAGGAACAAAAGGGTAAGTTAGATAACTAGTAAAAGATCTAGTTCTAACTGAGGCCTCAACATCATGAAAAAAATAAGACTGGAAATCCCCTCTATAATAACTCATCGCTTCATATAAGACTGTTCTTGCACTTTATATTAAGGAGATCAGGCAGGGGCAGGGAAATTATGGCTAGGTATTAGTCTCCAGAACCAAAGGACTTTCTAAAGTTTCTCAAAACTGAAGACCACCAATAATTTAAAAAATACATTATGTACCATAGTAGATAGTATCATAAAGATTGTGATTTGTGTTAGATAAATAATGTCCTACATTTAATGTAATGCAATTTCTGGAACATAGTAACACTGTCACCAGAATGAACAATAATTGTTGATAAATGTTTTTAAACTATTTGCATGTGAACGGGAAAAAGGGATGTGTCAGAAGTGGGATTCGAACCCACGCCTCCATTCGGAGACCAGAATACCCGGTAGTACGGAAGGGAGGAACCCTTGAGTCTGGCGCCTTAGACCACTCGGCCATCCTGACACGGGCGTCAAACGCTAGCATAGTACGAGTTTTCAGTCAGTAGTTTCTCCAAATCGAAATATTTTTGTGCGTTAGCTAGCTGGAGTGCAAAGCATCTTTATCTGCAGCTCAATTAGCTAAAGAAGCTCGGGTGACCAAAGGAAATCTATTTACTGTTCACTGTTAACCCACTATACAATATTCACGCGCATACTTGCGACGTTTGCAGGTAAAATGATCAAATTAATTTTACTTTTATAGCGCCGAAAAATCACAAAATACCGATTTGCTAATATGCACGTCAGCCTTTCGTGAAATCTGCACAGTGCCCCCTAGCGGTTTGACGTATTTCCGGTGTGCGCCATCCGCCATTTTGTTTTACACCGTTCAAGGGTATCGTGTACAGTCAACTTCAGCTGACAAGCATGTTTCGCTTCGCCAAAGCTGCTTTAAACCTCAGTGGTAAGGCTGAAGATCTGTTTAAGTTTGTTTTTTCATATCCTGTCATTTCATTTACATGAAACTGTGTGGAACTAGAATTTAAAACTGGGTGGAAACTCAGGGATACCAACATGCTAGCTAGCCAATGTGCACAACACTTCCTAAATAACCAATATTAGACAAAGACGGTAGTTAATTAACTAACTAACATAACATTAACTGGTTTTATATATATTTTATATCATTATTGGCTACGGTTGTCCTAATTCCTTCAGTTTTTCGTCTACAATGTAATATCTTCCGGGAAGTTGGCTAGCTGGCTGTTATAATGTCACACAATCAATTTTATGTCAGGTCGTTTACAACAGTTCACAACGTTTTGCGGCAGAAGAATAACGTAATATGCACAGAACGGAGTTCAAACTGCGGTATTCGGTGTTTTTCTTGGTGTAGCAGTTTTGGGTTTATCACAAGGTTGAATTTAGGCAAAGGGGTTTGATAAATGCGTTTTAATTGTTGTATAAAATGAGAATTGACGTACGAGTACTGTACTTTGTACGAGTATTTTGAAGTCATTTTATTGAACACACCTAAATGCTTGAATTTATTCAGGTTGTAATGAAACAAAATGAATTTTTAGAAGAAATTCTTTTCCAGAATACCTTTCTAATGCTCATCAAATACAGCGATATGCTAGGCTTAGGAGGCGATAGAAACATTTTGTAAAGTGGGAATAATTACTTAATAATAATAATAATAATAATAATAATAATACAAGTTAACAAGTAATACATAAGAGATGAGTGTATTTTAGTATTTTACTGTTTTATTAGCAGGAAAAAAAGGGTCTCGTATAGAATACAGTACCCTTAACTAGTGCTTACTAGTCCTAGTTCTGACAAAATGAACAATTAATATAATGGTCAGTGCACTGTTTTTTTTAATTAATTGATTTGTCCCCCTCCTCTCAGGACAAGCCAGCCGCCAGGTTGCCGTGCGACATGCTTCTTCAAACACATCCCCAGAGTTCCATGCAAAGTACGGCATGCCACTGCTGATTGCTGGAGCAACGTTTTGTACTGCGATCTGGACCTACGTAGGTGTCCATGATGTCTCTGTAGTCGCCACGTTGCACCATTTTCTTAGTGTTGTCCTTAACCATCTTTTTCTGTGTATAATGGTTGCAGGTGGTCACATCAACTGGCATAGCGTGGAATCTCTCTCCTGTTGGCAAGGTCCAACCTAAGGAATGGAAGGAGTAAAGGGAACACCGTATTTAGGAATATCCTGAATCTTGTGAACTTTTCCATTTTGTTAATGGATATGATTTACACCTAATTCCTGTTGGTCTGATGTGTCTGTAAAAAAAAAATGTAAGAAATTAAATATAAATACAGTACTTTGTGGTATTTTGTGACTTTTTTTTTTATTTATTTATTTTTTTTATAAAGAATGCTGTGGGCCTTAAGTTAATTATAAGAAAAAACAGGCCACTTTATTATTCAGGTCTTAACCTCTTCACCTGGAAACCTTTGTCAGCATCTGATTCTGATCACAAGATTTTTGTTGGTGGACTATTTTGAGGTATTTACCAAAAAAAAACAAAACCTGTACTGCAGCTCAGCCTGAAACACTCACATCAGCACCATACACACAAGATGCCCCTACCGTTTCTGTGTCAGTACTGTACTCAGAATGGTCATGTCGTGAGAACTACGATGGTCATGTAGCACAGATGTATGAGGATGTGTTGCGCTTAAGTGCGTAAACGTGCACCTATACGACAGGTAATCCCAAATCCCAGCCCTTCACCTTGATACGTTCAGCTCAATACGTCAGCTCGAGTGGCTTTCTTTGGATAAATCTTTCAAATGAGTGTAGATACAAAGTAAAGATACCTATGGGATGTACACCATAAGGCCAAAAGTTTGTGGACACTTGACTATCACTGCCATGTTTGTTTTTACAAAAAATCCGTTAACAGATTTAGTCTTCATTTGCTGTTATAATAACCTCTACTCATCTGGGAAGGCTTTGCACTAGGTTTTGCTGCAATTTGCACAGTCCATTCAAGCTCTTCCATACCAGCATCATGGCATCACGGGCCATGTCTTCATGGAGCTCGCTTTGTGCACAGGAGCATTGTCATGCTGGAACAGGTTTAAGGAAAATGTAATACTACTGTGTACAAAGATATACAATTGTGTGCTTCCATCTTTGAGGCAACCATTTGGGAAAGACCCACTTATGGGCATGTTGGTCAGGTGTCCACAAACCTTTGGCTATCTTGTGTATCTGATTATGTTGCATTATTGTTTAATTCTCTGAGGCATTCGATTTGCGTCGTTATTTTACTTTGAATGGATGCTGAATATATAATATATTTTTTCCTTTGCAGTTGTTTATAGCTGCTTCCAGAAAAACAAACAAGCAAACAGTAGAGTACAGAATACGTGCTTCTGGTCCTTTCAGTTGTGTTGTGTTATACATCTGGCTTTTCGTCAATATTAATGTCGTTCTGAGTAATGATACTCTGAATGTCCACAAGATGTCGCTATTGCGTCTTTTCCATAGAGAGCGAATCTGTAGAAACCATTGCGTACGTGCCAAGTGACACTAACGGCAAAACCACAAAATAATGGCTTTTTTGCTTATTTAATTAAAAAAAAAATTATTTCGATTGTTAAATTACTCTTTATTATACTCTAATGTGACTTGTTTCAGTCGTAACTGGATGGAACGACAACTATAAAGAGCAGAGCGTACTGAGGTTGAGACGGATCATGTGACGTTGTGTGGAGATTTTGATAGACAGCAAGCTCAGCCAATAACTGCATCAAAAGAGGACTACTCGCCCCGCCCCCTCGCTCTTAATATCAACCAATAAGCAGCGGATTCTCCCAAACATACCCGCCCACGTCGTCTGCGTGCGCTTCAAGCTAAGGTCATTCTCATTCGGGAGCCGCTCACTCACTCAGCACGCAGGAGTCCACAGGATACCGCAGAGTAACGGCTGAAAAGTCTAACCTTTCAAGATGTCTCTGTCAAACAAGCTCACCCTGGACAAAGTGGATGTCAATGGAAAGCGGGTAGTTATGAGGTGAGTGTTTTTGGCGTGAAAAAACTCTGTTTAGGTGACATCTTTCTCAGGAAGCGGCCATGTCACGTAGCTCCAGTTTTACCCCAGTTTGTATTTTAGCTTTATGGAAAAGCTGAAACAGTCTCTCTATCTCTAACTGTCTTTTAATCTTTGTCCTTTTTTTTTTGCAGACTGCAATTTTTAGGATGCATTTATGCATGATGAGGCAGCAGAATAAACCCACTCCTTTTGAGGCCTCCAGTATAATATACTCATTCATTGAACATGCATATTGTATTCAGTATGCCATAATAACCCTTGATGATGATAATCAATGTGCATTTGAAGCAGAGGGGGGAAAAAACTTAACTCAAACACACCCCTGAAGTCCTGTTTGAAGCTCTTGATCCTCATATGGAGCTGGATGTGAGCTTGTAGTAATGAAGTGATCCTCTTTCCAATGCCACATCATCATCATCAAATCATTATCGCGCCAGTAAAGCGCATGAGGCTGTGAGGGTCTGTGAGAACATGCCGTGATGTGTGTGCACGTGTAGGTTTTGTTAGGAACTCCTTCTGACTCATAACATGCTGAGAAACTTTTGTAGACTTGTGACGTGTCAGTCGTCATGTCGGTGCTGCACTGTGTTCGTTATTCCTTGAGCCAAGATCATCATGGAAACTGAAAATATGAATCCCGTCTGAATAAGATCCTGAAGTTGTGAGCCCGGGAGTCATTTCAAAACCCATTCGTACTGTAGTGAGTGAAGCATTGTGTGTACAAGCCGTAATAAAAAAAGGTTAAAATCACTGATGTGGGAATTGTGGTCAGGGTCGCCGTTTTCTTATCCCGGTAACATTTCCTTTAGATAGAAAATGATGTCAAGAGTAGAGTTCAGTTCGTTGGCCTTTTATAGACCACCCAGCGCACTTGGTGAACAGAAACGGAAGGAATATTGCACTCATCATGATTGCAACGCAGGGGATGATTCGTTTCCTTATTTCAGATTGCTAGTTCTTGTCCCAATACAGGTGATGTGCAATAAGACGTTGCGATAACGTGCTTTCTCTCACACAGGGTTGATTTCAATGTGCCGATGAAGGACAAAGCCATCACAAACAACCAGAGGTAAAATGCTGTATGGCGCTTTATAAGCATTTTCTTGTTTTATTTCTCGTTATGTTGGAGTAGAGTGTTCCAAAATTGGTATCGGATAGTTGTTAATCGAAAGCATGACCTCGTAATTCCCGATCACAGGATCAAGGCCGCACTTCCATCCATCCAGCACTGTTTGAACAACGGAGCCAAATCAGTGGTGCTGATGAGCCACTTGGGCCGGCCCGATGGCGTCCCCATGCCTGATAAGTACTCTCTGGAGCCTGTGGCTGCAGAACTCAAGAACCTGCTGGGAAAGTAAGCGAGGTGTTCTGATGGTGCATCATGGAGATCAGAGTGACTTTTTTTTTTTTAAATATACAATGGCGTAGAATGATATGAGCAGAAATTAGTTGATTGTAGTGATTTTTGTTCCTGGTTGTCGCAGAGATGTTACGTTCCTGAAAGACTGCGTTGGTGCGGAAGTGGAGAGCGCCTGCGCTGATCCTCCTGCAGGTTCCGTCATTCTTCTGGAGAACCTGCGCTTCCACATGGCTGAAGAGGGCAAGGGCAAAGATGCGGCAGGAAACAAGGTGAAGGAACCTGAACTCAAAATTGACTTGATGTGATGGTTTATGTGAAAAGTATCTCTAACATTAGTTGTTGGAGATGTTCTCCTGTCAGTTTTGTAGTTCCAGGAAAAATGCTTTGATTAATACTTTTGACTCAGCTTTTAGGATGGCATTTATGGAAACGTGACGTCAGCACACCTTGTAACTAAACGTTACTTTAGCTAGTTGGCTAACAGATGCTTCACAAATCGCGGCAAACAAATTTAGTTGGCTGCCGTCACAAGGTTATAAGATGATATGATGCTTGTTACTCGCTTGCGTATATTTGTATACGAATTCACTTTCCTGTGAAGTTTTGTCCGAGATCAATTTTCATTTTTTTCTGTTACTTGAAGCCGCCACATTAATTTATGTGTATTACATCAACGATGCCTTCAACTGGGGGCATCTTAGAAGACCGGAAACAAGATTTCAATCAATTTCAAACAGTCCTTGATGCCTCGCTATCTCTCGCTATCCCCATTTTAAACACACCCATTGTGATCATTTATTTATAAGCTCTCTGAAACCAGATGCGCCCCGCCCCCAGAGGCGGGTCTAGCTCCACAGTAGCGGCTCGTTGGTAGGAAACATTTTGTGTTGTACGTTATTGGCGTTTGGTTTTTTTTTTTTTTTTTTTTTTTTTTTTTTTTTTTTTGCAAGGTCAGGGGAAACTGTTCGGAGTTTTTTGTTTTGAAGACGCTGGACTTTGCAGATATGTGGCTGCTGCTATTTGGAGGATGTGATGTATCCCAATACTGGGATATATCGCATCCTCAAAGTTGTGTATCTCGAACATTATTGGCTGGTGTAAGTCAGTCAGGCGGTTCAACACTCTACATACGCAATCAAACAACAGATGTCTAAAATGTAAACTTCACCAAGTAAAAAGGACGGAGAACTTAAGCTAAACAAACCTCCATTAGCATGTACCCACCATTCCCTCAAAGAGCAGAGACTGATTCACAGGAGGATTGCTCCAGTATACGCTTGGCCTTTTGACATTTGGAGAAAGGCCGCCGATGTGCTGCGTGTTGCTTTTCTGGTCCATGGAGCCCTGACTGGAATGCACTGTAGGGAAGGAGAGATGGCGAGGGAGGGGCAGGAAACACGGCTGCCCTCCTGACCTTTCTGAGGTTCACTTGATGGTACAGTAGATGGTAGAGCATAAGCTTCAGTGGAATGGGGGCCAAGCATTTCACGGGCACTTTCTTGACCTTTCCCTCAGCCGAGTTCCTAAGTCATAAACTTTGAGCTCAACTGAATGAGGTAAAATAGCAATCTGTATTAAATTACATTTGCAGGCTCTGGGGTTATGTGAGGATGTGTGCGAATATTGTCTATAAAGTCATGATTTCTTTTTCTCAACATCTTTAAGTGATGAGATCACTGCGTGAAAGTGTCTGTCGGAGAAACGTTTTCAATATGGTCATACTTTAAGTGACGTGTAATTATGTCACGTCATGTTGATATTTTTGATATTTGATATTTTTTAATTAAGTGGCTGGCCGACCCTGCCTACAACAAATACGTTTCTACCATTTTGAAAGTGTTCACTCACGTAAATATCAGTTTTGGCCTTGCGTCTGTGCTAAGAAGGTTCCTGAGAAGCAGTATTGTGTACAAAAAAACAAACAAACATCCAAATTAGCAATACACCAACACATTATATGTTTAAGAGTCTGACATAAGGTGCACTATTGGTGTGAAATCTAGTGTGAAGCTTGGTTTTGATCTATATACAGACAAGGCAGGCTCTTAAGTTTTCTTTCTTTCTTTAGACCAAAGCATCCCAGGAACAGATTAATGCGTTCAGGGCTTCCCTGTCCAAACTGGGTGACGTCTACATTAACGATGCGTTCGGAACGGCGCACAGAGCCCACAGGTACACCTCATCACAGCACATTTCAAACCCTGAATTGCATCCTACTAATCCAACATTAATCAGGAATCTTTGTAATGATGACTTCGTTTTGGTTCTAATATTTTACAGCTCGATGGTTGGTGTAGATCTGCCTCAGAAAGCTGCAGGTTTCTTGATGAAGAAGGAGCTGGACTACTTTGCCATGGCCTTGGAGAAGCCACAGAGACCGTTCCTGGCCATCCTCGGAGGGTGAGGGTTTAAGACGCGCACGCTGGAGCGTCATGTCGGAACTGAGCAACGGAAGGAGTGAAAAATTCTATTCGATTTAACCTTTAGCTTCTTCTGGCTTTTGTGTGCGAGAAGGCCTTGAGACAGAAGAGTGTATGCTGTGGTCCAGGAATAGACTCGGCTTATCTTGCTAAGTATTACAGCAGCATGTGTGACCCTGTCCTATTTGCTGTCCGTCTTAATGGTTTAATGCACAATGAAGAGGTTGTGTAGGACACCACAGATCCCACAGCAAGGGTGCTCCAGGGTTGGCTCGTCCTTTGGAATAAGGTCAGAGTCCAACATTGTGCAAGAATCCTTTCTGACTAGAATGTGGCGAATCGAGGCTGCATTTCTGAGAAACGACGACAATTTTTATCAAATGTTTTCCCCCGAAACATGTTATTTAATCATCTACCCGTTTACTTACATTAGCCACATATAACCTGTTCCGACATGTGCGTCTGAAACCACCTGCCACGTCTTCACATTTATTATAAGCATTTATATGTTCTGTTACATCCAGGGAATTCTGTCTCGATTGACCCGCTATATGTAATATGGCTTCGCCTGTGTATTCACAACTTCTTGTGGCTCAATGTAATTTTATTTATTTATTCTCTCGTCATTCGTTGGTGTTATTTCCAAGACACCTCCTTGCCCTGATATAGCCTCAGATGCTAAAATGGCAATAAACCCAACCAACCAACTGAGAAACAACAAGGTTCCTGACAGTGTGTTGGACCACGCAAGTCTGGCGCACTGACAGCTCTCAGTAAGTAGGTGCGTAGCGCGGTTCGTCTCCCAAACTGTGTTTCTCAGTGCTTAACGCCCCTTCCTGTTCATTGGCTGTGGTCAGTTTGCGGTAATGACACCAGCGTTTTCTCTCTCGGCCTCTTTCCACTTGCTGACCCTTGATAAGCCATTCCAACAATGTACACGCAAATCTGTAGGCGCTCCACTCGTTCATACACACATTCCAGATTAATCAACCAAATAAAGTGATTATAATGGCAAAATGTTTGTTCCCATTGCAGGGCCAAAGTGAAAGATAAGATTCAGCTGATCAACAACATGCTGGACAAGGTGGACGAGATGATCATCGGGGGCGGCATGGCTTTCACCTTCCTCAAGGTCCTCAAGAGCATGGAGGTGAGGGGTGCTAATGTAAAGTGGGCTTCAGAGGTGGCATTTCGATTTAGGATTTGCCGTTTGCTACAGCAATAGATGCATCTGGAAAAGCGTAGTAAACCTGAATAAAGTTGTATGTAAGAATAAAGGAATGTAAGAGAGACATTTGCTTCTGGTAGAAGGTACTTGGGCTTCATGGCAACATTATCTTGGTGGACTTGGACCTGTGAATTTCCAAACCTCTCTTTTTGTGAAATGGTAGAAATCAAGATGGCGGGTACTAGCATATCCTATGGTTTTTGTGGTAGAATTCTGCTTCTGTTGCTTGTTCTGCTGAAATGTTGGCACCTCTGGTAGAAGTATCTTGCTTTGCATTTCCTTCCTTTTTTTGCCTGGTCCTATTCTTTCTCCTGTATTGCCACAGATCGGCACTTCCCTGTTTGATGAGGAAGGATCCAAAATCGTCAAGGACCTGATGGACAAAGCCGAGAAGAACGGAGTCAAGATCACGCTTCCTGTCGACTTCGTCACTGCGGAGAAGTTTGATGAGAAGGCCACCACAGGAACCGCTGCAGTGGCTGATGGCATTCCAGCAGGATGGATGGTAAGTTGTCTGTAGTAGAGCCAGTTAGACCTGAATGTATAGTGATTTTATTGCATTTTTATATATATATATATATATATATATATATATATACACACATACATACATACACAAATGTTTTTGTCCTATCCAGGGTCTTGACTGTGGGCCTGAGAGCTCCAAGCTTTTTGCTGAGGCTGTAAGCAGAGCTAAGCAGATTGTCTGGAACGGACCCGTCGGCGTATTCGAGTGGGATAACTTCGCCAAGGGAACCAAGAACCTGATGGACAAAGTTGTGGAGGTGACCAAAAGTGGTTGCATCACCATCATTGGTAAGAAGTCATGATCTTTATATTAATATCCCTTTTTTGAACTGATTTGTTTTCTTTTCACTGGCGTCAGGATTAGTGCTGTATCAATACCGTCATTGGGTATCGATCAGGTATGGGTCTGCACTTGAATAAAAATGGTAATCAAATTAAAGATAGTGTTTAAACGCCATTACACCTTAAACGTAAAACTCAGGATGAGGAATTCATTCATGGCCACACTGCAGCAACCAGCATAAACGGAGATAAATAAAATGTTCCATGATGCCTGATTGATCACTAAATAACCTACTTATTATTAAGGTATAACTGGCATTTATTGGTATCAACAAGTACCAAAAAAAAAAACTCGAGTTTAAAACCTGGTATAGATGCATTCCTAGTTGCAAGAACTTGTATTAGTTGAAACTGGAGTTCATTCTCCATTCACTTACAGTGACCAATTAATCGTTCTAGCCACTAGGTGGCAGCAGATCCTCATTCTGGTTACTGTGTTTCGCAATGTTTTATAGTGCTTGTAGTTTTGATAGTATACTGTATGTATGTTTTTGGAGTATAATCTGTACCATGAACCATTTAATGAGTAATCTGCTTTTACTTCTGTCCTAACATCTTTACATTCTCCTTTGCTCCAAGCTGCTGATTGTTAATGAATGCATCTGACGTGATGTTCTCAGGTGGGGGAGACACTGCAACCTGCTGCGCCAAGTGGGACACGGAGGACAAGGTGAGCCATGTGAGTACAGGAGGTGGCGCGAGTCTGGAACTTCTGGAGGGTGAGTAGTACTTCACTTCCTGGTTTAAATTATTAGTTAATTGTTTAGGTAGTGTGTTTGTAATCGTCATTTCTCATATCCTGTCCTAACAACGCTGGAATTTCTTCAATTGTTAATAGAAGAATTAGTTGAGTTATTAACTAATATGCAGCTTTTAAACGCTTTTGTTATTAAACTCTGTGGTTCAGATTCACTCGATAAAGCAATAATGCCATCAAAATTATCACGTTATCATAAACCATGTATTGGGTTGTATATGACGTTTAATGGCATTACAGCCCTGTTTTACATTCACAGAATACTCAAGCTTGTCTCTGTTGACTTTTTCTGGAACTTTCTTAAGAACGTCCCTCTTAATCTAATTTTTGCAGTAAAGTTTTAAAATAAAAATCCAACAACAAACTCGGAAATCATAAATAATTCACTTTTTTTTTTTTTTTCTTTCTTGTTTGTGTGTTTGGTTTCTCACTGCAGACATAATGCTTTTAATAATTCATTATTATTCTGTACTAACTTTTTGCTTTGTATCACCCACAGGAAAAGTGCTGCCTGGTGTAGACGCTCTCAGCAACGTTTAAACATCTGGCGCTTTATTCACCACAGCTGGGAACCTCTGCCTTGAAGAGGCTCTCGCTACACACGTATTCACTTCTATCAGTGTACAGAGGCACCAATGACCAGTCCCATCTCTACTTAACATACAGTAAACATTGCTGTACTCTGCCTTAGTAACGGCTGTACATCCCCCCCCCCCCCCGCTCCTGCTGCTAACGTAAGGCCTCAGCTACTCAGTAAACGCACTGTTCTTCTGATCAGTTTTCCATTAAGGAAAGCATGATGCTCCGGCTTACTTGCGTTACTCCAAACGTTTAGGATCGGGTCATTTGTCTCACCTGCTGAAGTGTTTGTGTCCTCTTTATTTAACCAGTAACTGTATTCAGCATATAAAGATGAAAATGTGGTGTGCACTGTAACCATAGACTTTTCATTTGGCACCCCTTAACCGATGTTGAGACTGTATGTGAAACTGTAGACACTTTATGTTGCACTTCTCATCCTGGCCCTAGGGCTTGTAAAATACATGCTCAGAAAAGACATTTGATGGACTATAAATAAAAGTTTAAAAATGTTCTGGGGTTTCTCTGCCTCTTTTATGTACTGTATGTTTGAGTATGATGTTTACGTTGTAAAATCGCAAGTTATTTATTAAGCATTTTATTTGAAATTCATAGCATTTAGTTACTTTTACTTTCTTTTGTTTGTCTGCCACAAGAAAATTCACCCAATTCATGATTCGATTCATAATATTGGGTACATGATATATTTTTATATATATATATATATATATGAGAGAGAGATTTATTTTCCTATTCTTTATCAACTTAAATATTCCTTTTGTTAAATGCATATTTTTGTTTCATTTTAATAGTAGGAACATTCGTAAAGGTTGGGGTAAAATAGAATAGCCTGTTGAGTAAAATTTTCCTTTTTGTGCTCGCCCTCTGCTGTCTGAATAATGCAATTACAGCTAGGAAACATGAATGGCGTTCATTTTTATTTAATCGATTTGAATCGTCAGTCATCCTTTCTATCAGAATTTATCAAAACGAGTCTCAATCAACGTTTGGTTATAAAGAATTATCCCAAACTTTGAGCATCCCCTGGATCACCTAAATTAAAAAAATAGTATGACTCAACCGTGTCTACCTACAGCAGGCCATCCACCACAAATAGTGACTCCGTAAAAAAGGCATTAGTCAGAGAAGCAACCAAAAGTCCAAGAGATGATGTAGAATCAGCATGATGCTACCACCACCATGTTTCACTGAGGAGATGGTGCTCACGGGGAACAGGTGATGTTGAACTAAATGTAGTGTTTTGTGTCAATGCTATATGCTCTCTCCAGCTCCTGCAGAGTTAGCCTTGACCTCTTTGGTTGCTTCTTTGATTAATCCCATATTTACCTGATGACTGACCTGATGAAAACAAACGCACATTCATACAGTGAAAGAATTATTTTGTGCATTTACAGCAGCAGCGTCACCTCAATCACGTCAACTACATTCATTTTACTATTTCCATCTTTCCAAAATTCAAGCTTTGGCTTGAGAAAATTGACTAATCTCATGTGTGCCAACATCCCAGCGATCAATCTTTAACATTTCCATCAAAGGGTGAAAACATATCCACTCTTCAACAACTGGGAGAGAAACTCGAAACAGGTGAAATAAGGAGACAAGTTTGCATTTTTGCACGTTTCTGAATGTGTAGTGTTACTTGTCTGAGTAAACACCAGGTTGATTAACACAGAAGTCTCACCAGAAACACTAAATAAGCACATTTTAGGAAGCACATTTAAATAAAACACATTTTAATCACAAATTTAGGCATGTTTATGTAATAACATTACTAGTTTGCTGGAGTAAGTACTTTTGACAGTATTTTACTTCACTGGGACATTTCCTTTGGGCTTTTAACTTGAATCCTGGCGTTTTCAACAAACTTAAAACTAAAATTAACATTATTTTGTCTCAAATGAAAAAGATGGGACTTTGAGGGAGCATGACATCAGTGCAGAAGGGAATAGAACGTTTCCACATGGAACAAAAATATTGACTTTCCTGAATATGCACACAGATTTTCAGGTATGCTCATGTCAATGTGCTATAGCATTATGTTATCTAACAGCAGGGTTGCCAGATCCACAAATCAAAATCCTAAACACAAAATATTCTACACATTGTCACATTGTCAGGTGTGTTATTATATTCAGTAGCAAATAAAGTATGTTTCGTTTTGGGATGGCATGGTGACGCATTAGCTAGCATTGCTTCACAGCTCCTGGTCTCTGGTTCTTGAACCTGAACTTGGGTAAATGTCTGTGTGCAGTTTCTGAACGTTCCCCACACGTCTGTGCAGATTCCGTCTGGGTTCTCCGGTTTCCTCTAACACTTCTAAGTTTGTGTGTGCATGGTGCTCTGCGATGAACTGGCATCCCAACCAGGGTGTATTCCCACCTCGTGCGTGCCCAGTGTTCCTGGGATAGGCTCCATATCCACCATGAGGATAAAGGGGTTACTGAACTTGAGTAAATGAGTGAAGTTTCCATTTTCTTATTTCAATAAGTGGCTGAATATGTTGAAAATACAGTACTTAAAGGCTAATTAGTGCATGTCTGAAAGTGTTCTGTCACAAAAAGAATGAACACATTCAGTAAAATGATAGCCCCATTACGTTACGTGAACGTATCTTTTCTCTGTAACTCCAATTGTCATGGATATCGAACTCAAGTTTCCGAAAAATTAACTTAAAGTAATTTGCTGTTGTGACTATATATGAGTTGAAACAAAAAGTTGTGTCTTTAAGGCAGCAGGTGAAATTTCGTTTCTAAGGTTAACCTGTTTCTAAGGAAATTTCCTGATATTTGACAAAAACATTTTTTTTTACAAGTTTGGCAGAATGGCAAAGAACTCTCCCATGAATTAGCCTCACAAGTACAATAAGCATATGCTTCACAGCCAACTGTTCATTCATTCATTCATTCATTCATTTGTTGCTTTATCCTGGTCAGGGTCACAGTGGATCAACCTATCCCCGCGTTTCTAAGCCCTTAGTCGACTCGCCATAAAGTTGTTATCTTGAAATAACTTCCAGAATGATGATTTTTCAGACAAAAAACTGTAGCATCCACAGCAATGGTTAAAAACCCCCATTTATTTTCCTCTATTGATTACTATTAAATTTACAAGGTTGTTTTTTATGTATTTTTCCCCACATTTTTTAAACAAATCAGTATTAAACCTGCATATACTGTACCACAGTACAAAAAGTGTCTAGTATTACTGTAGATATTGTCTTAAATAAATTATAATCAGGACAATGAGTGGCCCTATTACCTGACACACAACATTATTTATTCATGACGTGATGCTCAGAGCTAAAGGACAGATCTGATCCAGAGGTGATCATCCCGTGCAGATGCCAGGGCATGCTGGGAAGTTCACGAGTGTGTTGGATGGTGTTATGCTTGTGTGTTATGATCCTTGGTGAAAGATTTGGTATAAGTGAGTTTTTACATTTGAATGTTTTTACATTATAGATAAGGTTAATGAATACAAAAATCCCAAACCACAAACCACAGAAAATCAACAGCATTAGCATTTTAGAAGTTGCTCACGGGGAAGCCAAACTTGGCAACACCAAGAGTGGAGGAATGTACAGCACTGGTGTATTCTGGTAAATGTGGCCTAAAAATCCTTTTTTTTTTTTTTTTTCCTTTTAGAAAATAGACTTTCCAGGATGGAATGTTTGGAAATCACTGACTCACTTTTGGGTAATATTTAACTTAATTTTATTTCATTGAATTATTAGTCATGAGAAGTATTAGTTACTGAAAATGTTTGTTTATTTCTTAATATAAGTTAATGATCTTTAGCCAAAGGGTTTGTGTATATGTGCGTATGCACATGCATAGGTGTACATATGCATCCCGCCTATTAGCTACTTACAATGTCAGTCATTCATTTAAAGTAACTCTTTTATCCTGGTCAGGGTCACTGTGATTCTATCCTGGGAATACTGGATGTGGGATGGGAATACACTCTGGATAAGACACCAGTCAATTGCAGGACACACACATTCATACGCTCCTTCATACCTAGGGGCAATTTATTTTAGCCAGTGAACTTTTTTACAAGGTTAGAGGAAACCAGAGAACCCAGAGGAAACCCCAAAAAACAAAGGGAGAACATGCAAAACTCTTGTTCATAATTATAAATAAATACATCATCGGATTAAGAAAACTACAATATAACCTTCTCAGCCTTTATTAGTTTGCGATATTGTTTAAAATTGTCTAAATGGCATTAGCATGTTAATATCACTAATATAACTCTCTTCTTTATCACACTAAACCATAATGTTTACATTCTATATATTATACAGTTTACATGCTGTAATACTCATCCTCAGCTTTAGAGAGCAATACTTTCAAACTTTAACACCTCATTCTGTTTGCACATGTTTACATACAGTATATATGTATGTTATAATGTCAACATAGTACTAGTCTTCTTAAATACATACTTAGAAGTATTAAACTTTTGATATTGATATTAATGGCAGTGTGGTGGTTAGCACTGTCGCCTCACAGCAAGAAGGTCCTGGGTTCGATCCCCGGGTCACCCAGGGTGCCTT
>JAQQZX010000011.1:2147356-2157939 GCA_030068355.1 Notoglanidium maculatum | reverse complement strand
GGGATTGGCTCCAGCTTCCCCGCGACCCAGACGGATAAAGCGCTATAGATAATGGATGGATGGATGGATGGATTATTATTATTAGTAGTAGTAGTATTGTTATTATTATTGCTGAGGCTTTTCAGGGTTTTTTATATCCTGGATGGAATTTATTTATTGTTTTTATTTTTTCAATTATGATTATTATTATTAGTAGTAGTAGTAGTAGTAGTAGTAGAAGTATTGTTATTATTATTGATATTATTATTATTTATTTATTTATTTATTTATTTATTGTAATCTTTATGTAAAAACAAACAAAAAACCGAGAATATCCCAACCCTAATTGCTAATTGGCAGTTTAAACAAAAGACACACACACACAAAAAGCCTTTTGTCACCGTTTAATCTTTCATGTTAGAGCGACGTTGCTGTCAGCCAATCAGAAGTTAGCGAAATCCCGCGTGGGCGTGGCCTTAAAAACTTACTAGCAAAGGCGACCCGTGGGTGGTGAGAGGTGGGCGGGGCTTACTATGGCCGCTTTGAGACACATTTTTGCGACTTTGCGCTTTGGTGGAGAGGAAAGGGGGCCGAACTCATTCTCTATCCAGCGCTTTTTCCCGAGTAAAACAAGACTCTGTAACACTTTCAGTCCACCGACAACGAGATGTGGATGAAACTGCGCAGGTCGCGACAGGAAATCCGATAATGCATCATCTGAAACAATGCGACTGAAAGTTTTTTTTAAGCATCTCCAACTTTTTTAAATACATTATTAACTGCATGTCTCTGGGAGCATTCAGCCGGCGCCAGCTGAGACGGATCAGAAGTGCCAACCCACCGGTGAAGAAAGCTGTAGGAAGGTAAACTGCTGCACACTGGTTTAGATGAATGGTTTAGATAACATGCTTTAGAGCCTGCAAGATAATCAGACTTGTGCGTAAACTTGGAGGCGAGGTAATTCTTTTCTAACATAATGCCCAACTCAACATGCCTTTATTTTAAAAGAGTCCAGCTGAGTGGCTGTTTTGCTGTTTGAGTCTCCTTTGCAATGGTATTGAAGAACAGTTCACTGAAAATGTCAAGCAGTTCAATAAAATGTGAACTATTCCACCCCCAAAGTCCAGGTGTTTGTTTGACTAACACATTGTGTCTGTTTGGAATGAAACAAACACCAACCTGCTTACCAGTTAAAACCTTGGTCTTTGATACTGATTTGATCTTTGACTGGATGTATGAAGTGGCAGGTTTCCCAGTTTGTTTGAGAAAACCTGCATCAAGGTCAGTAGGTTTGACCCTAAGTAGTTCCCTAACTTCAGAAAGCCTGGATGAAGAGATTTCTGTTCAATAATTAACTGAGAGAATCGGAGGAGCTATTGATGGATGTCCGCGCGCTTTGCTGAGAAATGCTGGGGAAGTGGAAGACAGATATGCACCGTTACGCAGGGCAGGAATTCAGTCATGTGTTATTGGAAATCAAAGCAAGAGATTAAGTTATGAGGAATGTCCGGAAAGCCTGGGCGCCTCTCATGATTGTGTGGAATAACAGTTCTAAGATGGCATTCCTGCTCCTGCCGCTGCCTCCGCTGCGGCTGCTTTATGACCGTTTGCTTTACTGGGTGAAATTCATGTCTGTGAAGTTCCTCATTTTAACTGTAAGTAGGTTCTAGTGTTACAAGGAATGCTCAAAGCACAATCAGTGCAGTCTTTTTCTCCTTCCTGTGAACAGTGTGTACTGGGGCTTTGTTTAGTGGTGGAGGCAGTCAATGTCCGCCAGAAAAGTACCTAGCGGCATTGACTCAGAGTGCAAGAATGTCAGCTTGCTCTCTCTCTCTCTTTCGCTCACACACACACACACACACACACACACACACACACACACTCTCTCCATCCATCCAGTTCTTTTTCCATTTCTCTTCCCCTCTCTGCCACCCATCTCCCTCCTCTTTCTTGCACGAGGCCAAAGTTCTGCCTGCTGACTCAGTCTAGAAATCACCCGAATGCTTTTTTCCTTTTTTTTCCCCAACTGAGCCTTTGCGACTCCAATAGCCTGTACTCTGTACTCACTATTGAAGTTTGTACAATGAAGCTGTGTTCTATAGACTAGAGTCAAAGCCACTTAAAAGTGTCTGAATGATTGAATAGGAATCTTTCTTTATAGACCTATGTGCCTATGAACCCACGTAATTCCAAACTATGCACAGCTCTGAATGGAAGAATCCAAGAGATTAGTTCTTAGGGCGATCTCTTTGACGCTTAGGCTCACTTTGGTATTACCTGCCATCACTTGCATACCACAGTACATCTTTGTTGTAGTCCTCTGGTGCAAAACGGCATCCTTGGGAAAGGGAGCGCTCGTATATCTCTCTATACGCAGTATATATCTGCCTAGTTTAAGAACACAATGCAGCCTGTAGACAGACACCTATGTGGTGGAATGTGTCACCATTTTCCAGACACAATCACAAGGGTGAGTTAATCATGCGAGTTAATCATGTCTCAAGCAGGATGTCTGACTATAGGCTAGACTATTTAATTTAAGCTTGATCTTCATGCTAATGTGGAGTCAAACCTTTGTAGCCTTGGACTAAACTTAAGCTGCGTCTGGGAGGGAAAAAAAAACCAAAAACCGGTGACGCTTTTTAATAAAACAGTGTGACAGCATGCATATTTTTCTGTTTTGTTGTCCTGACATAAACCGAATAGAAGAGTCAAGGTTTCCGAGGACGTTTGTTGTTCATTATGCAGTTGACAAGCTCGATCTTGTCACCGAGCATACATTTCCAATTATCAGAGTGACCCAGCCAAAACTGGTTCAGTTGCTTCTCTTTGGTTTGCGGTTTTAACTAGTTCTGGAGCAAGCGTATAGAATGTGAAACTAAGTCCATCAGGAATGACTGGTACAGATCTGTCATAGTCAGTCATCATTAGTCATAAATTGTGCTTTCTTAGATTTATTTATTTGTTTTGCTTTTTAAGCATGAGAGGGAAAAGGAACAGGGCTGAGAGAGAAACTAGCGCATGGTTTTAGTGACGGAGATGAAGCAGCAATCTCATCTCTCCACCACATGCTTTCCATTAGAGCTTTGGATGAGGGAGTGGAAGGAGGGGGTTGAGAGGGGCTAAGAGGCAGAGCGGGGAAAAGCACTGTGTTTCCGAATACTTGGGCTTGTATCAGAGACTTGTGGGGGGAGAAAACCACAATATAGGGACCTTGTTGGAGATGGTGAAGGAAGGGGAGAAAAGAAATGGAGGGAGTTATTTAATGACTCATTCTTGATTTTCTTTGTCCCACAATGGCACAGGTTTACAAAGTCCCTGGTATCAAGCTACAATTTTTTTTTTTTTAACCGTTTAGGCTGAACATGTTTGTCGTTTGATTTGTCTTTGTTTCTTTTCTATGACGCAGTACATTTGGTAAAGGTTCAGATTCCAAAATAGTCCGAGCCTTGGTAGTAAATCTGATGCAGCGCGTCGTCTTCTGCCTTTTCTCAGCAAGGACTTTCCATGAAGTCCCTCGTTTAATGGAACACAATCTCCTGAAATCAATCGGTGAATTCCGAGCGCAGAGCACAGCCGATGGGGGACGGCTTTGGATTTTGGATTTAGGATTTTGGAGGAAAAAAGTTAGAGCGATGAACATGGAAATGGAAGGAGGACGGGAATGAGTGTGGGCAGATGTGTCAAAGTTTCTTGGCCTATTTTCAGTCTGGCAGTGTGAGAATCTCCCTGAGCTGGGAGTAATGGACACCAAGGGAGGCTTGTGCTTTACACTTTCTCCACGCTCCCAGTGCCAGACCTTTTCAGATTGGAATGTTGCATTTCCTGCTTCGTTCCTGCCATGTGTTTCTCAGTTTCCCTCCTCTCCCTAGTACTTACTCCTTTTCTTTTATTCTATAGCGTTTATGTACTGTACATTCCTTTATTTACTTCAATACTCCTCACTCTTTAGTCTTCACACAGATTTGCTCACTATACTTTCGGTAAATTCACCATAACCTTGTCAGTACATTAGATACAAACAAGTCTAGAGTTTTCCGTGTGTAAAGACAGTTCTCAGGCATCCAGTAAACCGCTAGAAGGCTCCACAGATGCTCCCTTGTTGTATAAACACATCCTGTGAGTAGTGAAGCTTGCGAATGTTTCTCACATCACAAGGTTTTTCTCGGCCTCAGCAAAGGCTCTCTGAGGTCACGGTCATCTCCCATCCCTCTCTCTGTTCGGCTGTCAGGAGGTTGTTGTGTCAGGGCTCGAGGAATGTGGCCTTACTGCTACTTAACGTTGGATATTTTTGCCGTTGATGCCAGAGGCAGAATGCATCGTTTCAGTGCTGTTAGGGGAAAAACTGAGAGATGACGTACAATTAGTGAGCAAGAACGAAAGTCCTTCGTGCATCCGGCTATGAAAAGTGAGAAGAAGAACTGAAGGGTGAGTTCTGGAAACCTATTTTACAGACATGTATATGATTACAGAACAAAATAATGCAATGAAGCCTTTGGATAGGGGTGGGACAGTGGCTTCACTCTGTTTGTTCGTTCCAGAGCTGGTTCTTTTGGAGGAAGACCAAAGCTTTTTCCAATTGGATAGTGTTATATTGGTTTGTAGTGAATTACATAGTAAGACTGCAGGTGAAGGCAGTTTCATTAAGCTGCATCAATTAAACTAACCAAAACTAAGACAAGCCAGACGAGATCTGTAATAGCCAAGACTGAATAATGTCGCTTCAATGATTTATTGAACAGAATTGTGTTCATATTTACCATCTTAGAGATTTCTTGTGACTAATAAGCAGTCCTATTCTGATTTATACAAGCTTACAAGGGATTACAAGCTTATAATGTACAATGAGAAATAAAAGACTGGTGTCTATTGATTATAAACAATAAACTATTTTAGTCCTAAATTGGCTAAAAAGGTCAGGCTAGCCAACAAGCGCTAAATGTCTGGAGGCACGTTGGAAGACGTAATAAGGAACAAAATTAAGTTTCAGAATACTAAGCCAGTCTAGCACTTTGTGAAGTAGGGGCAGCATTTGAAAAAGGGTGGCTTGTCAACATTTATGAAATGAAAAGTCACCAAACACCAGTTAAACTTGTATCTGTGCGTTCTGTGTGTGGAGAACTGATTACATTCAGTCAGTCATTTTTCAAAATGCTTCAGTTAAACATTCATTCTGAAGACATTACTAGTTCGAGATGTTATCAACTCCTCCAGATGCTAAAATTGCACCAACTACAGGAAATAGCGGTGGGTTTTAGAGGATATTACGTGGTTTGGGATCATTCGTAACGCAGTCCTTTACCAGGTTGTTGAAAGACTGCATTTTCTCCATGTGAGATTATTACCTCCATGAACTTTACTAAACAATAAGAAGTCTGTTCCATCATTTTTCCAGATGAACAATGATTTGCTTTACAAGTTTAGGTCCTCTCTTGGAACACTGTCATAGAAGCACATTATTTGCGTTCATTATTTTTTACCTGTATAGTAACCGTATGCAAACACGCTGCACCGCAACGGAAGCTAAAAGCAACGCAATATATAACTATCGTTTTGGAAGAGGATTCTTAAGCAAACATTCATGCATTGCATACAGTCATAGTGCACTTTCTCATGATGACTGTCTACATGCCACACAAGCAGGCAGTGATATGTCCAGGCTTAAAATTGTCCATGCTTTCTGAAACGCGGCAGACCTGTGATCCCGGATCAGGATGTGGTGTCTTAACAACCTGCCATGTCTATCTCCAGAAAGGGCCTGCACTGTCAGGTGATGTTATTCAGGGACCTTTGACAGAGTGCCAGTTCCAGAACTGAGCCTACACTGGACCACATTCCTGGTGTATTACTAGAATAAACACTGTCCGCATGGGGGTCCTGGGAAACTTGTGCATGAAGAGTAAATATTTACACAACTTCGGTCTCCATTCAGGACGTACTGGACCTTTACTAAATCTAGGTCGCGGTCTGGGCAATTAGGATTTGCCATGAAAATAAATCATAAATGCCATTATGAGCATCATGAATAATAAATCTGGTCCTGAAGTGCCTTTTATATACATACATGTATATATTAATTGTTTCGTACTACAAATAAAAATAATAATTGCGATGTATGATTATTACAGAGTAATTATCATTTGCAAGATTTACCACGTTACAGGAATAGTTCTTGTTTATCAGTACTATATAGAGTAACCTAAACACAAGGGACTTTTCTTTACAGCCTAGCACTGTTTAAAGTCCTTGTCACGCTTGATTTATTGTCATGGGTTTTCCAGAGGAAGTAGCATGGCCGTTGTTCCTTTGCCTTTTGGACTTGTCGGGCTGAATACGTCCCAAGCTTTTGGCACCCGTCTGGAGCTGCTGGCTCTCCGTTGTTCCCTCTGCCTGTGTGGGCCTTTCTCTTCTGATCGGTTGAACGTAGGCCAACACTGGCTAACACCTGTCCTCAGCGACCGCATTGTTGTTCGCTCTGCCAAGTAGCTCCTTGATGTGAGCAAAGCGGGCTAGTTAATGAGAATATGAATATGGAGAGACTCCTGGGTGTTTACTAAGTAGGCCAGGTGCTTGTGTCTCATATCTGAGCTTTCCATCTGTGTCACCTGCCTTTAGGTTTGCCGACCTCCCCCTTTTTGACAGGCGAGTTGAAGTTGGATCGCTGGAGGTGGGCATGTATTTAAAGAAAACTCCCCTGTATACTATATTAACATTTAACAACTCGGACATAAAATTGTTGGTTTTTGTCATGTATTACAAATGGACGTTATTTCATTTTCATTCGTCTTGATTTTTTTTTAAATTAAATTTGTGTATAAATGTTTTTGTAAGCCGAATTTCCACCAGATATTTATAATACTGTCCGACACGGAGTTTTCCATGTATTCATATGCATATTTTGATGAATGCCAATCAAATTGCAAAGCACATGCAAGTCTACAGCTCATTTGCATTTATCGACGCCCACAAAAGTCCATAAAAGGTAAAGCTCACAGTGAGCTGAATGCACAACATGAGGACAAAACGAAAAGGAAAAGGAATTTCTCAGAGATGTTACTGGAAGCGTATGTCAATAAAAATGGTGACGCTGTCGCATAACAGCAGCTGAAAAGACTAAACTCTAGAGACAAATGCTAGAAAAAGGTGCTTAATTGTATTAAGTGTCTTGTCGACATTTGGCCAGAAGACTCTCAGTTCAGCCTCTTGCGAACTGCACCCTTCCCAGTGCTGTGTTGGAATAGCAGACGGGAATGTCATAAGGAAACCTGATATAGTCGGAATGCCCGATGATGGCATGCAAGCACATTCCAGATCGGTCACTTATCGGTCACTTAGTCATGGCTCTAAAGTGTTGCTCAGCATTAAAAGAAGATGCTGTGGCAAAAGAGACCAACGTATGGGCCCACTAAGTCCTTTTCTATACAGAACCATTACTTCTAGTGCCTGGGCTCATGTGTAAATGACTGGGCTTATTTGTCTTCATTTTTAGATTTGTGTTAATTTGATTTACTCGTATTTAATATTTATTTAATTATTGCCATTAACCTAAAATTCCTAGATGTCTGGAAATTATTATAAAATTATTATATCGGTGTGTGTGTTTGAAATAAAGAAGCGATTTTTCACTTGACTGTGTAAATTGCAGTAACTTCGCCAATCGTCTTATTCGAAGGCTCTCGTTAGATACAACCCTTTTTCCAAACTAGCGGAAATGTTCATGGAATATCTGATTTCTTGTGCTAATGCTCTGCGTGAATTCATTCTTTTCCAGCTCGATGAAGGCCCATTGTTTATGAGCCGCTTCTACAAAGTACTTGTCTCCAGTAAGTGTAAACACCTAACAGAAATAATTAGGAATCTCGCTGGCACAGCCCTGGTAATTATTTCAAGTACACCTGAGTTATGAATTTTCAGTTAAAGAAATTCCAGCGAAACCACCCAATAATTTGGGCCTACCTCATTCCACACTCCTCACACCCGCTGTTTGATGTGAAGTGAGTGGAGAGACTTGGATTGGAAGCGGTTACAGCAGCAGGTTGGTATGAGGGTGTGGAGAGGGTGCTGGCTGAGCTCCAGACTCACCTGTCCTCATGGCCACACCTAAAGGAATGCAGGAGGTTGCACAGCAAACGGCCACCAGCATAACGGCAGCCGAGCGTGTGAAGTGTGAAGGGAAGAGTGCTATTATCCGGGGCACGGCGCGAAGCGCAGGACTCGCTCCTGAGCGTTAAGTGAAGGTTTTAAGGATTTAAGCCGCCTTTGGTGAAACATCGATTTGTGAGTGCTTTCTCTCTTTATTCTGTGATGTTGGGTTTTTTCTTTTTAAAGCGATTACAATTTTGACACCATGTCACTCTGAGGGAAAAGATAAACCTGAGAAAAGATAATAAACCGGAACTATTATAATAATTATAACACTCCAGTGAACAGATCCTAGTATTGATTTATTAAATCATGTATCAAAAGATATTTGGGTAAAATGTTCAAATCCCTGGTTAAAGCCATGATAGAAATAATCATCCTGGAGGCTTTGATAATGGTACTGAAACTACTTTTACAAAGTTTTAACCTGTGCAATATCTTTGCATAAATCTATAACCGTTGGCGGCAGTTTGGTGGGCTGGCTGTTTAAACAGTTCATTGCTAGAAGGGTAAACATTCCCCCTTTTCTGTCGTCCTTCAGGCTGAGGCTGACACACTCCATGCTTCTAAAGTGTCACTGACACAACCATGGTAAGGTTGGGGTCAGAGCCTTGGGAAGCGCACACAGCCAGAGACCTATCTGTGGACTCCGTGGAATGCCGAGTTCCATGAATTCACTCTGGCTGGGAATAAACAGTTTATCTGAATCAGTCAAGGAACTTCAAGTTCCAGCGTCAGCCGTCAGGGGTGTGGGGAGATGAGCCACCTGGGTGTCATTTCTCCTCAGTTTTGGGGGATGATTAGTTGTAGTCATAGTATCTGAAACATTCTTGTGTGATGTCTATGTTTGTGTGTAGTTAAATAATCTGATGTGGTACTTGAGTAAGGAAAGGAGGGAAGTCTTGTCCCTGATGGTCTGTTCAGGCCTCAGAGATCCATTTCAGAGATCCTTTTTTTGTTGTTGATGTTGAATGGCGACATGGAGTTCTGGACTTTCACCATGTCATCAGAGGTTTACTGTAGGAACTTGCTAATGGTGGTTGTTTTCCACATGCAGTCCAAAACACAAGAAGAAAAAAAAAAAGAGGCATCTTCAATTGTTGTGTGGTTGTTCTTGGAATCAGATGTTTCCTGTGAACTAATTGTTTTAAGGAAAGAAGCATGTTTTCCGTCATGTGTAAATTGTGAGTAAACCTTTACTCACTTTAGATGAAAACTAGTAAAACTTTAGATTCCTGCTAAAATGTTTGTCGGATAGTCGGGGCAGTTGAGTTCCCATAGTGACTGTTATTTTTGCTTAGAGCAGCTCAAATCCCCTTGAGTAATCCTCTTAAAAACTATGCACATCCTCACATCCTGTGTTTGAATTTAGCTTTTCTCAGGCTGCTTTCTCTTTCTACCAACTGATCTGCAGCCAGCCTGACTTACTCAGGCTCGAGTCTTAACTACGACATGTTACTGGCCCCGGTTCAGACGCTGTCCAGTCATACAGCTGCAGGGGAAAAAACAAGGGTACTTCTTTTTTAAGTTGTTTCATGGCCAGGAAACGAGTGTCCTGCAAGCACCCTATATTCCGCATTCCTGACCCCCCACCCTCTTCAATATTCTGAGAGCCCCCTCTGCTTGTCTATGGACCCCACCCCCATTGTTCTAGTTGGTGAGAGTGCCTTCCTGTTTTAGAGTGGCTGGAGCTTGCGGATCGCCTGTCCGTTTCGGAGGACCTTGAAGAGCTTCTGGTGAGCAGAGAGCCAGGCCAGAATCGGCGCCATGAACAGCCAGCAGTGAACTAAGACACCAGCTTCAGCAGCCACACAGGTAGGTGACCTGACCTGGCATCAGAACAGAAGGGCTATAAATGGAAGACGTAAGATGGGTGGACAGGACAGGACACACATGATTAAACTGTAAAAAGATGCAAAGCTGCTGATGCTTATTTCATAATCAACGTTTGCAAGTAATGACTACTATATGATTATAGCCATTAAAGTGTAGTTCAATGTTTTTACTTCTACTTTGACCAGTTACTAGTTCTTCAGTGCAATGTTGTATATATTGTTTATCATTAGGACAAAAAAAAGAATGATCATGTTTGTCTGATTATATGTTTTTTTAACACTTCCATTTGCTGAACAAAATTGCCAACAATGCTTCTGTCATTTTTCATGCTAAGTTCTTTTCACTGTCATCCTCATCCTCATCATCATTGCCATCTCTGTAATAGTTCTGAGGAGGGAGAGGCAGTGAGGGCACAGGAGGGGGAATGAAAACTTGTGGGAAGAGCAACAGGAAATGGAAGTTACAGTATGTTTTTTGGGGTGGGTGCGGAGGAAAAGAATGCCATTGTGAAATGCAATTTTTTTTCTCCCTCTGTCACTTTTTGCCTGCCTCTCTCTCTCTCTCTCTCTCTCTCTCTCTCTTTCTCTCTCTCTCTCTCTCTCTCTCTCTCTCTCTCTCTCTCTCTC
>JAQQZX010000011.1:2111837-2136439 GCA_030068355.1 Notoglanidium maculatum | reverse complement strand
GCGTGCGCGTGCGTGCGCGTGCGTGCGCGTGCGTGCGCGTGCGTGCGCGTGCGTGCGCGTGCGTGCGCGTGTGCGTGCGTGTGCGTGCGTGTGCGCGTGTGTGTGTGTGTGCGCGCGTGTACGTGCGCGTGTGCGCGCGCGTGTGTGGAAAGATTACACTGTATTTTTGTCGTTTGTAAAATGACCAGTTGAGGGAACCCCGGTTAATGTCCTTATGGATAAAAAAAAAAAAAAGATATTCTGTTGGAAATGAGGTTTAGCATCTTGCCTTCAGTATAAAGACACTCCAGGGAGTGTCCCTCTTTTTTCGATCATTAATCAAATCAAAAGGAAGCCAAGTCAGAGTTTAAAACATAGAACAATAAAAAATAGACAGCGCTTAAAAGAAGCCATGCTTATGAAGGTTTATTGAGTTACTAATGTGATGACCAGGTTATTTACTACTGATCAAGTGCAATGCGAACGGCCACAACAAGCGCTTCTAATAAAGGTCAAAGCAGACAGTTTGTATTCATACCAGGTGTATGTGTAATAAGCATGCGTAAATCCTGAAGACACGCCCACCTCTGAGATTTATTCACAGATCCTTTCTGTGAATCGGTCATGATCGTTAAGCCACCTTAAGTGGCTTGGTTCTAACCCCTTACTCTGATCAAATGTAAGTTTTCCTCTCTCTTTGTTCAGAGATCAGGAGGCTCGCAGAACCCCACAGGTCCTGAGTACAGCACGACGGCCCTGATGGAGCACCTGCGCGAGAAGGAGGAGAGGATTCTGGCTTTAGAGGCTGACATGACCAAATGGGAGCAGAAGTACTTGGAGGAAAGTGTCATGAGGCAGTTCGCCCTGGATGCCGCTGCATCTGTTGCCACTCAAAGGTACAAACACGGAGATGTATGGTAAAGCTTGTTCTCATGTATGTTCACAGTGTGGTTCACTTTCATTAAGGTCTGCCTGACCAGCAGAAAATGCGAAGACAGGAATGACATTGTTACTACTTGGCTCCCCGAGTTAGAAATCAGATGATGTCAGTGCCTGTTAATGATCAGCTCTAGCAATATTTTTCTAACAGTTATAACAGTTCAGGCAAAAAAGCCTCAAGAAGAAAAGTACAAATGATGAATTAGTACCAGAAAAATAATTATTATAATAATAAATAATGTTAATGTTGGCATTCTACGAACAATCAGCACTGATGACGTTAGGAATTTTGCCTGGAAAAAGTTATGATGGTGTTGGGAGGCAAGCATAAGTTTAGCTTTAACAGTCCACATTTAATATATATATTAAATAATATATAAATATATTTAATATATTAAATAATAATTATTATTAATAATAATATATATGTTAGTTGGGCATACTTACATTCTGTCTTTGTGTTTTCTTGGATTTCTTGATGGTTAAAATGACAAATTGTACTTCAGGGAGATTTGTAGTGTATAGTAGTGTTACTCTAGACTACTCCAGTGCATCCTAGCTGAAATAAACCTTTAAAGGGGTCAGCTCACCCTTCCCACAATCCTCTGCTCCAAGTAGCGAGTCATCATTTTCAATGGTAGAGCTATTCCAAAAATAACCCGCAACATCCCAGGCCAAAGATCTTAAATTGTAACATGCAATCGCAGATATTTTGTCAAGGTGTCTATACTTTAAATTCTTCTACCCGATCCATTCCGTTTTTGTATGGTTATCCCGTACGTAATGGACCAGCATCGGCCTCGGCCGTCTCCAATGTGGCTGCGAAGGAGAGAAAAGATAACGCGTACTTTGTTCAAAGCTTCCAAGTAGAGAAAGAGAAAGTTTGAGTTGGGTTTTGAAGGGATAACTACCAGTGAACTTGCAGAGGTTTTGCTGCACAGAGAGCTAGCAGGTAGCAGTCACGTGCTTTCAAAACAAAACCGAAAACATCGCATTGAATTCTGGGAAGGCTGAGCTGGCCCCTTTACGTGACATATGAGATCTCAAAAAAACGGGAAAAATTTCCCTCTTGGGCTAGAGTTTCTAATCGTCTGTTTATATACATGACCTCCTCCTGCAGAGACACTTGTTCGGCTATGATCAGTCACTCACCCAGCAGCAGCTACGACACCTCGGTGGAGGCGCGCATTCAGAAGGAAGAGGAGGAGATTCTCATGGCCAACCGCCGCTGCCTGGACATGGAGAGCCGCATCAAGAACCTCCATGCGCAGATCATCGAGAAGGACGCCATGATTAAGGTGCTTCACCAACGTTCGCGCAAGGAGCCAAGCAGCAAAATCGACGGCCCGTCCGCCATGCGCCCCTCCAAGTCCCTCATGTCCATAGCCACCGGCTCGAGTGGATTGGGCAGCTCAGGTCTGCTCTCGCACTCCCTGGGGCTCAACGGCAGCAGCCCGATTACAGAGGAACGCAAGGAGGACCGCAGCTGGAAGGGCAGTCTGGGTAAGAAAACGCACCGCCCTACTTAACACGCTATGAGTTTGAGTAATGGATGGAAGTAGGAATGGGTCAGGGATAGAAACTTACTGGTCACTTCAATAGGAACAACTGTAATGAGCCAATCATGTGGCAACAGCACAATGATTACTTTTTTTTTATTGTGATCCCAGTGACCTTGATGGTTGTTGGTACCAGACAGGCTTGTTAAGTATTTCAGAAACTGATGATATCCTTGGATTTTCACACACAACAATCTCTATTGTGTGAAAAACAAAAACCATCCAGTCGAGCTGACAGGAAGCTCAAATGACCACTTTTTACAAACACGGTGAGCCGGAAAGCATCTCGTAACACACAACAACTCGATGGGAGTCTGAAGCTACAGTGGGCACAGGCTCACTCAAACTGGACAGCTGACGATTAGAAAGAGAGCAGGCGATGTTTTACCATTCTTCAACTCTGCAGTTCAGTTGTGTAGTGTTTGCGCTGGTTGGGAAATAAATCGGCACAAATCATTTTGACAGCTTAGTAAGCAAACACACGGCGGATCGTTTTGTTGATTTGGTGTGACTGCATGCGCATGTCATGACATGAAAGTTTCACTTCTCCAGAACCTCTGATTAACTTACAGCACATGCGTGTCATTGTCTTCCGTTGTAGAATAGAAAGTTTTGAGAAGCCTGGTGGTGTCAATCAGTGTAACACCACTAAAAGTTGACTAGTATTACAGACACATTTTTGTTTGTTTATAGGTGTGTTACTGGGGCCAGAGTTCAGAGGTGAGTCCTTGAGGACTGAGTCCATCTCATCATCTCCGTCTCCAGTGCTGCCCTCCACCCCGATGCCAGCCGCGAACCACTCAAAGACGGGCAGCCGGGATAGCTGTACGCAGACGGACAAGAGTCAGGAGTCGAGCAAACCCAGCACCCCGGCACTGCAGAGCGTAGCAGCCAGCAACCGTATCAGCAGCCCCAGTCCTGTATATATCCCCGACCGTATCGCAGGTAACACACACGCACCAACTTTTATTATTATTATCATCTTTATATGCGAACTGTGTTCTGTGTGGTTGGAATATCGGACTCGTAGTTGCCATTGGTGGCCTCCAGTGACCGAGATCTAGATGCTGCGTTCAACCTTATCGTCATTTTTATAGATTTAACAAGCGAATATGCCCGTAAGTTGATCGAGCTAAAGCAAATACTAGTATGTACAGCATAACTCCAAAAAAATGAAAGAAGTGCTGCTTTGTCTACTGTTGATGCTGCGAGCAGCCGTGTTGATTTGGGATCTTAGGGATGTTTTGCTCATCGATTATGACTGTGACTGAATCTACAGTCTGAGCTAGAAGGAAATCAGCCCCAGTCTTGCTTTTTCTGCTTCTTCACACCATCCTGTGTGTTTGCTTTATAACTATTATTAGTGCTGTTGACAAAAATCCATTCTTTCATTAATCTGATGTAGCAAAACTGAAACTGATGCCTTTCGTGCTAGCATGGGGGCTCACATTTTGTGACGTTTTGACCAGGTAAAGTTACAGCATGTGGTTCTAATCTGTTTTCATCAGACGTTCCAGTGTTCCACAGCAGTACTCTAGAGAGGAGAGCGCCAGTGCAGTCTCATCCTCAGCAGCCGCAGACACAAAAACAGGAGGATGTAGATAACGAGATGGTGGAAATACTCATCTGAACCATGTAACACACACACACACACACACAGAGAACAGGTGAAGGATCCATTTTCGACATCATGCGCTTGTGTTAGGACTTCGGGGACACTCATGGTGTACTGAAATGCACTACATTTTTACGCCTTGTATAGAACAATACACCATGTCAGTTATGTTTAACAGTTTGTACAGTATTCTGTGGAGGCATTTCGACTCAAGTTTAGGAGTAAATGTATTGGCAACCTGTTTTTTTTTTGCATTTATTGCACTACTTTTTCTTTCTTTAAGCTTTCAATATTATTTGAACTAGATAGTGCACCTATATCAATGTTATCAATTTTTGGCACTTGTGTTATACAATGTATGGTAACTAATGAATATGTAAATACTGTATCTAAATACTGTAAGACCACATGTAAGATAGGAGAGTGAATGTGTACGGCCCTGTGAACTTTAAAGGCACCGCCGGAGTGTTAAAGAGTACTGACCTCACAATTGCGTGGTCTGTGGTTTTGCTGTGTGTGCAAAAAAAACAAACAAAACCCAACTGGTTTTGGGTTTGTGTAAGCATGCGATGTGAGTGAATCTGGGGTTTTTTGTAGGGGTTTGGACCAGCAAGTGTCCGCCTTTCCACTTGAGCTGCGGCAGAGTCACTGTGCGTAAAACACCACGCTACGTGATGTGGTGAACGCAAGCAGTCATTTCATACGTCACGGTCTGCCAAGTCTCTCTCCATTTCATTTCCACTTTTTTTTTTTTTTTACATGATGGTTATTACGATTACATCGTCTGATTTTTTTATATACATACATACATACATACATATATATATATATATATATATATATATATATATAGTATGACGTGTTATGACAAATTCCAGGGAATTCACAGTATACATTTCGCTTTTGACCAAAGGATACAGAGAGAATGCACACCTTGTATACGTGTCATTAAAAAATGGGTTAACGAATCATATTCCTCGACGCAAAAACAGCTGGATTGAAATGGATGGTCTGCTAAATTAAGCCAATTAATATATCGTATATTCTCTCTATATTCATTTTTTTGCTCAGTGGGTTCTTGACGTTGTCTTAAAATCTGACTATCCGCTAACCAGTTCGCATCATTTCTGTTTTAACATCACCACATAAATTAGATGTTAAAATGATTCCATGAAAGAGAGACACGTCTCACTGTCTACGGTCACGAGTGTATTTCTTTTCAGACAAATCTGGGCTGTGCCTTAAATTTCCGTCCGCAAAATGCCGTGTTTGCGACCAAGTGGGACATTTCCAACTTCCCATAAGGAAAACGATCCGTTTGAACTCATAATTCCTACTTGAAAAAGTGAGTATTTCCAAGCTCCGATTCTGTGACGTCACTTCAACATGGCGGCGTTCAGGGTGAAAAGACAGGACAAGAAATGACAGCGTCCTGTTTGCTTGACTGCTCTATCGTGTAATTTTTGGCGCTAGAGGTAAGGAAATACCAAGACATGTTATGTGATCCTGTATCAACAAACCGTGGCAGACAGTGGTTCACACCTGAGCACTAGATAGCAGTGTTATAATCTCTCTCCAGCCATTAGACTCTTCCACTCCAACGTAAACTTAAATTACGTAGCGTAGTAGCGTAAGGGCACACCGCTAACATTAGCAAAACTATCTGACTTGTAAATGGCCTGCAGCGACTTCCTCTTTGGAGGAATCGGAGATCGGAAAGAGCCAAGGCGTTCGCAAAATGGGCCGTACCAAAATCAAATACCTGGGGAGCACAACGAACCTGAGAGGACACCATTCTGATGTACGGCTAAGCTAACTGAACAGCAAAAGAGTGGATCGTTCTCAACTCGCTCTGGAACAAGTTCGCACGCGACCTCAACTTGTGCAATCAGTCGATTAGATAATATATCGCAACATATTGAATCGTAACCCCTGTATCATGATGCGTATCGTATCCCCAGAGTCTTGCCAATACCCAGCCGTAATTAACAGTGAATTATCAGATGAACGCCCCAATGTGGGAAGTATGAGGCTCAGAATTGGAAAATTCCCAATGGTCGTGAATGCAGCACAAGTGTGTTAGTCTTATTAGTGCATCTTGATAGAGTGAGGTTACATTCTAGCCAGATGCATGATTACCCAGTCATATTACCACACAACAGTGTGTCCTGAACAGAGGTGCCAACATTGCTAACAACAAAACACTATCAGGCAGAGAGGAAAAAACCTCAACACGACGCGCAAAGCAAATGTAAAATAAACAACTCTTTCGCATCCCACGTCCTTTCCCCTTCAGTTTTATTCGCATTTGGTCTGACTGCTGTTCAAGCTGGAAAGCAGAAATCCAATTATTCAGGGGTAGCAAAGGATATAAAAGATAAATGTTAGCACCTCTGCGTGAACGTTCATTCAGACTGGAGCCAGTAAGAAGATCTCGCACTTAAATTAACTCAAATAATTTGTATTGGTTGATCCAAAAAAAAATCCCACAAACTATATTGCGCATGACTGAGATGCATTTTTACCTTATTACTGTTAAAGAACAAGCAGATATTTTGTGTGTGTGCGCGCGTATGTGTGTGTGTGTGGTTTTGGCTAGAGGTCTACAGCATTAAACATCTGAGAAATACCTGTTCTGTATTATTTAAAACTGGTACTTGACATTTCCTGCACAGATTTTTATCCGTACGTTTACTCAGTCATTTGAGCCACGTATCGAAGTTCTCTCTTAGTGAGGATACAAATAATCATTCCAGCACGATCACACTGACCGCGGTCAAAATGTGCCTTGTACACTAAAACATTTCCAGTAATTCTCTACAACACCTCCAGCTATGTTTGGACACTGACAATGGACCTAAGAGCTGCTGATCTGAACTTTGCGTGGGATCCGTGGCCGCCGTTTACGAAAGTGCGTGTACAGAACGCAAACGTTTCTGGAAAATCCGAATCGGACCAAAGTTTGCTTCTTAAACGGTGCCTTATTTTGGGACTAACTCGACATTCATGATGTTCTTGTTTAAAGCGTACATCCAATGTGCCTGTGGTAAACGATGTAACCTTCAGATTAGCTGCTAGCACTTTAAATGGTGGAGGTCAAACTGGAAACGTGCACTGATTATTCCGGTCCTTGCATCATTTCCTGACGGACCCACCCAAAGTTCAGTCATCGTTCCATCCGTCTTGATGGTCCTGCTAAACCTTTGTTACAGAAAACAAAACGAGAATGTGTTGTAGTCCTGAGCTGGACAATCTCTGAAACGTTTCGCCAGTTTCGAGTTATGTACAGTATCTCCCACTTTTGGGCCAGTGATGGATAGTTTTCTCCCCTCCTCCAAGCGAGGAACCTCTTCCTTTTGAAATTCCTGAGTATTGGTTTTGTCACAAAGTGTGTACCCTAGTTGCTGCTTGACAACATTTATTACTGTACAATCATTCGTTTGTATTGTATTCTCTTTAATCAAGTACTTTATTTTTTACAAAATTCATCTCATACCGTTTCATTTGCAGTTTTGACCTTTTATTATTTGGTTTATACTCCAGAACATGTTCATGTTCCAAATAACATTTTACATATATTTTTTTTTCCTTAATGAAATTTAATTTAATTTTTTCAATAAATAACTATCCTGAGCAATCCATTATTGTTTCTTCTTTTGTTTGCTTGAAAACAAGCAATGTGGTTGCATGTGAAACATCCGACACACTCGTATAGTGTTTTCCCTTCTTTTAATCAGCGTACACGTGGCCAGCTAGAACATTCAGATCCACGCATTATACGTCAGTGCAACACCACATCCCATGTGCTGAGATACAGCACGGCCGTAGAACGATTTAGGGTGGGTTCAGGTGGAGAAAAGGGGTTGACAAAAAGGATGAGAACCAACCACTAGGTAAAAAGAATGACGGTAATGGATGGAAATGCGTTTTTAATTATAAAAAAAGTCAGCAATGAGGTAAACATGCAAACTTTCACCATGACCCTCTAACGATTAGGTTAAAATTACGATTTTAAATTTACATTCGATTTTAAATTTACATTCCCAGTCAGAATCTTCAATGAAAACTTTAAACTAAAGCACTAGCTATACTCGCTGTCTGAGAGCATTACAACAGGAGACGCTGTGCCAGAGCGTCCCACTGGACACGAGCCCAAACGTCGCAGCTGCGTGAATTCTCGTCACGTGGTGCGGGAATCAAATTCCGAGCTCGCTCTTATCCAACACTCCTGACTTGAACCTACCTCACGTCGCAGCGAGCCCCTCCGCCGAGTGCTGTATTAAGTGCACAGTTAAATAGCAGCAAGTGTGAGTGCTGCTGGAGAGAACATGAGCGAATTGAACTGATTTCCCAGAAGGCATTGCAGGTTTATTTGCGCATCCAGAGCCAGCCGTTGATCAGACAGGCAGAAAGCAGCAGGGAGAAGAGCACCAGTTCGCTCTGCTTGCGCTCCGCGTTCTGTTTCTCCAGACTTGCTATCCGTCTGCTCGTCTTCATCATCTGCAAGAACAAAGCGAGGGGAAAGACTTACAGACGTTCTGAGACGGATCCAATCTCGCCGTAACGGTTCTTAGGACGTGTGACCGGTGCGAGTCAATTCTCCGGCTACTGAAGTCGCTAAATAGTGATTGGGTGGAATCTGGCGCCCTCTTCTGGTTATTTTGCGAATCACATGGTAAAAATTTTGACTCTCTTAACAATATATGCATAGTGAGATTTGAGAATGTAGAAGTCGTATCAAATGTTAGCGTGCATAGGCAAACTGGACTAATCTTTACATTAGACAGGCAAACATTTATCAACCTGAAATAATAATGGAATTATATAGGAAATGGTTCACAAAGATCAACAAAATATCATTGTTTAACTTGCAGATAAACTGTTGGTGTTTTTTCCCTTCCCAGTTTGGGAGCTTCCCAGCTCTTCCATATCATATTACAGTTAGCAATTGGGAAAGGAAAGGCTAACACGTGCGTTCTGTAACCGTATCATGAACCGTATCTTTTCAAACTTGTTGCTTGTACAACAGAACGGTGTAACACACTCAGAGGAAAGCTCCATCTACCCTCTTAAGTATAAAAGAGCTCTCAAATGTCCAATATTAGCTAGACTCACGGTGATTGACGAGTAACGGAGTACGCCCCTCCTAGTCAGAGAGCACGGCCACTTTAGCTCCTTTGTTTCTCGGCCACAGATGGTTGTGCCAAGCTTGGAACTCATTTTCCTTTGTAATAAAAAATCATGTGAACGTTTTAATCGTGTGCCTCTCCTAAAACGAATCAAAACAAAGCAGCAGGACGGTGGCAGTGCAGTACAAGTGATCTTGCCTGAGGATGAGGCCATTTTTGTACTTGTATTATTAGAATTTGTATTCGAACTATTAAAATTATGAAAATTATGCGAATACAACTCGCTGTAAGCTCTGGAATTTATCGACGAAGAATGAAAAGAACCTCAATTTCTACATAGTGTACAAAGTGTGATAGAACAGAACGAGTCTGAGATCAAAACCAAGTTACAGATGCACTTTTTTCCCAACTGACCTGTCGTCGAAGCGCTATTAATTCGACTGTAGTTCCGCTCTCGTCCTCAGGACTGCGCCAGAACTCCTGTGAGGTGCCACTGGAGGAGCAGAGGACAGCAGATTTCAGCTCAGATCAAATCTTCACTACATGCTTATTACGGTGTTATTAAAAAAGAGTGACAAGCTTGGATATGGAACGAAAAACAGGAACCGTCTCGGTCACCTTTTCCTGGCCTGATCAGCGTGCTCCTCAACTGGTTGAGGTGGAGGGTTTTCTGGGAAACTAAACCTTCAGACAGAAGCAAGAGACCCACAGGGTCCACAGGAAAGGGCTGGTATTAAACTCACAATGAATTTAGGATATTTTTAAAAATATCACAAACTTCAGCAAGGCTCTCTAAATAAATGAGTGACTGGTGACTTGTTAGTGCGATAAGTAGTGAAGACTGAAGCAAACAGGAACTTAACGGGATTATAATCCAAAATCATAAGAACTGTGCCAGAAGCAGTAGTGGTTAGTAGAGCGCCATGACACAACCAGCACGAATTCATAATTGATTTTAATACATTAACATTGCTCGAGCTTGGCCGTTCAAGCAAGGCTGGAAGGTTTCGAGGGAACTGACTGATTAAACCAGAACCTGAGCGTAAACGAGGCAGCAGGTGGAGGTATGTCACCTGGAGGAATATTTTTGAGTGACCGTCTGGAAGATTCGGTGCGAGGCCTGCTTGCCCAGCTTCTTGGCGGCCTGCAGAACGCTCTGGGGTGTCAGGAGGACGGGGGCAATAGCCGCCAGCCCCTGGGGTGCAGGCAGGGGCGAGTCAGTGGGTACAGCGGGCATCGTTCCAGCACTGTGGCTGCCAAGGACACGCCAACAGGGACGTACCAAGGACACGACAGAGAAAAGTGTTACCAATGTTTCTTACATTAGCTTCTCAAAGCCATCTATAAATGCAGTGATACAGGAAGTGGAGGTAATAAGTGAGCTACGGCAACCTTTACGTTTAGAGTTATAAATGCTCATATCTTTAGAGGTCATAGTTGGGAGCAGGTCAGTGATTTTAGGTAATGAATTTTTACTATGTTAACTTAACGACACTGGTACTCAGTGTCCTACAGAATTTTCCTATTGCCAATACACTAACACAAAAAGGGCTTATTTTTTTATTGTTTGCTGATCAGATTAATCGGCTTTAACCTCCCCAGGATTGGATACAGTGCATGAACAGTTGACTGTTGCCCTCTGCTGGTAGCTTTATAAATGACAGCAAATGTGTAAGGTGGCAAGAATATCATCCTATCGGCTCCTATTGCACGCCTCGCATGATCATGTGCTCCTTTTCTTTTCTCTCATTTATTTATTGATTTTTACTGTATTGCAGTAAATCTACTCCTCTAACACTAATTCACTTGTATCACATAAGCAACAAATGCTTCGAGTTCACTGGGTGTCAGAGCGACACAATATGCCGTTTACTTACGCTGAAGGGGAGTGTTTGGATTGCGCAGGCGTCCCAGATGGGGTCCTACCAAAAGTCTGGTCGCTATACGATCTCCGTAGTGGACTCTGTGGACCGTATTGCAAAACTGTCAAAGCCTCCCGACGGAGTATTTTACAGCGGCTGTAGTACGCAGCCTACAATCTGCGGCAGCTGATTACGAACAGCAAGACAAGAAGATGATCTGAAAGCTAAGCCAGCTGGAATACAATGGCTAAAGAACAAACAAACGATAACAAGCAAATACAGTTGTTTGTTGTTTCTACACATTCCTTTCTGCTAAAGCACGAAGGAATCGTTATCTTAAACCGAGTGAATTGTTTCTGAGCGCAAAGGAAGGTGTAACGAGTCAGATTACCTTAACGCGCTCTCGTGCGTGCGCTTCCCTGTCCCAGGGTCCGTGCCGCAGGTTCCACAAGGAAGACGCGTGACCTCTGGCATTGTGTTGGGAGAAGAGGGGACGTGGACTCAGGTCAGGAGCGTCTGTCAGATTTAACAATATACAGGATCAGGATTTATGGATAAACTAATACGAGGGATTTGTATCCAAAACCAAAACTTCTGCAGATCAGAACTGAGTGTCCAAAAGCCTCAAGTGGAGTAAAGCGACCAGGCACATTTCATTTGTATTCATGATGTAAATCATCCACTTGAAGAATTAATGGCAGGATTACACTCCATAATTTCCATTCTTAGGATTACCAATGGCATTCATTATCAGGTAATTTTTCTCCTAGTAAGCTGGAAAAAAATCTTCAAACTATACGCATACGCAAGTATATGATAACGATACTGATGATACACAGATACTGAGCATGATAAAAGAGGTCTGTGATTTGGATAATAACCGATAATACCGATATAAAAGAAAATAGAAATGTAAAATGTATTAAAATATTATAAATAGTACAAAAATAGTCAAGCAGGCCTAAATGTACGTAAAGAAAACATTTTGAAGAATGTACACATGCCGCTGCTACTCTGCTCGATTCTGCTTGGGTCAGCTGATTGTTGCGATTCATGGTGTTTTGCTGACAGTGAAGTTGCAGTTGCCCTCTGGTGGACAAACTATGCAACGCCAACACTCATAACATGGTTAAAGGGTCCATCTTCTGTCTCTCTGTTTCTTTTGTTAATTGGCATTTATCGGCCGTTATGAATGCCAATTTATTCGCAATTAGCTCACATCGACACGCCCACTTATCGTCCGTCCCTTGTACAAAGGTAAGAAGCCCAGTCTTTTTAAAGGTAATGAGCCGTCAGCTCAGCGCATGTGCTGCTGATTCCTCACCTGTTAAGGCCAGTCTGTCAGGGACATGCATGCTGAAAGCAGGAGGCAGATCTTCAGCCCTGGGTTTCAGATCCTCCGTAGCCGCCTGAGTGACTCCGAGCCGATGCGGAACCCGCATCCTCTCGCTGATCACAGCTGTGAAGAGCGGATCTCTAAGCGGAGAGCCATCGACTAAATACACCGGAGCCGCCATCGCCAGCTCACGACCTGAGGGATCGGCATTGTTAACACAGCAGCTGGGTGACCGTTTATTTGAAGCATTCTTTGAAATTTTTGAATAGAAAAACAACAAATACTACGGAAGAGCTTTTGATTCATTTATGACCTGCGGGAGGACTTTTACTCCATAGCACTGTTCAGTTCTCAGTCCTGACCGGTCAAAAATGATTAATCATCTACAAACGCAATTCTGGCAGTAGCTCCAGCTGTTTCTATTAATGCATTCATTTTAATACCCCATCATGGCAGACCATCTTTGGAAGGAGTCTTCGAAACATCAATCTTTTAAATACATGCAGGGGTTTTTTTGGGGGGAAAACATCCAAGCTAGTTTTTTTTTTAATGTGAAATGAACAATTTTACATGTAACTATTGTTTAATTATGGAGGTGTAATTGGAGTCCCTAACTTTAAGCAGCTCCTGAGACAGATACAGCTCTATAAATGGAGCGTTATAAAAAATAAAAATAAAAAAAAAAGATTTTTTTTTATTGATATTTTAATAAGCCACTTTTTATTAGTCATTTTATTAAAGGGCCTGGTAATATGCAATATAATATTGATATCACGATACATTATTTCACAATAGTTTACGAAAACATCATGGATATTGTGATCTGTTTTTGGATTTTTTTTTTTAAATACCATTACAAACTCCAGAAACAGATACGTTTTCTATTGTCTGAATCTTTTAATCTGTTAATTTGTTTTTAATCCGTGAAGGATTATTTATTTCTTCTACCGTCACCTATTGACCGTGATACGACGCATGTATCATAGTATTGAGATATTGAATATTTTTGACATATGACCAGACTCCTTGTATGTATTAGAATTACAGGAGATAATTTATTTAAATAATAAGAATGTAAATAGTCACAATACTGTGATTCTCTGTTTTGTTAAAGCAGAAACTATTACCAAAACTGAAATAATTTCTGAATAATTATTAGTTATTAGATTTGAATGGATTTAATAAGTATGTGTAAATAACAGCCATGATGTGCTCTGTAATGACCTTCATCAAATGAATCAATTCATTAATCAATTAAGGAATAATTAATCACTTAATTGGTCCTGACAACCTTTGGGAAAGCTCAACTGGTTTCTAACTTTTGATTATGGCCAAATATGAAACTTTAAAATGATTTACACATAATGAAAAAGCAAAGTGTGTATTCCAATACAATTCGATATCCATTCAATTTATTTAATCATGACTAAATTAGCGGATGTCAGTAAATATTACACTCGTGTGGCTAGTTATGAAACTTGTTGCATGTCGGAACAAAAAAAATCCTTAAAACTGCAAGGATTATTTAAATACTTTGGAAAAAGATAAGAGAAAATGTGTCTGTGACGCACCTATAACATTAATCCCAGTAATAAGTCACGAGCGCTAGTGCATAAACTAGCTAGTTAACAACTTTAGTATGTTAGCAAGTGAGTATTAGCAAAGTGAGCAGTCAGGATTTTGATTATGAAGAAAAATAGCTACTAATTGTTAAAACACACCAGTTAATACGTAACATAAAATAAGATATTTAGCTAACTTAGCTAGCTAGCTGTCTGTTTTTACTATGAAGGACAGACTGACACTAATAACACTAACTGAAGTCAAAGTGCTAAAGGTGTTAGCTTGGAATAACTGACACCAACACCAACACACTGTTTACTATAAACACCAGCAAATTATTTCCACAAACCTCAGGTTTCACCGCGAAGGATGACACAAAACGACCTCACATGATAAACAAGACTGGCACAAGCAAACGACTCACATTTGAATTGAACTCTGAGTTTCGATTCGTTTGTTTGCATAACTAGCAACTACACAGGGCGGTGTTTCGGATGAAAACATTACATAGAGTCCATAGTTTGGATTCATAAAAGTCCAACAGACAAGCGTAGAGCCTCAAAGGAAACAGGTTTCACCCTTTGAAGATTGTGTTTGCTTTTAATCTGTGTGTAAAATGCACTTTCGATTCATCAGGGCTTGCGAATCGATTCGTTTGATTCACTTAGCAGAGTCGTTTAGAGAGAACGAATCATTTCACCAACGAGTTTTCTTTTAAACAAACTTTGACTAAAAACTTAAGAAAGGATCAATTATAAGGGAAAAATAACAATCATTGGACACTTTTCCTTAAGTAATCATAAAATAAATAACCACAATTTATAATTCACTTGTTTAATAATTCATAATTCACAAAAGGTAGTCAGTGCTTTGACAAAAATGAAATTTTGGCACTTAGAAACACATCGTTATGCCAGAGTACAATAGAAGGGGGGTAAATTCCATGTTTAATAATAATAATAATAATAATAATAATAGCTAAAAAGAAAATTCAAATGTATTTACACCACCACCAAGGTGAAAATAGCATCATTAACCCCAGTTATCAGCGCACATGGAGTTCATAGATTATCTTTAAAATTATTTATGGTTGAGGATTTATTTTAAAAAAACTATACAACATTTTCACTGAATTCTGCTTAAGCTGATCAGCAAAACCATTTTATTTTAGGAACCTCAATACTATGTAGGTATACAAGTAATAAAAGCTTATGTGTAACAATTAGAACCAAACTAATATGGCAAAACCATCACAAATTTGTAAAATGTTTGGTTCTATAGCTTACAAAATATTGGATTAAAGTACACAATAGCTGTGTATAGCTATTATATTATTATATTATATTGTACAGCTATTATAGCTGAACACAAGGTGTGATAAAAAATCATGTGGCAGCTATCTTTAGCCCATACTCGTGTGACTATGTATGGAACCATACTCGCCAAAATGATTAGTTTGGTGATCATTCGGAGTCATAAGCTTCTGTTACTTGTTAGCTACATTAGCTTCGAAGTTCCACTGAATAACTACATTCTTAAAAAACATATTCACAGTTGAACAACTACATTTCTGGTAAGTGAAATATAATGTGTAATTCATCCATGAAACATATCTTTAAAATGTGTTATGAAAAGATGTAAACCATGGCATCAAGGTTCAGCTCTTAACACTAAAGCAAAGTTCAGATATTTTGGAGTTTTTAATTGGTGAACAAAAGGGTCGACTCAAATATCTACTGCATCAAATATTACCTGAAAAAAGTGAATGGAAAAAACATAGCAAGTGCTTTGCATTTTTTTTAAGCTTGATAACTGTACAGCATTTTTAAGACCAGACTGACATACGTACGAGTATGAGCGTATTTCTTACAGCTTAGATTACATGATTGCGATATCCGTTTTTAAGCCAGTGTGACTGGAAGCTCTATAAAGATGTAAACTTGAGCAAAAATAGATGTATGGGGAAGACCAACAAATTTCGGATGTTTTTCAGGAAACCGAAAAACAAACGTGAACCATATGTTATGGGAATCATTTTCATTTTCTTCTTCTTTGACCAAATAATGGTATCCCGAGCCCTATGTGTGTATACATAGCTTATATGAAAAAGCTAACATTTTTCCAAAGAATATATTAATGCACCAATGGTTGGTGGCCACGTTAACTGGAACACTCATGCCAATCATGCTGCAGGAGCACAATGCCGTTATGGCTGGAACTAAAGACTTCTGGGAGGCGGATCTCCAGAAACAAGCTTGGTGACCACTTGTCGAGTGTGAAAATCGCAGAGTATCAGCACTTAATTGAAGACCCATATCAACGTTTTTGCTTTTTTCACTGCTGCAAGATGATTGGCTGATAACTGGATAATTACATGACTGAACATGTGTTTCTATTAAAGTGGCCAGTGAGTGTATATGTTCAAAATAGTAAGTCTGTGTACAATGGCGAAGGTGAAAATATTCCAGGAGATACGCGTTACATGTTTTATACACTTTCACACATACACAGATGTATAAATTGATCATAATACATAAACAGGAGTTACAATTTTCAACAGAGCTCATGTTGATTTGAAGAAAAAAAAAAAAAAAAAACCCCCCCTGACCAAAACATTTAAACAGGTATAACCAGCACATAAATGTACAATATCTAGAGCCTTAGTGAAAGATTTTAAAAAATATGACATGACATGAAATAAAACAAGTGTCATGCAGTTACGCTGAGCAGAAGAACGAAGGCGCATCTGAATTCTCACGTGACACGCCGCACGTGAACAGATCATGTGGCTCTGGTGGCACATTGTAGGTAGGTAAGTGGGAATAGAGTTACACGCAAGGACATTCAATCCCTCACTTTCTTCCATACTCTAACAAACACAAGTGGTCTAATTAGAGACTGATCTAAGCGTGTGGTACTTTAATCACAATCCATAACAAAACACTTCAGCCTAAATGTTTCGTTTAAATTATTCACACGTATGGAGGTTAGAGGCCGAGAAAAGTATTTGAATATGAATTTCATACATTTGAATGATATACATATCAATTTAAATGAAATTCTTGCATTTTCCATGGTGCTTTTAATAAATTCAGTAAGAATTTCAGTCAGTTCAGAACCACGGCCAGATGCTTCATCGAAATCAAAAAGGCTTTAATAAAGCTGATCATCACCTCTAATGTGCTAAAAAACAAAAAACAAAAAACAAAAAACAAAAAAAAAACAAAGAAAGGAGATTTAAGCTCTGCCCCAAACTTCACAAATTTGCTCATACAGTACATACTATACTTTAGCCCAATTTAGCCAATTTCCTCTAATCATTTGAGTGTCCTGTTCAGCTTTGGAATCTGGATTTGTTGATCTAGGATCAAATTCCAGGATAGCCATTGTTTGGGTCCAAAACAGAAGGTAAACAAAAAGCCTGAGCTCAACCGATCCGTGTACGCTGCGTTCGTTGTTGCGTTTTTCATTTCGAATGCAAACAGGATGTTCAAAAAGATCGTAAAACATTAAATATTATTTTGGGGCGAAAATTAATTATTTTCATTGACTGGACGTGTAGCTGCAATTACTGGGTAGGTAATAGTAAAAAGAGTAAGCACACATAGTCCACATCGTACCCAAATACAAGAGCCTAGAGAAAATCCGACTTGTATTTTTGGACAACTGTGAGCATTTCTTTTAAAATATTTGGTTTTGAATATTTGACTTCTTTCTATTTGACCGAGTGGTAAAAGAAGTAGAAACAATTGAAAACAAGTCAATATTTTCTTTAATAAAAAATAATTTTACGGGTTCTCGAGTGGCGTAATAGAACAGCGTTTTTGGAATCCTGACAATGCCTCAGCCGTACTATTTCTCCTGTCAATCACAGTGTCACACGCCAATCATCTATGAGCTCATGTATGTGGAAGAGGGCGGAAAGCACTTTCCTCTGAATGTGTTACGCTGCCTGATGAATTAGCAGATGGAAAAGATGCAACTGTCTCTCGGAGGAAGCATGTGTTAGCCTTCACACTCCCCAGTTGGTAGCTGCTGTATGATAGGGTGAGCTGGCTGATGGGTGGGAATTGACAGGTTTTACCTATTTTAGTGCATACCAAGAAAAAAAAAAACTTTCCTTGCTAATTTGCTAATTTTCTTTCTTTCAAAAATGAAAAACGAAGGAATGCAACATACACAGACCTCAATGCTACACTCAAAAAAAAAAAAGCTTGGATAAGTTGCTTTGGATAAAAGCGAAAGCCAAACGCAGTTTTCTTATCATAGAGAGTGTACACCAAACGCTGCTTTCTCGAACTCTTTGGATTGGGAGGCCAGCCAATGCACTTGAACGACAGTTGGCCATCGATCTCCTCGGCTGGACGTACAGTGATTAACATGAGACGCAACGTCATCTGATAGCAGCTAAACTGCCCTTAAAACTGTTACAATACTCCTTTTCATGTGATAACACACTGTGCACAATCATATGGTTTGGTACTGGCAGTGAAAAAGTATTTCATATTTGTGCATACACACATACGAGATTTCCTGCAAAGGTGGCAGTCGATTGGCTTAAACCTGAGCTGGAAAGAAATGACTATTTCAGTCGGGCAGTTTAGCGACGGGTTAAAACTCCGAGCCGAGCGTCGTAAATGGTTTTGTGAGGCATGAAAAGACATGAAGACAAGCAGCATTATGCAAAATACTACAGTATAGCACTTGGTGAATTCCAAAGCAATGTAATGCTTTTTTTTGTTTGTTTTTGTATTTATTTTTTTTTACAAATTTTACACAGTTTGTTTATGCCGTTATAAAAAAGAGTAACAAAAGCTGTAAACAGTCAGAGAGCAAAGGGAGGGAAAGGGGGAAGAATCTTTAGGGATCTGGAATGTTAGGTTATCCAGGAATTGTGCTATCTGTATATTACGTGTTTGTTTGTTGTTTGTATTCGCAGCAGCGGCTCGTGACCATAGATTTTGGGCGGAGGGGCAGAATGACATTAATAATGGCATAGCCACAAACAGAATAAAGTCGAGAGCCAAAACATAAGGTCACGCATTTCTGATGTACACACATTATCCTCTCCATAATCTTTGTAATATATCTTACAATAGAAATACATCATAGATCTGTCAACACAATGCCTTTTTCTGTATAAATGTATTCGATTAACGCTAATGATTTGCTATGAAACAGATCCTCGTGACTTAAGTTTTTACCCCGATCTGGCAACCCTGTCATTAACTACTCTGTCCACTGCTCCTCCTCCACTGAAAATGTCCATGGATTGAGCATGGGGCAGCGTGATTCCCATCCCGTCGGGCATCCATTAGCGATCGCTGCAGTTCCCATTTTTGACCACTAGGTGCAATAATGACACTAAATGTGGCATCTAGAAAGCAGGCAAGTCAATAGGATGTTTACATATACCTGTCAAACAGCGATATTTTTTTCAAATTGTTGGTCACTCAAAAAAGGTAATGAATTTCATCATTCAGATGTGGAATTTATTAAGATTAATGTTTGCTGAATAGCTGATAAATACGTTGCCGCTCTGCTCCAACTGCCTCTACAGACGAGCCGCCACGACATATTCGGTACAGACAAAGAGTGTCTTGGAATTGTTTGTGTGTGTGTGTGTGTGTGTGTGTGTGTGTGTGTGAGAGCACAGTATTGAAAGTAAACCCTCGTTATATTGGTGAAATCACTGGTAGCTAATCACAGAACAGACCGACTGATTGACGTTTAATCCCACCTGTTTAAGGCGTATGTTGATTTTGGTACGCAAATTGGGAGAGTTCGATGTGCATGCACTTCTAGCTAAGAACAATTTACAAACACTGGCAAATCTTCCTAATGATGTCATGTCTTATTATTTGCATATTATTTTAGTCACCTGGTCTTTTCCCTTTCCGATGCAATATTGTAGCAATTTTACATTTATTCGTAGAGCAGGTTTATAAGAATGTTGACGCTGGCAACACTTCCTAGTTAATCACTGTAGCAGTAGCAACATACATGTGGGATATGGCATACACACACATTTGATTACATTTGATTCAACACTAGATTCTCCATTTTGTCAAAAAAAAAAAAAAAAAAAAAAAAAAAAAGAGTCACCAGGTTTGTCTCTTTGTATGAATGCTCGACAGCTTTTTGCAGCTCCACTTCATTTTGTACAAAGTAAACAAGTGGAAAGACACCTCAGCTCTTTTTTTTTACAACACTGGAGGCCTGATTCATTAAAAAGTACCGAATAAGATGAAAGACAAGACACTGACGATGGTGCGAGGTGTAGCCGTGCGCTGAGCAGCCGGTTGTGGTTCTGGAGGAGTGCGAAAAAAAATCAACACAGGCTTCCCGTCCACAAAAGCAAGTTCAGAAGATTTAAAAAAAACAAAAAAAAACAGAAAACTATTGAGGACGACAACCATTTGGTAGCGCACCTCATGCACACCCTCAGGCAGTTTGGGTGGCAATTTGGGATCCCAAACCACACTCAGGTCTGATAAACACTGACGTCACAACAGGTTCTTTCGTATACACATACCTCACACAGACGCCCTCACTTCTCTTTAACGATCTCCTCGTACTTGGGTGGCGGGTCGCTGTAAGGGGTGGTGGTTTCATCGCTACTGCTCTCCATGTGCCCTGTTACTTCTTCATAAGATGGAGGAGGCGTGGCCCCTGACAGCCGTGACGCCACGGACATAGACGGGTCCTGCACGTAGAGTCCGCGGCCGTTCGGAGGTTGCAACGAGCAGTCCAGGGTCCCTGAGCTTACTCCTCCTCTTTCCCTTTCCCCCCTGCCGAGCACCATGCTGGGCCTCTCGTTGGAGTGCGAGTTGTCCGAATGTGAAGGCGTGTCACGGTGCACAAGGATTCTGGGAAGGCTGCGAGTGTTACGATTGGCCAGGTAGCGGTTCTGCGTGTACGCCGGGCGCCGGCGCGTGGCCTTCTGCAGCTGGCAGCGCCAGATGAGGAAGAGCGCAATGATGATGAGAAGGGCTACACCCAGCAGCGGTACCACCATGTACACGGTGTCGGCGCGCCCTGAACGGGTTTCCGCATTGTTGTTCACGGTGTACACACTACGCATCTTCCAGAACTCCATCTACGGTTAGGAAGAGGTGTGTAAAGTGTGTATGATTATACTATTAATTATAGTAATTACAGCAGAGACTTTCACCAATGGATAATTGTACATCATTACTAATCAATTACATAAGACACTACAGAAATGTCTGCAGATTTATATACATCTCTAATCAAATACTTGGTTAACTGCTCTATATGCCCTGTTCTTTAATACTGCAATCACTATTTGCATATTCATCATGTAAAAAAAAAAAGAAAAAAAAAAGGTGTTTCAAAAAAGGAAAAATCACATCCTGCACCATTCATATGCAGCGATAGCAATGATAGCCTGGTGGGCAAGTTATGCAACACCAAGCATCTTTACAGCAGTTCACTGAGCTCAACACTGACTCATTTCCGACTGAGAGGTCTTACACAATCGCTTGATCACTCTTCGGCAGAACAAAGGCGGACACAAATACTAATATACTGAAAATGTGATTCGGGGTATCGATACTGGAATTAATCACAAGATCATAAACACCGCTGCTCCTCGGCCGATCGGTACGGACCTGTTCCGACATTCTGAGCCGATCAAAAGCGAACTTGTAGATTGCAAAAGGGTTAAATCGGAAATGTAATGTTATATATATATTGTTAACTGCATACTGCACACTAAAGAAGAACATTCCAGCTGAGTATCGCAACTGGCTCTGCCGGCAAGCAGCTCCCGACTACACAGCTCATAATATTATTACACACTCCCCTACTCTCTTTAAACCAAAATGGTAGAAATTCCTGTTATCTATTCTGGATGATGAAATCACTAAATACAACTTTTTAACAGTAACGTGCACAAAAAACAATATCGCACAAGCCTAACTTTAACTTATTTGAGATGCTCTTAATTGAAAGAAATTTGAGTCTTATACTGAGAAGGACTTACTGTTTTTTCCTTGTTCTCAAACACCTCGTTGGCCTCCTCGAAGCTGCAGCTCTCTTCCACACACTCCCTCTCGATGTTGCCCTGCCGAAACTCCTCCAGGAACCCATTAGCCCGTGGAAAACGCTTGAGCAGAGAGTTTGCATCATTCCCATTAAGGAATGCTGCAAAAGAGAGCGCGAGAGTGAGAAAGATAGAAAAAGAAAGAAAGAGAGGTAGAAACATGGGTGATGAGGTCAAAAGTGATGTCACAGCATCAGACCAGCCAATGGAGATGCTTGGTGCCAGTCAGAACAGAAGTCATTGAGTCTGCATGTCTACATTTAGTTCAATGCTTTTTTTTTTTTTTTTTTTAAACCATGTGACACATTCTTGGTTATCACAATGAATAAACAATTTCTTATCATTTGTCATTCCATTCCTAATGAATATCCATCTCATTATAAATATGGAAGTGATAAGAGGAAGGTCGAAGTGACTCTGACATCTCTGATACGCCAGCCATCTGCTCGATGTTTCGTGAAATTAAACAGGCGCTGCCAAAACCTGTGGGACTCATTTAAAAACAATGTATTGTCCTAGAAGATTTTGAAGTCTACTCTTGACATAAACCTGAAAAGGAACACTCAAGACATTTTCAAACTTATCTTGTGTCCGTGTGATACTACAGACAAGAGTTATGACATTCATGACATCCCATTTTTCTACTCAAGTTTATCTCACTATCATTGGGCAGTTACTGGGACAGTCGAAAATAAAAACCATTTATGTGGCTCTGTACGATTCTTTCAGGTTCAAATCTCTAGCATGTATTTATAAGCCCAGTCGGGATCACCATAACCGTCACAAATCATCGCGGCAGCCGATGGAGTGGATTCAGATGAAAAACTTCCTAGGAAAAGGATTAAATCCCATCACTTTAGAATCTTACAGGTTTAAATATTGTTTTAGAATACTATTATGAATACTTAAGCTCTAAATCTGAACAGTTTAGACTTTCAGGAAAAATTCTTACAGATTTGCACAGATACAGGGTACTTTGCTCTAATAGTAATGAAGAAACGTACATGTACAGGAGCCTGGGCAACTTCAAAACTTTTTCTTTTTCGTGTTACATGAGCCGAAGACACATTATTTACATCATTCTCCCCCCAGTAATTTCACAACCAGTTATTTCTGGTTTATGGGCCTTTCCCCATTCAAGTAGCTAGCAGCCTGGTCTTGTATGACTGAAAATAACCACCTGGGAGCATTGCCAAGATGGCCGCCAATTGAACAGATTTTACTCCAAGATCTTTGCTTACTACTGTGGAGCAGTTTTCTTTCAGTTCATTCACTCTGTCTAACACACACACTCCTCTTTCCTGTCTATCTAAAATTGATGTGTTATAATGTTTTAAAGTTTTACATAGTTATGAACAGAACGCAACAATTGCGTTCCTTAGATGTTCTTTAAAAACAGAGAGAGAGAGATACAAAGTCCGCATGAAATGAAATGATTTGATTCTGCATGTTGATGTGTTTCCATCTAAAACAGGAAGTCACAGTGATGTTGCATTGAAATGTCGTAGAATAGTGTTTGAGATACGCAACACCCCTGAACAGGCCTAAAAGAAGCTTAGCCAGCTAGCGTAACATAGAACAGAGAAGAGGTTAAGGAGAGCTTTTTACTTACGCTACAACCAACAAATTCTAGCAATGAAAAGACTCAAGTTGGTAAACCATCCAAAAACGGTGTACAGACTCTTCACCATTCATAATAAAGAATCTCTAACCATTTTTTCTCAACCAAGTCATGATTTGAAAAGTTAATAGTTTTTGGGAAGACGCACGATCGAGACACGTCGACGAAACATGTTTACCGCTACTACTGTAGAGTAAGACCTTGGGGTTCTTGGGGTGGGACGTATGGTTCTTGAGAGCATGTAATTGGATGATGTGCACAAATATGAATGATTCATACATTTTTGACCAGTTCCCCAGAAGTCAGAACTACAAAATTCAAACAGGAATATCTCCAAAGCAATTTTATTTTGGTATTTATAAATATACCCATGCTATCGTTGTCCCTAACACCAAAGGACAGGTACAAAAAAAGCTCTGAAACACCAATTATGATTTCAGGGGCATTTTAAGTACGTGGCTTTTGAATGTATTGAAACACTGCAGATGCAGATAATAGAAACTGGACTGAAAAAAGATGGAGTACTCCTTTAACTTAGCTTTAGTGTTACCTTGAGTTTCATTTCTTTAACAACTGTTTAAAAATGTGCAGTTGCTTGAGTGCTAAAGTGAATGAAAACTGGACAGATTTGGTTTAAATGAGTGAAACATTGTGTGTGTGTGTGTGTGTGTGTGTGTGTGTGTGTGTGTGTGTGATCATCTTTATCTAATGTTAATTGCTCACCTGCTGCCATGCTACCACCAACGAACTTAATGCAGAGTATCCTGTACTGAAGGAAGCAAAAGATACATTAACTGAAATACATGAGGCAGTGTCACATTTGTTCCTTTTTAACACACTTCTTGTGAAGAAAGCCATCCATCCCTCCATCCATCCCTCCATCCATCCCTCCATCCGGGCTGTTGGCCGAGTCAGTGTGTGATGCAAATGA
>JAQQZX010000011.1:2070740-2090244 GCA_030068355.1 Notoglanidium maculatum | reverse complement strand
AGGCACCCTGGGTGACCCGGGGATCGAACCCAGGACCTTCTTGCTGTGAGGCGACAGTGCTAACCACCGCACCACCTTCATTATTATTATTATTATTATTTGTAGATATAAAATTGTAATAGCAGCAGTGTAAGAACAATAAAACACTCCAGGATGCAGTGTTTCTTCAGGATGGTCCTGTTGTTGATTATTTTCCTCTAATAGCACACCCTGAAGTGTTTCATTCCTCACTTTGAGAAAATCAGAATGAATTTGAGGAAGTCATGAAGAGAAAGAGCATCCGGTGCGCGATGACGTGATTAGGTGAAAGGATAAGGGTGTGTTTGGTGAAGCTGTTGGATTAAAGGGTTGGTGTGAGTGAGTGAGTGAGTGAGTGAGTGAGTGAGTGTCGGGCGGAGGGGTGGAGACGCAGGGTGGGGTCACACAGAGGCGGAGGAGAGAAGCAGAGAGAGAGACTCTGAGCCCAACCCCGAACACGGCAACAAACCCAGCTGCTGAAACGACGCCGCGCACAAAGCAAAGCGGATTGTTTTTGTTTTTCTTTCCTCCTCACACACACACATCCGGGCCGACATGATCAAGGAGACTCTCTGAGACCCGAACCGACTGGCTTCTTCTTTTTTTTTTTTTTTTTTTTTTACATTTTCTTTTCCTCCTCCGAAAGCTGGAGCTTAAAAAAACTTGTTATTCAAATCCAGCACCCCGCCCGCTGCACTCCACCCCTCTGTACCGCTGCACCCCAGCCTAGCTACCGAGATGCACACGGAGGCTCGCAATAACAAAGTAAGTCCTTTATTTCTATTTGGTTGACTTTCTTTTAGCTCCTAAACCTCGTTCCTGGCTGTCAGGCTCACTGGAAGCAGCCTAGGCACTTCCTCAGACTAAACCAGCAGCCTTGGATCGAGATAACAACATTATTAGCAGTTATTCAGGTGACAGTAAATCACCTAACCGATTAGCTAAGCTAGCGTTACCGCTCTCTACCTGCCTCTTAGCTTAGCTATCACTATAAAGCTGAACTGCATGGAGCTCATTTCAGTAAAGCCGGTGTAGAATAGCCAGTATAACCCTCAAGACAATTTTTTTTAAACATTTTTTTTTAAATTTCTATTCATCCTCCTATCTTTCTTTCTTTCTGTCCATCTCTGTGTGTGTGTGCGTGTGTGTGTGTGTGTGTGTGTGTGATATCCGTGTCCGTTCGTCGTCCTCATCGTTGCAGGTTTTTAAAGTGGTGAAATGTGAGGCAGGAAGGAAACCCAGGCAAATGCAGCTCGCTCGCGAGACACCATCTTAGTTTCTTAAAGAGACAGTAACCTTCAAGCGCAGAGCGGAAATGTAGTCATGCTCATCTCTGTACAAGTGTGTGGGCTGAAACATTTTCACTTTTGCTTATTTTTTCCCCCCTCCACTCAACGGCAACTCATTTATATCTTTGCAGCTACGCTGTGTTTAGTTTCCTGTAAATGCTGCGTCTGCGCGGTTACTTTAGTGAGGAGGAGGATTTTTAACCGTTATGTTCGTCATTAAAGGAAAACTTCACCCTGAAACACATGAACTACATTTATATTAAGATATTTCTGAAGTACTTAAAAATGCTGCTGCTGATTTGTTGTTTGACGGGGTATTTTTGTTATTTCTGTGAGAACATGGAGGCTGTGTGCTGCTCTGACGTCATCGGGAGGGGCTTGTCGTTAGACTGACCACGCCCCCTTTTGGGTGAACGCATTTTCGCAATGCTTGCGTATATACACTCGCTATTTTGAGCGTATAAGTGTGTTCACACTGAGAATTATGGCAGCACGCAGTGTGCTAACACTGCCTGGAGGGTGCACTCGAAACGTTGAGTGTGCAATGATGCACCCCCACTGGTCGCCATCTTGGTTATATAAGGGGGGGGGAAGAAACCAACCCATTTTCAGCCAATTGGAGGATTGCATCGCGTCGACACAGGTGGCGACGTGATTTCCTCATCACGTGAAAGCAGGGGCATTACACAAGGGCAAAGGACTAAGATTTGTTGCTCTAATGAATTGCTAGTAGGCTTTGGACGATCGATGATCACACCAGTGGCTATCAAGGATTATAAGTATCTGTCAGGATGCGTTGTATCTGCAGCTTTAAGATGGACAAAAATAAACTGTATCGTAGCTCGTAATATTCGTTTCCTTTCGCCCGTTTTGTACGCTGTGTGAGCTTTAATGCTGAACGGATAAACGCGTCAACATCTTCGCTCGCAAAATGTGAACAGAGATTTCAATTCAGAACAAAAAGTGTCGTTTATCGAGGCGACTTCGCTATACGATCATGTAATAACTATCGCCGCTGCCTGTCATTGCAGAACATGGACCGTTTATATAACGTTATCGGAATTGTAGCTAACAACTCGTTACATTTATTTACAGGCCCGCCTTCAGTTTTCCAAGTGTTCCTGACCAACAAGTAAGTGAGCAGGAAAAAAAATGAAAACCTGACTAAACTAATCTGGTTTCTGGTACTTTTTTCCGCTGTAATGACATGCATACGACACGTGTCACATATGTCAGGCCACGCCCCCTTTTTTATTTGTTTAAGCAGATTGTACACTTGCTATCAGCCTGGGGCATTGTGAGTAATGTAGGCTGACATGTCGATGAACGGTATGTAAACAAGCAAACAAAAAAAAAGTCTACTCAGAGTTTCATTACATAAATAAATCTGAGAGGTTTTGGCGCTCACGTTAACGCCAAAGATGGACACGCGAGTCGTTCAGTGAGGATTTTTTATTTAATTTACGATTAGTACTTGCCGGCGATCGAAGGTATTCCGATTGTAACGTGTACGGCTGCTTTATGATCTCCTGACAAAAGGCTACCTATACTTTTACCCACTTACAGCCTTTTGTGTAGATCAGGGTAGCACACCTTAACAACCAATCCTGTTTGTTTTTGTTGTGGTACTGTTTGAGACACCCTTAGAAATAGATTCTTCAAGGGGTGGAATCACTAAGCATGCATACACACACACACACACACACACACACACACACACACACACAGGAGTGGATATGCTGCAGCAGGGCTTGGCTTTGGTGGAGTCGCTGAGGTGTACACATCGACGTGTTGCTATTGGAGGAAGAGCGAAGTGTTCCAGCCCGGGTGTGCCAAACATCTGGTAATCATTAACAGCCCTGGACAAACTTTAGCCAAACTGGTTAAACACTCTGCGCCTATCCGCCTGTCCCAGCCCAAGGGTGTAGTTGCAGCAGCATTGTGCTGAGAAAGCATCACAGGTCGAAGTGTCTACTTCTGAAGGGAGTGTCTGTTTTAGGCATCAACAGCGTCAGGGTCTGCTTCTGTACCAGAGAGGACAGTTATTTTTAGGAGCCGGGCGTCTGCAGCGTGCTATCTCTGGGTGTGACCGAGCGTGTGTTTTTCTTTAACAAGACAAAGCTCATCCACACACTGTCTTCGGTGCAGTTTGCAGTCTCTGAAGATTTATCTTTTTCTGAAATAAATAATTGTATTCCTTAGGCTTTCAGATCTGAAGCCCAATCAGTATTTTGAACATGTCTGAAAGCCTTTTATTATCTGAAAGGATTATCAGAAGGTTTCACACATAGCTGTGCGTCAAGCCGTCTTCCTTTCACACGAAATGCGCCCTGGGGTCGGGGTTTTTTTTCACTCGTGCTGAAGAAGACCGCTCACTTTGGACCAGATTAGAACAGGGCCGGCCGATGCGGTGCAAGGTCGACGCTCAGAATGCGAATGGGGAATCGATCAGCTTAATGAGACACGTCATCTGCGGTAACGGACGATTCCGGAAGACTTGAGCTTTGCCATCACCACTGCTCTGTTAGCATTGTGGTCTGTGTCAAGTGACGGAAGTGTCGTCATCACGCCTTTCACTGATCATTTCTCCGATTTGACACTTACTCTGACCGCAGCGAGCAGGTAGGGAACCGAAGCTCTGAGCTCCTGAAGACCTCCCGAGAAGCCCTCAAAGAAATGCAAATTCCAAGGAAACCTCGAATCTCAAGGGTCTGCGCTGTAATCGTTATTGCCTGTTCTCATATCAGCATGTAATATCCTAATTACGAGTTTGGATGGCCATTGTAAGGAATAACAAAAACGTCTGAGATTGTCATTGAGCATTAAATGAGTGGCCTGATGTGCGACAGCTGTTCGGAGTGCCGCGATTCCAGCTGTAATTCAAATGATAGGGTTGTGTTAGCGTGCTCGTTCTATTACATTACTGTTTCTATAGTAACAGCTCATTAACAGGAAGGTTTTTTTTTTAATTAGCTGCATTTTGTCATATTAACTTCAAAAGAGAGAGGGGGGGGAAGCGAAGTCGGTGAAGGAACAACTGCTTATAGCTCAAACTTTTTGCATCCAGGGACCCGTTTACCTGCAACACAGGTAAATTAATTAATTAATTAATTATGTGGGGGCAATTCAGTATATGGAGTGCTTTCATCTTTGAATGACATGACAATTCTCATTTAATTCAATCTCCTTTCACGTGTGTTGTGAGAGATATGACAATTACGAGGTACTTATCCAGAGATGGCAACATCGGTGTCCGCGTTCTGTTCTTCAACCCGATTAATAATTACGAATAACCGCCGCCGAATAACATCCACCTAGTCTCTGAAGCGTATCATCAGCTGTCTGTTCTTATCCCCTGGTGATGCATTGAGGTGCTTGGACCCCTAAATATAATAACGTCGACGCTGAGGGTTTCCATCAGTAGCCGTGTTTCCATCAACCAGCTTAATGCGCAAAAAAACCTACCGTCAAATATCGCAAAAAAAATGTTTTGCGCTCGCATGAGGTGGTTTTTCGGACAATAAAATTAAGCAATATTTCCCAAAACTGACACGGAAACACATTTTTCACATTTAAGTCGCATGACATGAAGAGCAAATGGAAACGCTGTCTTTTTGGCCCTGAAGACTGCTTCTGTCACTCGTTAATAAATGAAAAATTGTAAATGCTAGCGAATTGTCGCGGTATAAGAGGAATAAAGCACTGCTGTTTCAGGTGGTAACCTTTCTGTCGTGGATTGTTGCCCTTTAACCGAACACAACTAATATAAGCACAGCTAAGGGAATTTGCTTGGGGTAATAGCGTATAGCGTACTGTAGAAATGGTGGCTAGCGTACTCCGAGTATTACTTAAGTAGTACATCATAAAAATCCAGTTTCATTTTTCCTCGGAACTGCTGTGTGCAGCCTCAGGGCCGTAGCCAGGTACACAAGACTGCACATGTAGCCGGACGATGGCTGATATTGAGGTGAAACCCTTCCTGAACGTTTAGCTGGACTTGGATTCTGGGGTAACTGTTCGCTGTCAGCCGCTTCAAGAAGCACAAACGGACACAAAGTGTTCACCTTCAGCGGAAATCAGGATTGTGCGTCGCCGTGAAGATCCGTGGCCGTGTTTTTTGTTCATTTGTGTCATACCTGCTTTAGGAATTTAAGAATTTTTTCATGAATTCTTTTCCTCAAGGTGGAAGGAAGGATCAGTGTTGCGGTGCGATGTGCGGTTTTAAGGAAGCGTTCGCGTTTTCCCCCTCCTCTTCCCCGCTGTTGGAATGTACGAGCCCGGGCCGTATAGAATCGGGCGCGTGTTTGTGGGAGTGGAGTGTATTCGGGTTCTAGGATATTGTCCGTGTCTCCCCAGATCCGAGGCGATGTGACGGAACGATCCCCCACCACTGCGGCACAATCATTAACCAGGGAAAGAATCTCGTCCCCATAGCAACCCCAGCAATTCTGCCAAACTGGCTGCAATGATGAAAAAAAGGGGAGCGGAGGGGGTGGGGTGCTCAGGGGTGGAGAGGGTGTGTCCGTGTGTGTGTGTGTGTGTGTGTGTGTGTGTGTGTGTGTGTGTGTAGAGGTGGGGGAGGCTATTACCGTTGAAGCAGCTCAGTTTGGGAGGCCGATGGCAGTGGGCAGTGTAGAAACAAATCCCAGGCTTTTTTTTTTTTGCGTGTGCATATAAATTATATTCAACAATGACATGAGTCACAGCGTCAGCGTGTCGCTGCGTCGCTGCTAATGTTATTCCGTGGAAATATAACAGACAGAGGACTCAGGTATGCATTCTGGGAATAAACAGTCTGTGGCCCTGTGCTGACATCACTGGTTCCTCTGTCTCTCGCTCTCTCTCTCTCTCTCTTTCTCTCTCTCTTCCTCTCTTACCCTTGCTCGCTCGCCCACTCACTCGCTCGCTCACTCTTCCTGTCTGAGGTGTTGATCTGCCTCAAAGATCCCCGAAGGGCTTGTGAGAAAGAAACTGATAACTAGTGTCTCGCCGACATCCAGAAGATTGTTAATTCTGTAAAGTGTACGTTTTCGCTGAAGCACCAGTAATCAGATCCTCACCACAATTTAGTGAATTAGTCAAAGCCGATCATGTCTTTTTTTTAATATATGCCCAATACTGCTTACAAATCATGCATGATAAGTGCGTGTGTGTGTGTGTGTGTGTGTGTGAGAGGGAAGGGAGGCCTGTGGGAAGTAGCAGCAGGCCTTTGCGTCAGCAGGGTGTGGTGAGATAAGAGCTCGCTGTCTCTGCCTCTGCCGTGGCGACTCTGCCAGCCATTTGGGAGACACTCCTAGGGGTGTGTGTGTGCGTGCATGTGTGTGTGTGTGTTTATGTTAGCCTTTGTGTCTGTTAAACTCTTGAATCCCAGCTGTCATCTTGGGAACTGTTAAGCTCCGACCCATGCTAGAGTGTTGACGTAATTTTACTGCAGAAGTGACAAGCTAAAACACACTACTGCCATTCAGCGTTGCACTGTGCGCCTTCTCTGTTTTGTCCGATCACGTGACTGTGTGTAAATGTGACACTTCAGGCCTCAGTGACCTTGTACTGTGTATGTTCGAGTCCATTTTGTGCCTATTTTTATGTTGGTTAAAATGTTCTATCTCTGTCAGCGCACACACATCAGATCAGGTGCGAGGCAAACCGTCGCATGCATTTCTTTACAGACTTCTTCCTCCATCTCAGGTTTTGTAATTCGAGGTCACGGCTCTATCTCACGCCCAGCTACATAGGAAGGGTGGGGTGTCGGCGAGGACGTCTCGGCTCAGCTGCGCATTCGCGCACGCTGTGTGGAAGAAGAGGGTAAGGGAGACCTCAGTAGCGTACCACGGACTTTCAGTGAAGCTGAAATCTCGCAACTGGCCAAAGAGAAGACAGAGAAGTGAAAGTGTGCAGATGGAGAACCACCGAGATATATGAAAGGCGAACACTGTGGGAACGTAACAATAACGAGCATTATGCACGTTTGACACTGTGTGGTGGGTTCAGACATTAAAACCACAGGCGGTAAAGCTAAGCTGAAATCAAACAGACCTGTTTTTTAACCTTGTTGGTTCGTATCTCTGGTCATATCGCAGATAGTCACCCGAAAGATGAATGTTTTTGGCTCTGGATTAGAAGAAATCCAATATCTAATCTGTGTCCCAATCTGAACTGATATTGTCATCGGAAGGAAAATTAACCAACAATACCCAGTCGTCTTCACACCTACCCCTGGCTATCCTCATGAGAACTTATGCTCACGCCACATTCAGGAAGAAAGAAGAAACCGTTACTTTTATTTCATGCGGCGTTTAATAAAAATAACGGTCAAATTAACGAACCGATTCAAGTTAACCGATTTGACCTACAAAAAGCCGTGCAGTCGGGAACTGCTGGGTGGCAGTGGCAATCATCAAAACCCGGTAGATGCTGGATTCTGCAGTAATGACAGTTTGATGAGAGCTCCCTTTTTCCCCAAAAAACCAAAATTGCCTTTTTGACTTTTAGGTTTTTGGATGGCTCACAGTTTTTGAAAGCGTCCCTAATAAATATAGTTAACCAGTGTTCAGCGTGGATGTGTCTAATGGCAGCTAAGTCAGCTAGACGCTGATAGATTTTGCTTCATATTAATAAACTCAAAGCAATCTTGATTGACCGTGACGGAAAGCGCGGGCGCCCTGCCCTCTGAGTCCTGTGAACCTGGATAGCACGCCAAATGGGAAGGACTTCCAGGCAGAGTTGGTTCATATCGGAGAGACGTCGGAGAAAACACGTGCGCAGACCGTTCCAGACTCGTATATTGGTAGTCTCGTTTTCCGTTTTAGTCGGTAACGTGTTCTGATGTTAAAATGAGGACCAACCGTGCAAAATGCGTAAAAGTTATCAGGCCTAATAATTAATTATATATTATGAGTAAACGTCCCCGGATAGTACTTAGTCCCCGTTCTGCTTAGTACACCCCAAAGAAGGAGAAGGTCGTCGAGTAAAACATCACAGGATGCCCATAAAGGGAGAAAGACATCAGAAAACGGACATATGAGAATCCAAAGAGGACTTGTACCTTTAAGGGAGTAATGCAGAAATCCAGAGGGAGAGTCCTTGCTCTACAGCCTTCCTCTCTCTCTCTCTGTTACTATTGCCTATGTATCACCCTCTCTTTCTCCCTCCCTCTATTTCTCACACACCCCACACAGCTGTGACCTTACATGTGTATCCTCTCCCCCCTCCCCGACTCTTTCCTCTTTCCCTTGGACAGCCACGTTGTCTCCACAGAGGGACACAGTGACAGCACTGACCGGTACAAAGAACAAAATGTGCCCCAGGGCCCAGCAGACTGCATTAAAGTTACGCTGCCCTGACATACATATGCCTACACACACATACATATGCAAAACCCCCTCACATCCATCATTTGCTCAAATCCTAATCTTAGGCATTGATAAATGAACACAATCCTGCACCGAGAGTTGCTTAACATCGCTTAAACTACTTCCCTTTTAGCCTGTAGTCTTTGTGCACCATATTAGGCTGTGCACCTTGTTGGAGAAGCAGCGCTGGAGAACGCAATGACAAAAATAAGTTTACTTGTCAGTCAGCGGCATCATGGAGGTCAGTTCACATTTCGGTCACGAGCTGCAAAAGGGCCACATCGGTCGGGTTTCCGGGCAGCGATTATTGCCAAGCCCAATTGCGAATTATGAAGCCGATTACGGATATCTTAAACTAACGCTGCATTTATTCGCATGCTACATGTAATCCGATCCAAAATTATGCGCATGCATGGTGCGAGGCTCGGTATCAACGTTGCCATAAAAACGAGTAGTGTGAGTCTGCGCTCGTAGTGTTGGCGAGTTTTAAATCATCTCCATCTAAGAAAAACATCATCCGAGTGCGATTTTTAAACCAGCATTGAGAAGACGAGCCGGTGACCGTAGAGAAGTTGCTCAGGATTTCATAACCGCCCGACGTTCAGGAGCAAGGACGCTCCGTAAAGCGTGTCCTCACTGGATTTCTGGCGAATATTAAACGTCGAACGTTACCGAGGTCGACGCCCATCTTGAAAAACATTAGCTTGATGCTTGTCTCATCACCCGTCCAACCTTACATACTGCAGATTAAAATCTGTGACATGAGCTGTGCTTTCTTACGTGACCGCTTTATTGCACAAGGAATGCATTGTGACTTGAACACACTACATGCTAGCCTCAGTAATCCTCAATTGTCTATTTAATAGATTATGGAACAGGATTACCGATCTCACTCGATTGGATAGAATATTCATTCGAGTTGGCCTCAGTCGGTGTTTACATGAGCCTTTTTTTTTTCCAACTGAGCTTCGAGTTGGATTATTAATGGATTATTAGGCTGCGTGGGAACTTAGCCAGCGGTGATGTTCTGCAGAATTTCCCTTTCTCCTAACCTCCCTAGACCCAAAAGTGGATCATTATGCTGGCTTTCCTAGCTCATGCGAAACTTCCAAAATGCCAAAATCAAAGTATGCCGGTGAAAGCATTCTCACCAGGAGTTTCCGTGAGTCTTCATCTCTAAAGGCTATTCCTAATGTTAGTGGGAACTCTCAAACAGCTGCACGGGTTCACTGAAAGCGTTACAGGTATGTATAGGCTTTGTAGGTGCATCCATGACATGGTAAAAAGGATTATAAGTAAGTATTAGACAGAAACTCGCATTAGAAATGCCAGTGAGTCTGCTGTATGTTGGCAGTGCTCGTTAGAGGACTTTGGGCTTCCTTGTCCACAATATCTCTACAGCACTCCCACCCCTTTTTCCACTGGCATTGATTGTAGGGAGGTTGAATTGTTGACCCCAAACCAGTCCCACCCCTCCTGTCAGAGCTGTCACTCACAGTCCCTCGCGCTCTCTCTCTCACACCCCACCCCACCCAACCTCCCAGATGGTAGTGCATGTGACGGGTAACTCTTGCTCTTTGCAACTTAAGCTGACTTCTGGCTTGGATTCACGGTGGAAATATGGAAACCAGGTATAGGGGGAGGTGAAATGCCTGCTCTTTTTCCTGCCCCATAGAACCCAGCCCAGCAAACTCCCCCAGAGTGGCGGTGAGAGGGTGGGGTGGGTTGGTGTGGGGGTCAACTCGGGCCCCATGCCAGCATGAAGCGCACTCTCCAGCTCGGGTTACTCGATTGTGCAATGTGCTGCTTTGAACGCACACAAATTGAGTGCCCTAAGAAGTTAACGCCCTTGGCCTCACGTGGTGAGTTTAGCCACTTTCGGTTTTGTTTATGAACTTTTCTTCAGTCAATGGACTTGAACAGCTTTACAAGCAAAAGGACAATGATCAACTTCTGCTGATTGTTGGTTTGGTTTTCAAGAAGTTCTTCGAGGAAAGGAGCAGTCATAACATTTTGGCCTGGTGATCCTGTTCGAAAGTTTCAACACTTCTTTGGTACTGTGGTGGCCTGATCTCCGCTTAGGCATTTGGAATGACTTGGAAAAACAACATACCTCTAACTAAATGCGAACATCATATTGCAAAATAAAAATCTTTTCCCTGCTATCGGCCTCAAAGTCAGGTTTTGATAATTGAGAAGTTTTTAATTGCCTTCCTTGAGTTACTTTACTTCAGTTTAAAAGCATCTGCCAAATGAATATCCTCAGTGACTTACACGAGGCAGGATGCAATCCAAACCTAGAGTTAAACAGCTGAGAGATAAAGGTCTTGCTCAAGGGCACAGCTGTGGGTTTCTGGCTGTCCATGGATTTGAAATTACAGTCTTTCGATCACCACTTAACCACTGACCTACCACTGCCCCAAAGTGCAGGCCAGGTTTACAGTCAGTTAAGTCTTTGTTTTATGGCGAATGGGGCTTGTTAGATTGATTCCCCTCCCTAGTTATCTGTGTTAAGCGCATGTCTTGCTCTTTGGAATTAATGGGATGCAATGTTCAGTAGTATTGACATACAGACGTCTTCAGCATATAGAACTCAACATTTTCCACCAACTGGTATGGCATGGTACAGTAACAAATTAATAATCCCACTATTTGTTTGTATATATATTACTAGTGGATGTGGGACCAGGGGTATCATGGAGGAGCCTAGAAAATGGTGCGATTGTTGGTCAATTCCAATCTTCAGATCAGCCAGATCACCATTTTGTGTAAACCTTAGCTTCCCGGAATCGCTTTTCTGACGTATAGTATAGTAAGGTAGTGCCTTATTCCCATCAAGTATAACATTGAAAAGATGAAAAGCTTTTTCATGTTTGGTTGGTGGGAAAGGTACAAGCCTTGATATGTGGTCTTCCAGAAAGTCTAGCAAATTATTTTTGTGTGTGTTTGTTGGAGATGGGGAGCCAATTGGTGCTGTGAAGAAACTAGAACATCATTTATTACTGTATCTTCAGTAACCTCTTTCCCCTGATCAGGGTTGCAGAAGATCTGCAGCTTATCCTGGGAATACTTGGTGCAAGATGGGAGAATTCACTCCAGTTGGGATGCTGGTCCAGTGCATTGCAACTTTACACACTTACACACGCTCGTTTATGCCTTCCTAGGGGCAAATTACCGTCGTCAGTCCACCTGTCTGTGTGGTTTTGGTCAGTGTGAAGAAACCCATGTGATCATGGGGAGAACATGCGAAACTATGCATGCCACCCGAAATAATTCAGAACCGCAACAAGGTTCTGCAACATAAGGCACTTTCCTGCCACACGGTTTTGGGGACTTATTGAGGGGAACTTCCCGTTGGGGAGCTCCCCCTGAGAAATGCATACCTTCAAAGGTTTTTTTTTTTCCTGTTCGCATTCGCACCGCCAATAGGAACACTGAAGTGACGTAAGCCGGCCACCGGTTGCCATAGCAACATCAGGAGTTTGTTGTTTGTTTTGGTATGAAATTTGCGTCTTGTCTAGCAATGGTTGTGTGTTGCTGTGAAAACAGCTAACTAGCAGCATTTGGATTTATGGAACTTGTCCTTGTTCATGCGCCGTGTTTTAGTCGCATGTTTCTATAGAAACGGATCATTCCACGGCGCCGTAGAATGGGACCAGTGAGTGTTACATGCTGATGGAAAATTCTTTATTTTACACCAATTCATGGTGGAAAATGGTTGGTGATTGCTTATAATATGTTTAGCTAACATGTTTAGTGTGGATTGTTATTTTAAAAAAAACATGGAGAAGAATATTTAATTCAATTGAGATTTTTAGATTTCGCTCAGACGTATCAAAATTGTGTTGCATTTCCTCCATCGCATGTAAGCCTGGACTTCACGGTCAGTCCATTTGTTTGTGGTTTTTGTCCAATTTAATTCTAATGTTAAGAGCCGTTGTTTACATGGCTAACGTTTTACACAGATTCTTTTTTTAAAAATGGCGGTTCCCAGTGCTGCATTGACTCATGTATTTGAGGAATCAAAATACACTTGTGTCTGGACCAATCACTGTACACTTACATCACTCATGGTTCCTCTTATGCTGGGAGAGTAACTAACCTGAAGTAGGAGCTAAAAAAGTCCCATAAAACCATCTAAGAACTGTCCTATAGTGCGGACACACAAAAAGGGGGTACTTCCTCCAGCCGTTCGAAGAACTGTGAAAAAGTGCCTAAGACCTCGTTTACACTTGGTATTAAAATGTGTCTTGGGTGATCTGATCACAATTAACCCAAGCACTAAATACAAGTATAAACGACCTCCAAGATGCATTCACTCAAACCACTTGCCGAGGTGGTCTGGGATGCATTTGACCACATACCTCCTGTAGTGTAAACGCTGATGCGTCCCTGAACATGGACGTAACAGGAAAATACGCCATTAATGCTGGACGAGGTGGTTGGTTTGGTACGAGTGTGTCACGCTAGAAAAAGTAGAAGATAGAAGATAATAAAGGTATGTTGCAGGTTTAACATTGTAATGTAAGCTTTGACCTTCTGGCAGAAGTGATGTAGGCAGTAAGAAAATTTGAACCAAAGTGGTCAGCTGGACAGCTTGGAGACGCATGATAGACAGAGGTGTAAACGGCGACGTGTCTCGGCTGTTCACTTGTGACCTGAATGCCCAAGATGCATTTTAAAACCAGGTGTAAACAGGGCCTAAGGCATGAAACCACAAACAGTGGGGTCAACTGAGAGCTTTTACTGTAATGGGTACAGCTCTGCAATGAAAAATACAAGCACTCAACCGGGCACATATTGTTTTGGTCCGTACTTTGCTGTTTGTTCCACGTTGTCCTGTGTAAAAAAAAGAAAAAACGCTCCACCGGCCAAAGGTTTTGAGCTACCATTTCCTAATGTTTGAAGTTCCTTCGGAGGGGAAGGAGGCCGTGCTGTCAGGTGCTCTGGGTGGGACTGGATTGAAATGTTTGAGAGTGGTGTCCAGGAAACTCTACAAACTTCTGGGAGGTCCTGCAGAGCTTCCATGAGAAACGCCCGGAAAAACTGACCGATCGTTTGGATCGAGGAAGAAAATATTCATTTATTAAGAACATTTTTATGGGTCCTCATTCTTCTCCCATGCAGTTTTTATTTACTGTACTAACATTTAGCATAAATAACAGCACACAAGAATTTGAGTACCGATATCTGTTCTGTCTGAACTGTGATCATCTGAGTTTTAGGTTCCTTGCTGTGAGGCACGGAGTGTGCGGTTCTTTGTTATGACATGGTGTATATATTGTGTAGAAATCTAATTGTACTCATTATTGGCTCTTATGTTCAGTTTAGTTATTGGCAAAGGATCAGCTGAATGACCAATCAATAATGTTTTATGTAATTAGACATTACATTGCAGTGAAAGTAATGGTATAGTTGCTTTGTGTTTGTGATGTGAATTTAATATTCTGTTAATATGTGGAATTTTAGTCAGACGTCCGTTTCATCCTGGGTGTCTGTTTCTATAGGTTTCTGTAGGTCCTATACGATGCTGATCAGAGATCTGAGTATTGGCCAATACCGAATACAGAATAGACATCGATGTCGTCAGAGCGGATTCTCTGTAACCCTGCCTTTATACGCTTGTGTGAAACATCGCAGGTGTGATGGTGGCGTGATTTAAGACGCTGTTCGCGTGTATGACATGAACCATGCTAAAAGACATGACATGTTGTTTTTTTTGTCCATGTTTTGGCTCAATACTTTTATCAGATCACTTTCCAGATTGCTTAATAAATAACAGTAAATCACTGTAAGGTGTAAGTATTGGTTTGTGCTGTCAGTTACTGAAGAACTGCAGAAGATCTGTTGTTGGTGATTTTTCCTTGCTCGCAATTTGCCATTAAAAAAACCCAATAATAGGTGATTTTTAATTATCCAGATGACAGGATGGCCACCATTTCAGGTTTAAGGAGAGGAGGGAGTTGTGCAGTAATATTCCCAGCTGTGGAGTCGGGAACTGCTTGCCGGCAGTGGCGATCACAAATGAACTGGTGGATTTCTATGTCATTCCTTAGAGTACGTTTACATTATATATAAAATTCTTTTTCAGATTGGTTCTGAAGTGTTTGATGGCATCTGAACTATATTGAATAACTTTCTAATTATCTTCACCATTAACATTATTTCTTTCAAAAAGTGTTCGGTTTGACACCTTGTTAATCTTTTTTGGTCAAAACCGTCGACTTTACGCTTCCCGAGACAAAAAGCGAGGGCGCACCAGTCAAGAGCACGTGAGACGAGGAGAAGGGGGCGGGGCTTCCTGGCAGTATCTGTTCAAATTGGAGCGTTCGAAACGGTTGCGTAAATCATGATAATTGGCTGATCTCCTGTTTTATTGGAGAGAAAGGCGTTTTTGGCCTGTTTTTAAGTGATAACTCATGCTAGTGTAAAAGTTCATCGGATATTGTGGCACTCGGATATATTGCCGAGAAGCCTACGTCGGTTGCAAACATAAATTGATTTGAATGTCTGCGTCCATATGCTTGCATGTAGTTCATTCTATCTGTGGGAAGGAATGCGATTGGGCCGGAGGGTGGGTGTGGCGAGCGCCGCTATACCAGGCAGACATTCGTACCCAGGCTGCACTGGGGTCGGGGCCGAAGGCCGAGGGGGTGTGGGAGTTACAGAGTGACGCCATGACCTAGATTGTGCGCTCTCTCTCTGTCTCTCTCTCTAATCCCTTTCATGGCCATTCTCCACACCAAGCCCCTCCCTGCTGTGTAACTTCCTGCTGGGGAGCAGAGTCACACCCACCCCACCCTTTTTTATTCCTTAAATTACTCACAGTGCAAGTTCCCTGGGGAGCTTTAAAACACACACACACACACACACACACACACACACACACACACACACACACACACACACACACAGGCTATTTCAATCACAGATACGCTCGCTCACTCAGGAATAGGTTGGTCTCACGAGTAATAGACTTCTCATTCTCCAACTTTTTTCTCCACTTCAGCTCTTGGCTAATAGACGCACATGCCTCTTCCATTAGATGTCAAGTTTATAGTGTATAGTGTATAGTTCCATTATATAGTTTATAGTGTATATATTTATGAATATTAATATTATAATATTAGTAATGAGTTTAAGAGCATGTTGTGTGTGTGTGTGTGTGTGTGTGTGTGTGTGTGTGTGAGGTCAGGATGAGGACCACATCGAGTGCTGCCACACCCGGCCTGATTAGTGACCACACCTCTGTGTGGAATCTGCTGCAGTCACATGGCCCCCAGCATCCGCCCCATATCTAAGCATTACCACATTGCGCGCTCTCTCTCTCTCTCTCTCTCTCTCTCTCTCTCTCTCTCTCTCTCTCTCTCTCCTCTAAAATAACAGGGTGTGACTCTACTGAGCTGAGAGAGGGAGTTTACACACAACTCACTACTCCTCCCTGCTCCTATTGCTGTCTCTTATTTTCTTTCTCTCTGCCTTCGTTCAGCCACTTTCCATCTCAAGGGCAAAATCTAACCAAACGTTTTATTCTCCTAGTAATCCAAAGCTCTCGATTTTTTTATCTCGAATAGCTCAAGGTAACATCTCCGACGTTTGTGTTCTCTTTTACAGCACTTTGCTTCATTGTTTAATTTCTTTCTCGTGTCCGATGGGTTTGTTTTGTACGCATGATGTCCAGCGTCATTCTGTTTTTTTTTTTTTTTGTTTGTTTTTTTTTTTTTTAATATCTACTTTTTTTCGTCTCTGGTCTGGATTGGTGTCAGACTGTCCACGATTAAAACGATCGACTTGCCAGGGTTTAGCTGATTTATGCGTTTTCGTTGCATCGTACTAGTTTGAGTGAGCGTGTCGTTTGTATCTCCTCAAATCGTTTCCTCGAGCCTATTTGTCCCGACTAACATGTGGCTAAACGTGCTTTTACTTTTCAGTGCCAGCCAAATCCTGAGAAATCCAACGCCGCTACCTCAGAGCCCTCCAAGGAGATGCCATCCATACAGATCAAGCCTGAGCCAGAGGAGGTGGAGTGCACGGTGGTGAGTGGCCTTTTGTGTGTTTTGTGTATGTATGTGTGTGTGTGTGTTGGGAGGGGGGCAGGGCAGTTGGGTGAGTGGGTGGAGATTGGATGGGGGCAGAAGAGGTGTGGTCAGGATGTCATTAATGAAAGAAACGGACGTCTTTTGAGTTTTTTTTTTTTCCTAGAATATAGCACGGCTAGAGTTCTTCGTTTAAAGTCGGCTGGCTGCAAAGCTTCCCTGTCTTTTAGTCGCGTTACATTGCTAAGCATACATAAAGGGCATCTGTAACTCGGCCAAACAAGTATGTGTGTTACTGTGTAACATGTACACCGGGGCAGGAATCACGTTGCCCCATGCTCACGGGAGGAGCCGCGGACAGGGCAGTCAATAACCGGCTTATTTTATTTTACGAAGGCAAAGTGCTCAAAGTACTCCATTCTCGCACTGAAAACTAGGAAAAATTGCCAAGCAAAATTGTAATAAATAGATTTTGTCGAACAAACGTTCAGAAGCAGGAAGAGAACTCTCTACACAGAGACTGTCTGTGCTCCGTAGCGTCCCGTTAAATTCATTAGGAACGAACGTTTGTCGACGCGTTACCGGGTTTCTTATGTGAAAGGGGTTTGTGATGCACAGAACCATGCCTATCGAGTTATCATGCGAAAATCGGGAGACTTAACTTAAGAGTGGGATTCCGGAGTGGAGAATATCTGTGCGTTAGAAATGCGCGCGCACCACGGTGACCTCGTCTCCCATTGAAAGGCCGAGGGAAAAGAACAAAGAGTTCTTCGTTTTCCAGCGATGTTCCAGCGAAGACTTTGAAGAAATGTTGTTGGGACCTGGCAACCCTGGGTACTAACAATGACCTGCTGCATGGAAGACCGTAGGACCCTCTACAACCGCTCAAAGCCAGCTGCTAGACCGCACGCTGGATGACCGCACGTCGACAAGTCTCAACTGTCTACTCTATAGCGTAAGTCAAAACGATAGCCTCTGGACGTAATTTAGTTTGACATTACGTCCTCATTAACGTCATCCTGCAACACCGAAATCTACGGCCACGAGCTATTCAGATCATTTTATGGAAGTAGGTTGTTTAAATACTGTTACGAGGCTGCGCAGTATTAGTGTGAACGACCAACAAAAGCACTTTTGTAAGGCTCGTGAGCGAGAGCACGTCCCAAGGCTAAACGGACCTAAAGGGTTAGGAGCCATGACCATCACCTCCACACGGAACACTACTCCGCCTAAATCATTCTGGGTTTTTATTTATTTTTAGTTTGTAAACAGCTTCCTCTTTGTCTTCCTCTCTCAATACCTTTCCATTTCCATCCCTCTCTATCTGCTGGTTCCAAGTCTCGGCTAGGCCTTAATAGGATATATCGAGGGAGGCTTCCGTTCTGCCGTAGTCATAGCAACGGGGCTCTGGCGGGAGTTGGAAAGGCTGCGATGTAGCCAGCCCACACCCCTCCTTTTGTACAAAAACACACACACACACACTTACACTCCTCACTCTAACCCACCCCCTCATAACACTCCCACTCCCACTCACACACACTCCACTCCCTTAGCCGTGAGGTGCACGCCGGAGATTATATACCTGCAGCGGAACACACACACGCACGCACGCACGCACACACACACACACACACACACACACACACGGCCTTGTGCGCACTCCTCCTGAAGCTAACGGAGGCATTCATGCACAACACATGCTCCACACCCTATTTGTCTTCTTTACACACACGGATACACACGTGTTTGTACCGCATACGCTTTATTTTTATCCTCAGTCAAGCTCACGTGAAGCTCAAGACGTTCGATCGGCGGTAGCGAGACGAGATTTCTTCCTAGCCCAGGCTGTAGAGCCGAGCAGCCAATCAGAGACCGGCGTGTCAGGTGATTACACAGTGACACGCCCCCTCGATTTTGCGTGCATCGCCGCGTCCAGTCCATCACGTGGCATGGGCAGTGATCGTGAAGGCGCACGTGAAACGCACGCAGGTGAACTGAACACGGAAGTAACGGATTATTTACTTAAAAACTTAAACATGTTCTAAACATGGTGTTTATAAGCAGCTTATAACTTTAATACAGCTACTTCCTAGGAAATTATAGCCTAATAATGACGATTATAGTATAGTAATGTTCATATTTTGTAGACTTTAGTTTAATAATAACGATCATGTCTTATAGATTATGGGCTAATATTAATATTATTTATGTATAATAGAGTATACATTATAGTAATGTTATGATTTTATAAATCATAGCCTAATAATAGTGTTTATAGTTTATTAGATAAAGATTCTGGAGGAGTTTTGTGGCTTGCTGTTGTGTAGATAAAATAACTGCATCATTGTGTACTATTCCAACGATCTGATGAGTCTGAAGCAGAGAGTCGGTAAACAAAGATCGAGCTGCTGCGGCGTGATAAAGCTGCAGTTACTTGCCGCGTCGGCTGCTCCGGTAGCTGTTAAAGGGTGCGGCCTGCTGCCACGCCCTCTCTGAGCCTCCGTCTGGCATTAATAATCTCCCTCAGCAGCCGCTCCCTTCATCCATCCATCCCCGCCTCCTCCAGTCTATCATCCGTATCTCGCCTCACACTCTGGCACGTCACATGGCAAACAGACTAACGAGCGACCTCGCCCAGCAGACGGAGGCCAGCGCAGACGCTGCAGTCCTGCAGAACCACAAACCCGGCCGAACCTCTCTCCTCGACTTTCTGATCAAGGGACGGATACAGCCAAAAGTTTGGACACCCCTACTCTTTTTCATAGGTTTTTCTTTATTTTTTTTGCTTTCTACGTTGTAAAACATTACT
>JAQQZX010000011.1:2032371-2052382 GCA_030068355.1 Notoglanidium maculatum | reverse complement strand
GAAGATGCTGGGATTGGCTCCAGCTTCCCCGCGACCCAGACGGATAAAGCGCTATAGATAATGGATGGATGGAATCTCAGAAGATTAGCCGTTTCTGAAATACTCAAACCAGCCCGTCTGACGCATTAGCAGCCGTTCCACGGTCAGAAAAGTCACTGAAATCAGGTTTTCCCCCATGCTGAAGATCTGTATCGCTATGATTTTCCGCATTGCGTTGCTGCCATGTGATTGGCTGATTTGATCATTGCAGGAATGAGTACATTTACAGATGTTCCTTTTATTTCTGATCATGAATTTTGCTCACGTGCATCCTTACTTCCAAAATAAAGCACAATGGATGAGTTTTAAGGCTTTATTCGGTAAATCATTTACTATTGTACTGAATATTAATAATAACAAGCCATATGTAGTGTATTATTTTGACATTATTTAGTACACTAGTAGACACAAATGTAGACGCCATGTTGTTCAGTTCAGTGCGGTGACCAATAGAGGGCGCATCATGTTCATTTGTCCCCAGTGTGTCGACTCAGCTCAGGATCAAAGTCTCTGCAATCGCCCTCCAGTTTCACTTCTACGCCTCTTCATGCATCGTGCACACTCTGCCCTCTGTGCAAGTATGTGATCTCTGGGGTGTTTTATTTTACTATTTCAGTCATGCGTCTTAAATTTGTTTGCTACTTCCAGTTGCGTTTTTAAAGGAAAAGGAACGAGCCTTACAGCATATTTTCTTTCCATCATAAATCACATCATGTTTACAAACTACCCCAACTTGCACTGTTGCTAAGAACTATTATTTACTTTAACCCAATTGTTCAGATTATTCTAGCTGCATCTCCGTAATGCTAATAATCTCCAGTTTATATTTCCCGTTCACATGCACTTGAAATTTCCATAATAGTTGTAGTATTAACAATAATAATAAAAGATGAAGAAGTGGGTGTAGTAATGAAAAATGTAGGATTTTGGCTAAAAGGTGCTTAGTTTGTAAGAAAACTATGCAGTTGCTTTCAGCTAAAGGTTTATGGCCCCCAAGGACTGAACTGAAAAAGGGCAATACAGTGTTTATAGCTTCTACCACTTCAGTAGTAGGAGAATGATTAACTCTTTTACAGCACATTAGAAACTTAAGAAGATATGTATCTTCTAGACCAGATGTGACCTAGATGTGTATCACGATTTATGCAAGATATGCGCATTGTTGTCAGTTTCAGAAGTATTGGCCCTCAAAGTACAGATGCTTCTTTTTATTGATGTAAATTTTTCCCTAAAAGCAAAATATTAAAGTATCCACGTGTATCGTGTGGCAGCAGAACGGTGCATAAAATCATGCAGCTGCAGGTCCTCAGTTTACAAGATCACATCAAACATCAGAATGCGGGGGAAATATGAACTCGGTGAATAGGTTGCACAGAATAGTGCGAAAAACAAAAAACATCCAATGAGCAGCAGTTCTGCTGACGGAAAAGCCTTGATCAAGCTTGCTCGTGCTGACGGGAAAGCGTAAAAGAAGGCTTTTTAGCCCTCTACTGCATGGTGTTTCCATGTGGCAACAGACACTTGATCTCATGTTTCTAATAGACAGCACCATAAAACTTATTTTTACTCTTTATTTCTGAAAAGGGGGACTTTTATTCTTATATCAAATATAATTATCAGGTCACATGACCAGGAAACATTACAGCGGACGCTTGACTCCGTGAAGGTCATCACCTGAGGGTTGTCAAAACTGAATTATCATCCACTATAGCTCTTTACAGCCATGGTGAGCAGAAAAGCATCTCAACACAGCGGACCTTCAGGTAGATAGGCTATAAGAACAGAAAACCACATCACTCCTGTTAGCCAAGAACCTGGAGCTACATTGAGCACAGCATCTTCCAAACTGGACAACACTGTCGCCTGGTCTGATGAATCTCAGTGCAAATGCAATATGAATTGGTGAACCTGATCTTGTGTCATGAGTTAAGCTGGTGGTGGGGGTGGTGTAATGGTGTGGGGAATGTTTTCTTAGCACGCACTAAGATTTAGTCTATTTATTTTAGTCTACACTAAAATCAGTCTATTACATGGAATCCATGCCAATAAGGATGAAGGCTGTTCTTGGAGTATTAGTATCGTGTGCATAATAAATGGCACCCATGCATTTAGTACATTATAAAAACCTTTACAAAGTTTGCTAATTTAACAGCTCTGAGATTTATAATCCTGTATCTCTTATAATGCATGATGAGATTACAGACCAAGACTCCTCAATACAGGACGTCTCCAGTGTACGATCCATTTTAGGTCAACTGGGACGGCCATGAAAAAGCTCAAGTCTGGGGAAGCTGAATTATATCTGTGTGGATGGTTTTGGATCACCCAGTTGTAACTTCCTGGCAGAGGCAATCATTTGAATATCCTGCTACTTAATGATAGCCTGAAAGGTTCCTGGGCATTTGTAAGAAAAAACAACCCCACAACATCACAGATCCTCCACCAGTCTTTTCTGTGTAACCATCCTACTTTTATACCAAACACACATTTGGTGTTTGGTGCCATTTTATTCGCCGTCGCCTGATCGATGAAGGTCATCACACTTGTCTGATTACGTTTATGTATTTGCTATTCTTTCCCATGGTTGATGAATGTCTAAGGAATTTAGCTTTTGTGACAGCTCATATTTATATCCCCGTTCTTAAACTTGGGTGCGAACTTGCTTCGTTATATTTTGTTCATGAGAATTTCCAGCTGTGCCAACAGTTGTGACATGTGCTTTTGTTTAAAAACAAAAAAGCACATATACCTTTCACCCAGGAGGCTGTTGTTGAGTGCTTACAGGGTTTAAAGCGAGTATATTTATAACACATGTGTATTGTTGCCTTGTTGAAAAGCCTCTTCTATTGTGCAGAGAGGCGCATCAAGAGGCAAGTTTTAACTGGATTCTCAAGTTGCTCTAATCACTTATAAGGCCACAGGAATGAACAACGAACAGTTTCTGACCCATCAGTCAGATAGCACAAAAAGCTTGAATCTTGCTTTTAAAAAATACATACCTGCGCTAATGTGTTGCAAAAATGACTGAAAGAGAAAAGAAAAAGAGAGAAGAAAAAACCAACAAGAGTGCAGTGGTTCATTCATCTTATAATTGCCGTGTTTGACTATTGTACATATGCTTCAGTGTGTGTATCAGTGTATCACTATAACAACAAGGGTGGTTCCGCATTTGACTAATCACCTTTTATTGTTTGTGGACTCTCATCAGTAAACGATTTTGGCAGACGGTATAATTAGTATTTTCAATTTTTAGCTAAGCCTCTCTCCACCCAGTTGTGCTCTTTTTCAAACTGCTGCTATTTTTCATGTAAACAAGGCATTAGTCTTCGGAAAACAGGTTTACTATTTTGTTCTATTCCAATAGTTCAATAAGTTCAGGTAGAGTCTTTTCTTTTCATTTTTTACGTCAAATTATTTGCATTGTTTTTATGATTATGGAGATTTATTGTCTTCAAACACAACAGACTGGAACAAATTCGTTTTAAAAACCAAATTCAAGGTGATGGTAATAATTAACTCCAGTTACAGCAATCAATCAATCCTTTAATACCTCACCAAGTTGGCTAAGGAACTACTCGGAGACGTCACCATTAATTTTCGCGACGGGACACACGTCGAGAAGAGTTAACAAAAGGCTTTTTTACGTCAGGTCATTACATATTCCCTAGTAGACATTCAAAAACGCCATAGAAATAAAAAAGAATAACCAACATTCAGATTAACAATGTTTGATTTGTGTTTTTATTTTCAAGAATTTCCGTATTCAAACAAGTAAATAAAAAATGATTCGCGTCCATCTGTGCGGACAAACTCATACCTGTTTAAAGCAACTCCCGTTTGTTCTTGATAAAAAGAAAATCAAATATTTACAAGCTACTTTAACTTTAACTACATTATGTACAGTGAGTCATGGTGCATCAGAGTTGCCTCCGTGCCGTACGTTAAGGAAATGTACACGGGCACAGGGAAAGCTTAAGGAGGAAGTGCTTAAAAGCATTGATAGTAAGTGGCAAGTTGAGTGTACAGATGAGATTTCTTCTTCTGTTATTGACCAGAGTTATACATGAGATCACTAAACAACAATCTGATAAAATGCCCCACGGAATTTCATTTCACATATGCGAAAAAAAAACATTGTTCTGTTTGTACAGTGTTATCTTTTTCTTAATAATTTGGCACATGTACTGCGATATGATAACCGGGGCTTTGATACAAGACAAATGACACAGGGTTGGTCAATAATTAATGCAGGCATATTTAGCATGGTTAACTAACTACTTGGCTTAAATCCTGTACATAATCCCTTTAACATTATACAATAAAAAGAACCCATTGATCTGTCGTTTCTTGCTCAAGCTACTCATAAAATGGTTTGTTTCCATGGATACGAAAGTCTGAGGAAAAACAAACATTACTCAACTCTGTACTCTCAACTCCTTAGCAAATAAGTTGAGATTCTTACAGGGCTACCAAAGAGGTTTAAAAAAAACAACAACAATCCCAATATATACAGCGTAGGTTAGTCGCATCTGAACAATGACCTGTCCTGCTGGATTAATTTGGGAAAGTCCACAGAAACAATCATCAAATTTGAAACAAAACATGTTATAAAATAGTACTGACAGGACCGCGTACCTTACAGACAAAAGTGTAAAATCTAGAGATTTCACAACATATTATACACAGCGCACTCGTACAATATATACAGTCGGACAAAAAAAAAAAATCTACAAATAATAATGGATTCCACTCCAAAACACGTCGAATCTTCCAGCCCTAGAGCTAACATGGTGGTCAGATGGAAAATGGCAGGTCTTTTTTTTATTATTATTATTATATAGAAAAACATTTGATCTTTGTGGAGATGTTGAAATATATATTTAATGATACAAATATCATTAAAAAAAAAGAAAAAAAGTCTTTTTGTGTTTTTTTTGTTTTTTAAAAAGGGCACATCTCAGTTTTGGTGCCTCTTCATGTGGAGCGCCAGGTGATCCGAGCGTGAGAAGCACCGGTTGCACGCGATACACTTGAAGGGCTTGGCTCCCGTGTGCTTTCTGTAGTGCCTTGTGAGTTCATCTGAGCGAGCAAAACGCCAGTCGCATCCTTCCCAAGTGCAGCGGTACGGCTTCTCACCTGAAACATATACAAAAATACATATATATATATATATATATATATATATATATATAAATAAATATGTGCATATGATCAGACGTTTCAGGAACCGTTAGAACAGGCTGTCTGTTTTGATTGAGAAATGGGCCAGGGAGTTATTAGCTCCTAACCAGTCCCATTGACCTCTGTCATCTATCTCACTTGCGCAACTTGAGAAGAAAGGAGAATGTAGTGTGGAGTGGAAAAATATATCATGACCTCAAGTTTATAAGGATCTGTCGTTCATTCGTTCTTAACCTCATAGGTCATCTTTTGGCCTTTACTGTAAGCCCAAAATGGTGTTATTACGCATTTATTATGCATGAGGACGATTAAAATGATGACGTTACATCAGCTATCATGTATCGATTACATGGAATAAGTAACTGGTACACAATTCAAAAAATAAACCAAAGATATTTATTAAAAATTTTACTATTCCTGATTGACACAAGCACACACACATAAGCTGCATCAGATCACAACATCTGAGAAAGTCTGCACATTCTTGCTGACTCGGACTAACTAAAGCTCATCTAACAAACGGGTTTTTAGCTGATAAGACGCTGACGGGGATTCCCTCAAACAGTAAGGGTATGTCAACAAGTTGAATGCTAAAAAAGAACCAGCACCAAAATGGCGACATGATAAAGCTCCTCTGCAATATGAGCTATTTTTAAAAAGCTTGCGTGAGTTACACACAGGCGAAAAGTGCAGCGAGTCCGAGTGTACGTGTGATAACGCAATGTTAAGTCTCTTACGCTATCTCAAGTGCTATGACCTGCCATATTTATCTTACTCATTATTCACTCATTGGTTGTATTTGACAAAATTTGACGCAACAAGTTAACCTTTCGTCAAATTACCTCTCGTTGCATTTTCACCTCAGTAAAGTGTGTTGTTGTGGTTCTGGGGCGTGACTCGTAAAAACGAGCAGCTTCTTTTGTACTTTTGTGTGGAAGGGTTCAGCATTCTTTACCCGTTAGCAAACATTCATTAGCAAACATCTGGGTTCTGATAACAAGAATTAATTTAGCTTAGCGCAATGGGTGAAAATGTTCAGCAATTGGTGTAAAAGAAAAAAAAAAGGGGTCAAATGTCTATGGGAGAAATAACAGAGCGGGTCGGCCTGCTAGCCACGGACGGTTGATGTTAGCAGGTGTATTTGTTTAAACGCTGGACCCGCTCGTGGGGTCAAAACCATTAAGTCTACCTTCACTCTTATTGCAGCACAACGAACCTCCCTGAGGATGGAGCAACTCTTAACGGGCTAAAAATCAAAGCGATTTTATTACTTTGTCAGACAAAACAGAACATCTAAAAAAAAGTTTACTCACAGAAATGGCCAATTTTATGGAGGTTTTACTCAACAACCTTAAAAGTACATACTTAAAGAGCCACTCATGTAAACATGGAGAAATTTAACAACGGTTTCTGTTTGAGCAGGGTGGGCAAGATGCTAACAAGATAATAAGGTTCTCTGTACAAAAAAAACAAAAAAAACCCCAAAAGATGGATGAAAATATCACCATGTGTAGGTCACATTGGCTAATTCCAATGTTCATACACCTGTCAATCATATGCTGTTGTGGAGCACTGAGGTAATATTGATAAAAAAAAAAAAATGTTCACCACAGGCGACGTGTCTGACGTTACACCATCAAAGTTCAATTCTATTATCAGTACTGAGCTAGACAACGATAGGGATCAATGATTGGGTCAGTCGCCATCAGGAAATGAAAGGACGTCTCGAGTTTCATCTTGAATGAAGCAAAGGTTCGAATATTGACACGTCTTATAAGTCTATGTGTTGAAAAAGCCTACTAAGTGGCATTATTTCTCACCTCCATCTCACATCATCTCACATTCAGTGACCAAAGATGGAAATTTCTCTATGGACTTGCACAGTATCAAGAAACGCCCGGCTCGTACCACTTCATCCCTTCAACTAGAACAGGCACATTTCTTTAATTTGGCAGGACAAACTTGGATTGGACAATAAATAATGAAAACGCATTCCATATTTTGCATTTGAACATCTGCAAATGCAGTGGATTAAAAAAAACCCAAACCTGTTCTTATCTCGGCACCAAAAATGAATGGAGACATCCTGAACCTCGAGTGTTATGTCCTTAGCCTCCAGTTTCTATCATTAGGTATAACAAAGCAACAATGCCCGAGGGTAAATCCCTCCATAGCAAAGGGAATCCCTCCATACAGGTTAACTTTCCTACAATAAGACCAAAAAAGAGGCGAGGGATTATTTCCAGACAATAGCTTAGGAGGTCCTGCGATAAGGTTACGCATAACTAGACAGCAGTTGTGGATTACTGGGGAGTACTTTGCTCGAGCCATTCCATTCTGCCTTTTCTTGGCGGGGGTTTTGGACACACACACGCACACACACACACACACACACACACGCACACACATGCATTTTCTAAGTCTCAGTCTGAGAAACGAAGGTTCTACTAGGTTTCATCGTCTGTACAGTGAAACTACAGCGCTCTTTCACTCCTCCCTCCTTAGGGCAGGCTCTGAAAAAAGCAGGAGGAACAGGTTTTTCCTCCGCTACTCGATAATTTCCCCCTTGGGGAAGCGTGCAGGGCTTGTACGGGCACGCAGACACAACGTACATAAAAGTGAGAAACGAGAAGCAATTCATCTCTCCCTCCGCCTCTGTCTTCTCATTCTTTTCACCGTTTCCCCAGGCCATCTTCTCTGTTGATGTGTCTAAGGGCTTTGTGTTGGTGGTACATTGCATGTGGTCAGGCAGTTACAACCGTCTCGAATGCAGCTTTTCAGGTTTGTGTATGCATGTGTGTGTGTGTGTGTGTGTGTGTGTGTGTGTGTGTGTGTGTGCGTGCGCGTGGGTGTTTTTAGATTCTTACCTGTATGTGTTCTTTGGTGTGCTTTCAAGTGGGAGCTTTTTGTGTAAACCTTGGTGCATCCTGCCAAAAGGAAAAAAAAAAGAACACGTTAAAATGTAGAAAGCTATTAAACCGCACCTTGTGTTTGTGGACAAAAAGTGACCCAGATAATAAGTTCAGAGTGTACTGCGTGCCACACCTCACAAACAACACAATTATGTGATCAGTGCTAACCTGGGAAGTCGCAGTGGTGAATCCTTCTCTTCTCCAGCTCGGGGTTATTCCTTCGGTTGTACCTGGGGCCAGTGAGGATGCCCTGTCCGTGGGTCATCAGCACAGAGTGAGGGGTCATCTGTGCCACCTTTACTCCCATTTGGGTCTGATAAGGTGGAGGAGGAGCTGTGATGTTAATCATCTCGGCTTGATTCTCAGGGCTACCTGGTTGTGAGTTGGGAGGCGAGGGTGGCAGGCTGTGGGGTTGCGCTTGCTGGTAGAACTGATCTGGTATCACAAAGTCACCCGACGGTGTGGTCAGGGTCACGGCGTTCAGGTTGACCATGGTCCTGCCTGCTCCGTTCCCCTGCTGGTTGTTGGAGAAAGTCATGGAGGTGAGGTTGCTGCTGCTGATGGCCATCTGGTAGACCTGCGGCTGCTGCGGACCGATGTGGAGCTCATCAGTGGTGGTCATGTTGGGTTTAATGAATAAGTTGTCGACTGTCTGCGGCACGCTGAAGACAGACGTGAAGTTGGGGAGTGTCTGGATGTTGCAGGAAGCCTCTATCCCAGGCTCTGTTTTGATCTGAGACACCGGTTTGGTTGGACGGTACAACCCCGTGCGAAGATGGGTGGTGTTGGGTAGGATGACGTTGATGTTGAGGCTGTAAGGGGCTGGCTTTTCATCTGCAAAGTACTCGTCCACTACCGAGGCGCTTTCCCTGCGGTACTTTTTGTCTGTAAGGGTTGTGGATGGCAGAGGCCCGTTTTGGGGCAAATATTTATCCATTTCCATTGGGTTCTGAAAATAAAAGACAGCGAAGAAGTAAGCAAGATGCGATTCATTTAAACAGTTCCTTTTTAGCTAAACTCAGGCAAGCGCTAATTCCATGACTACTGCAGTAACGTCCACATTTAAGTCCCTTTCATTTATACCACAATGTTCTACACAATGAAACATAACAATGAAAGACCCAGGCTTTGGCCATGTCAGGAATCAGATGCCTTTCTTTAGCCAGTCTACCAAAACACATATTTGAGAAGAAAGGAATAGGAGAGAACAACTCATGTAGCTTTGCTACACCTTTGAACTTGGTTTGTAAGATGCTGATTTGTGGCTTCAAAGCATGCTGTAAACTCAGATCGTCATCAAGCATTTCCTGCTTCAACGGCATACAATACGCTACACACAGCAGAGGAACTGCACAGCCGTGCACTGCAGTTCACAAGAGTAAATAGCAACCTCATAGGTGTGGTAATCTCAAAGGAATGGAACAAAAAGCAAAACCAAAACAATGACATATGATAAGAAAACATGGGAATGAACATGTGCAAAAAAAAAAGGAACAGCACAAAACAGTACGCCTTGAGCAGTTTAGAAGCAAAAGCCTTTCCAAACGTGTGACACAATCAGCATTTAAGAATTTAAAGGAATTGTTCCAGGATTGCTCAACATACATCCTTACAATGTAGTTCTTATTTTACCCACTGTATAACAATATGCTAAACATTTAGGTTAAAAAAACCTTACCAAAAGACTCCAGACAAGCAGAAAGCCTTTGCAAAGCGAAAAGATTCTCACAAAGACGTACTAATTTGTTTAAGAAGCTCGCTGAGTCCTTCCGGATTTTGACCGTTTGCCATTCACAATTGAACAAGCGTTTCGATTTAACTCCGCGTATAGCTATTTGCCATGCCAGCCATGTGAACAACATAATATTGTTGACTCTCCATTAACAACCTACAAATATTACCTACATTCAGAAATCCTCCGACTTTAAACTGTGAAGTCAGATACAGCTCACGTGTCTATGTAATGCTCACACTGCTGTATGCACTGCATGTGAAGCATGATTTTTTTTCCCAGTTCCAGGAGAGCGGCTTTGGAAAGATAAAACCAGCTAATTAACTGAAAACAGCTTTAGAAGTTGAGACTTGACAGCGAGCACTATGCTTGTACTTATACCCGAGTTGGGGTAGCAGTGGCACCCGAGAGAGCAATATAGGCTGTTTCAGTCCAAAGTGCCCACTCCAAGCATCACGTCTTTATGAAGTATGGACCGTTTCAGAACGGACAGTGCCTGAACCCTGTCCCAAGATCCTATGAGTTAATGATTGGAGGAGATTTATTGCTACACAGTTATATATGGCACTCTCCTGATAACGAATGAAAGATGAAGAGCATGAGAAAATGAGAGATCGAGAATGAGAAAACAGAGAATCTGTACTTTCTGCGTGGTGTAAATAAAAACCCTACATGAGCATCAAACGTTAAGGATAGCTAACAAGGGAATGCAATCACAAGTCGAGTGATGTGAATATAGTACGCTGTAAAGAATAATTCGTTTGGATGTGTACGAATTGGGATAAAATCCAGAACGCTTGCTTACTTTGGTTCAAACGGACGGCATCGGGCCTTTCTTGAGCAGCCTCGTTCAAACATTAAGCTAACGGCTTAAAGATCTCGTTCCTAATTACAAAACAAATGACCTCGCCTCAGTCCTAATGGTCCTTTATGGCCAAAAGGAATGCAGAAAGATGGTCATTTATCTACAATTGCCCATAAAAGGACACTGATAGGCTTCTTGCCTGTTAAGCTGAGCAAGGATGGCAGAGAAGAAAAACAGAACCTTTGAAACCAAAAGGATATTTTATTGCTTTGGGGAAGACTGATAACAGTTGTTCTATCTTCTCATGACACTTGACGGGAATGAAGCCATTTTGGAGCCATCACCTTCAGGACTCGGGGCATTAATGCTGGAATGACCACGCTGGCTAGTGACTCAGACGGAGGAAGAAATTACAACAGGAAATGTGACATGGCACCACTTCATACATAGATAGCACATTAGTCATACGTGCAAGCGAAATCTGAGCACAAGGAGAGATGAAACTTTAATCTCGTGACTGTTTTAAGCCCATTAATTCTATACTCTGTGTTTTGGACTATTATTATATATTATCATATCATCAACAAGTTTTTAAAATCTGAGCAATGTGACAAAATAAAAACAGAAATAATGTAAGATTTAGTGTGAAGAAAGAAAGTGACATTAACCACCGTAAACACAAACCATAAGAACCTAAATGACAACCAGAAATCACTCATGAGCGATGAGAGCCACTTTCCCAACATCTAAAACAACAAGAACGAAGACTTCGCCAATAAAAGGTGTTTACTCTTTTCCAATTTCTTTAAAAAAAAACAAACAAACACAGTAAGCAGAACGTTAAGCTTGTGTATACACAATTCCTTGCTTACATCAGCTCTAAAAAAAAAAGGGCACGGAGTTTAAGCGCCTCAAGCCGTGTATGTACTTTAGATTTTTAAAGGTTTCACCGCATACTGTCATCTCCTGATGTCATGATCTTTCAGCACAGCACAAGCCTTTAACCCAAAATATGATTTACGCCATAATCACCATCAGTGCAGTGTGTAATTTAAGGTTATCACCACAATGAGAAGCTATCCAGCTCATTATTCTGTAAGGACCAGGCAATTTAGTTGAGGTGAAGGGTTTGCTCAGATATGATCTATATGACGTGTACAATACATGATGTGAATATATGAACACAAAAGAAAGAAGGAAAATAGAGAATTTATTCAGATATGTCCAGTGATTACTTTGTATATGTTTTGGGGGGTTTTTGTTTGGCCTTCCCAATTAAGTTATTACTATTATTAGTAGTAGAAGTTATTAGCAGTAGTTGGTAAAATTGGAAATCTTGTGCTATCCATGTGTGCAATGTGCAATCATTTTGCACGTTATTACACTTAATAAGCTCAAATCAAATCAATGCACACTAATATACCTATAAAATGGTACCAGTAGGCTACAGATTGCATCAAAAGGAGAAAACCCCACACCAGAAAACCTGCAATAAACATTACGCAGCGCATTTTTTGCATCCAAATGGAAACTCTCTGGTGATCATTCAGCTCTACAGGTGTTCATTCAGAACTGGGGATTGTTTAGTTTTTAGCAGGGTTGCCAGGCCCTGATCCTCACCGTGGGTTTGACGTCCTCGAACACAGATGAATCCTCGCCGCCGTCTGCGCTCGACATCCGCACAGGCTTCAGCTGCGTAAAAACCGCCCTCTCCTCCGTGTTCGGGCCGCTCACGGCCAGTCCTATGCTTGCCATCCTGATCTAAAATATTTTTTAAAAAGCTGTTTTTCCCTCTCAAATAACTAACAACACACAGACACACACGCGCGCGCGCACACACACAGCTCCTTTTTTTTTTGGTACCTAGTCCAGGTGTGCGTTATATCCCGAACCCACCTTCTGTCAATCAGGTCGACTTTACCTGTTGTGAAGTAGCCGGATAGAAAGTGAACCTCACGACGCGGCGTCCAATCAGAGCAGAGAAGGGAGGGACTTCTTATCCAATCACACGCGTGGAGGTGGAACTCACCTGTACAGTGAGCTCTCGGAGGTTGTTTGCTTTACCTGCGGATTTTGCGCCATTTTAAGGTAGTCGAACAAATGTGCACCATAAATCATCACTCTGAATTCACTATTGTTGTTGTTTGCTTTCTGTATAAGATTAGATGTTATAACAGCAAACAGTGCAAAGCACGAAACAAACTTGAATCTGATATGCAGATGAAGCTGTCACAGAGGAAATGCTCATGCCACGCTCAGTTTGCAAACAGCATGATTCCTCTCAGGTTGATCAACGCTTTCTGTGGCTCCGACACTCACTTCACTGTTCCAGTGGAGACAGGAAAGGATTGACAGGTAAAACCACCATGAACAAGCCTGTGGTCATGACAGGCTTGATGAAACCCAGCATTAACGTGAGCCCATGCCTGGTCATCATAACGTCATTTCATCTCTCGGATGTTCTGCACAATGCTGACTCGTTCATCTTTTAGACTACGGACGTGTCTTTAGCCGTTCCCTTGCCTCTTTTGCTTGCTTAGCCGACTTGTGGTGGCATGCAGAGTTATTAGTTATGAAACATTACTTCTAATCACCAAACTTTTCAGATTGCTTCTGAAGTAACACAATGATAGGATAGAGTAATATGGAAATCCGTTTCGGACAAAAGGAAACTGGATCCTCTGCATTCCACTAGTCTTTGTGACAGCGTGTAGATACCAGGGGGCTGGATTAAAATAGATGTGGGCACAGCCGCTGAAACACTGACCTGTTAGGACGGACTATGCTAAATGAAAACATGGCCTTACGCCAGAAAGGGCCTGAGCACCTGTGTCGAGGTCAGAGGACACCAGCATTTTTCCTATGACTCAAGAATCACCATTTGTTTTTGGGTTAGGGATGAATATAAAAAATTTAACTGAGCATGCTCTGTGCGAAGGGGCGGGACTTGATGACAGAAGAGCCTACTTAACAAATGTTAAATAGATGCAAAATGGCAGCAGCCGGACTACAGCCTGGAGGCATCCAGTTCAAAGTGAGGAGCACGGTGTGCTCAGGTTTCATGAGCCTTTCATTTAGTCAAACATTATAGCATGAATTTCCACACAGCTTCCTTTTCATGATGCCAGCTCTCATGGACTGTAATGTATCTCCAACCCTGATCTCTCACGTTCATTATGAAGCGCTTCATACGCTTGCTCATTAAAATGGATTTTTTTCATTGTTCGGGAATGTAGGTGAAACTGAAATGCTTATGAAAAAACCGATTTAGTATTCAAATGAATGCACATTTCTTTAGAAAGAAAACAGAACAGATACCTGGTTGTCTGATGTCCATCTGCGCCTATTAGAGATGTCAACAATCCGACTGGTATTGAGTTGATACCAGCAAAAAAAAAAAGAAAAGTGGATTGGTTAACAGTTCCATTTGTTAGGATTGGTGTTATTGATGAATTTACACTTTCCTTTTTGTGTGAAAACTGCTGTTTGGTGTAAGTCAGATTTTTAGATATGTATGTTATTTTTGTTACTGCTTCAGTTTGTAAACATTACGCTTTTCTTATTTATGGTTTCTGTATCAGTATGGAAAAAAGAAAAAGTGGTATCATGTCATCTCTAGTGCCTGCATCTAATAATCAGATCTGATATGGTGTTTAATCTGATCTAATATAGACATTCACTGTCTGATCTCTCTTCCTGGAGTTCACAGACCCGACGGCGACTCTTGGGAAATTAAGAGGTTAAAAAAATGACTTTTGCGCCTTTATGAAGGAAGAATGTTACCTTTCTAATCTGCTTTCAATCTGTAAACTTCATACCACATCAGCCGCAAACACAGAGCGCGGTCATATGTTTTCAGACACATACACACGATTCCCACGTGCAGTTCATAAACCGACGTTTATTCAACATATTTTCAGTTTCAGAAGCTGATACTCAGACGTTCTGTCAGAGGTTTACATGGGTGTGAAATTATTCCTGGAAAGTGAGCTTTTATTCATACTTGATTTGCTAAGCATAGCACCAGAGCACCATGGAGTCGTGGGTGTGCGTGTGCATGTGTGTGCGTGTGTAATAAACAGGGCAGTTTTTGCTTGGCTGGCGTTGTATTTGCATGGAGAATTGGCCGATGGATTGCGGCAGATTTTGAGTATGTGGTTATCTGTGCTTTACCTGAGATTGCTCAACCAGCAGAGCTCAGGTTTCAGAGTTAGCTCATGCTTTCGTCAGAATATAAGCATTGCTCACTGATGTCCATTTTGGACCATTTGAGTGCTATTATAACGCCACTAATTGTAAATCCATGAAAATATGCAATAATCCCCATGTGAACTTGCTGTCTGCTGGTCATCTATGTCATTTGATCACATTTCATGTTATGCTTATGTATTTATAAGCCAAATTGAGACCAACTATTGTCTAATGGTCATATGTACTTTTGTTATATAATTACTGTCAGATCTGATGGAAATAGAAGGTCTCAGAAACGACTGCACATTGGTATGCACGCTGAGCAAACGTTTAAGGCACTTAGGTATGAGAGAATGTTCTGTAGTAATTATCTGACAGCCGGGTTTGACCTTCTCACGTTTGATTAGCTTACGCAGCGTCCGATAATAATACTCATTAGCTGTCTTGCAGGCAATTTAGGTCCCTTATTGTCAGCTAAATGTAACTTTCTGGATAAAAATCTCTGATCTCAATCTAAGCACTGATTCTGCTCTCAAGCAGCGATTAGACATTGATTGAAAACAGACAAGATATGACATGCTAAGGCACATAGATCAGCTGGAGCAGAGAGAGAGAACGAGAGAGCTATCATGCAAATTGGTGCAGTTTGTCATTTCAGCCAGACGCATTCATTACACCGAATTGCTGCTGTTCATATATCATCGGTAACGGTGGCTCATCCGAATACACATCGGCACTACAAAAAGAAAAACGTCAACAACATTCCCTGTTGCTTTGTAATACAGTAACCACAAAGGAGTTACAAAGTGAGTATCTGAAGCACTGAAATAAGTGATGCATTCCGGGGACCACAGAGCTCACGCTGGCTATGGATTTGAGAGCCAAATGTTGACTGAGGGAGGGTGTCCTTCAGTGCTGAATAGGGCCTGATTGTTCTGCCAGTCTAGAGCACATGTGTACTTTTCAATAAGCCAAGAATCAGCATTGATCTGAGCAAACCAAGCAGCGCTGGCACATAACTTAGCAGGCTAAGTATCCACGCACATGCCCTGCCTCTCATTGTGCACCGACAGAATGGGCAGAACAACAAAAAAGCTCGACCGCTGTGGCCACTATTGAAAGTGGAAATGTATTTAAGGGGTCAATAAAGCACTAAAACATTCACATATGCTACACATATAGAGTGTAGATGGATTCAAAGAAAATGTCATGTTCACACAGCTTGGAAAAATGCCTCAACATTGCTCTGAGTGTTCAAAGTCATTCTATTTCCTTACCCAGATCAGAAAAGTTATCAAGTCACGACACCTAAAACTTTAACGACATTATGGTGACTGGAAGGGGTTGAGTAAGAGCGTGTATTATCAAGTTTTCTGGAGCCTCGTTAGCACCGTGGGCGGCTGTTGAAGATTGCTGCAAAGGTCTTAGCACTTGACTCAGCCCATGTGAAATGCAACGTATGTAACGTGTCCCATTAACAGCTTCATATAACGTCCGAGTAAGGCACGCATTTGCACGATGACGCTGATGATGCTTACGTCAAACAATAAAGCTCTATGGATTATCTTGAACTTCCTGAACTTCATGTAGACAGGCAGAGAGACATTTACTTTTGACATTAAATTCTACACATTGTTTTGTCTTGCTGAAAAAAAAAGATCCACCTGGACAAACATAACTAGGGAAGCACAATGGAAAGGAATACACAGGAATGTGGATCATTTTAGGTAACACTGATACAATATGATGCAATACATATACAGGTGATAACCTAGAAGACAATAGTCAATTAAAACATTTTCCAATTGTCCATTCTGGCTGCTTTGCTATTACGGTCATCGTACAGAAATTGCAAGTGCAGATTTTACAGTAACTGTAACAAAATGGAAGGAAAGAAAGAAAACACCCAAATCTGCATTAGCTTCTTAAAGTAATAAATACACAAAGAATAAGTATATGACAGCAAGCAAAGGGTTAAGAGGAAACCTAGTATTTGCTTATTGCATTACTGAAACAGTGTGTGCACGTGTGTATGCTGTGATATCCAACAGGATGTGGCCTGTACCTTTAAGAAAGGGAGTTTATAATTCTAGCGGAAATGACCATATTTGGGCATCAGGAAGTTCTTGAATTCCTTCAGGTATGAAAGGCACCACAATAGAACAGGTCAGAGGCCATCAGGTTTAGTGATTTACTGTATTCTAGTAGTCCAACACGCAATATTAACCCACTCACTACCGGCACACCCAGGCGCAGTGCGTCATTCTGGGGTATTTACATATTTTACAAATGATGAAAAAATAGGAGTATCTGAAAAGCTGAAATGCACTGTATTCATCAGGGGCATTCAGGCCATTTTCATTATACATTATTGACTATTTTTTCTCCTTTTTGCCCTGGTGCAACATACACAAGAAGCCACTTACATAGTTTGAGATTATAGTTTATATTTTCATGCATTTTGCAGGATGTAGTGTGTGTGTAGGGTTGTACACTCTAGGTATGTAGGTGGCTAGGTGGGGTAAAAGTCTGCACAGCTTTCATAGAAATGTTCTAGTTGATGGATAGTTTGATAGGTTATGTGCATCTGAAAATCAACACTTTTACCAGGGTATTTAGGGTATTAGACAAAATAAATAAATAGATAGATAGATAGATAGATAGATAGATAGATAGATACATTAGGTACATCAGACATTCATTTACAAAGTTTGATATTACATTCTCTATTGTATATTTTGCATGAATTACATACACAATTGTGGCCACCATTAGAAGATGATCCTTGATGGATGGATGGATGGATGGATTATAGATAGATAGATATATAGACAACATCGATAAACAATTGTGGCCTCCATTAGAAGATGATCCTTGATGGATGGATGGATGGATAGGTGTGGTAAAAGTTAAGGGAAGAGTTTCTATTGTAACATTCTTGTTGATGGATGGATGGATGGATGGATGTGTGAAAAGCTAAGTGATGTGTATAAACCTTCAAGAGAAACAGGACATATACAAGAGAACTCACTTTTACATTCATGTTTTTATGGCCTTCAGCAGACGTTCCTATCCAGAGCGATAAAAAACGCATCACGCTGCTTCACTAGGTCTGGGACTGAGAACAGCATCAGACAAACTCTATTAAGGAGTTTAGTACAGCAGGAAAACAAACACACTAGTCAAAGGATTAAAAAAAAAACAAATAGAAGAACTAAGGGCTAACTTGTGCTTGGTGTAGAGTTTTGAAGAGCGTCAGTGACTCTCAGGAGAAGTTTGTTCTGGTGCAGCCAGGAGAAGTTTGTTCCCCCACCTGGGAAGAGTTTTCATGCAAATGATGCAGACTTTTGTCTAAAACATCCTGTTTCTCTAGATACGTTGTTTACAATGCTTAACGTTTACCACATCTATCTCTATTTACTTAAGTTCACTGTGGTTATGTCCTGGATTCTTCCTCACACGGACACTACTTACAAATCCTTAGAGGTTCTTATGGCCTAATTGGATAGTTAAATTAAATCCACTATTCTCCATTTCTCCAGCTTAATTCAGATATTGAATTATTTCTGTATGGGTATTCTGTTTTCTCCTGGAGATGAATTCAACACAACTGTTGTATCATTAGCGGTTTGTTACTAAAGCGGTATATAGCACCAGCACTGTTTAAAGAGGACCTGTGTGACTCATCATCTGGTGTGCAATAACTTGAACATGCCATATATTACATCTCTCATGTTTGCAGAAGTCTCTTTAGATAATCCCTAGCAGTGCTGTTGATCTGGTGACCACCTGTCACGTACACCAGGGACACTTTATGGCACCGAATATCGGATACCTTATTATATGTTGCTATTTGTTCATATAAAAGAAGAAATGTGCATTTTCTTTTAAAACATTTGGTCAAAACACAACAGACAGTTGAACAGATCACTTACTACTTACGACATGTTCAAATATTTGTGAAACAGTATTATCAATATGTCTATTGTTTTTTTTGTCCATTTCCTGCATCTTCTTTTTCAGGTGTCAGATTGTCCGATTATATTCAGTTTGGTCAGAAACAAGGACAGGGAAGAACTCTCTCTTGGTCTCCAATAAACACAGAACAAACATGTGGAAAAATTCCCACACTCGTAATTATAAGGAAGCGTTTGTTTCCTCTACCACCTGCAACCTGTTGTTTCTTACTCAAGCTGAACATCGGCTATCACTCATTCAACTGGAAATCATACAGCTGTTGTTATAGTTTGGGTAGCGCCGTGGTTCTTAAAGTGGGATCTGGGGACTCTTGGGGGGGCTGCGAAGTTTAGCCAGGATTTTTTTTGATTAAGTTACAGTGGTAGAAATCTCATCTCAACTTTATCAAAGTTATTATATTCATTATTGAGTTCTGATAGCTCCTACAATCCTCAATAACTCAAAATACGAGTCTATAGAAAATGTCAATACAAACCTAATATATACTGTTGGTGGACATTTCAGGAATAAAAACATAGATGAAACAATTAAATAGCCAGGATATTATTGTACACATTTAAAAATCAGCCTAATACTTTGATAACTGGATTTATTTGGTTATGTATGTATAATATGTACAATACCAGTCAAACATTTGGACACACCTTCTAAGTCAATGGTTTTTCTTTATTTTTATTATTTAAAAGACACTTCATCTTAAAGTGATGACGTTCTGTCTGTCGTTTCTCTTTACTTAGTTGAGCGGTTCTTGACATAATATGGATTACTACAGTTGTGGAACAGGGTTATTTACTGTACAGCAACACTACCTCGACACAACACAACTGATGATCTCACACACATTAAGAAGGCAAGAAATTTCACTGACCTTCGAGAAGACACAGCTGTTAACTGAAACACGTTCTAGGTGATGACCTCACGAAGCTGCTTACGATAATGCCAATTGTGTGCAAAGCTTCATCAAGGTAAACGCTGCCTACTGCAAAGAATCTAAAATATGAAACATGTTTTGTTTTTTTAACACTTTATCCATCCATCCATCCATTATCTATAGCGCTTTATCCGTCTGGGTCGCGGGGAAGCTGGAGCCAATGCTAGCATCTTGGGGCGAGAGGCGGGGTACACCCTGGGCAGGTCGCCAGTCCACCACAGGGCCGACACAGACAAACAGCC